>CM072150.1:10417828-10890328 GCA_036850595.1 Rhyacichthys aspro | reverse complement strand
CATCTGTGAATCTTAGGCACAAATAGAAGAACTCCCTTTGTTTCAGTGTCAGCTGTGTGCATTTACTTTCACTAGGTTTCTCTCTGTTTCTGATTGCTCTACTGATTGTATCCTGTATTGTCTCATCAGGCGACCCGACGGACACAGACTACACTGCTGTGGGTTGTGCCATCACCACCATCTCCTCCAACCTGACAGAAATGTCAAAGGGAGTGAAGCTGTTGGCTGCACTAATGGAGGATGAAGTGGGTGGTGGCAATGACCTGATGAAGGCTGCCAGGACATTGGCAGGTGCAGTGTCTGACCTGCTCAAAGCTGTGGAGCCAGCCTCTGGAGAGGTACGCAAAACCTAGTCTAAAATATTGTATATTATTGTCCATTTATAAAACACCAAGACAAGTAGACAGAGAACATCATGAGAGAACATTTATTAAAAATGTCTTTTTAGATTAGAGCCAATGCAGTTTGAATTAGTTTGAATTGACCAGGATTAGTGCTTGTCCTCAAAACAACAACCTTAGAACCTAATTGAATTAATTGAGGAGCACCTCTTCACTGAGGCAAAGAAGAATGCTAACTAAAACTGTTCATATTACTTTTTTCCTGTGTTGGCTGCTTCTGTAATAATGGGCAGAGCTGGCTGATATACAAGCTTTAATGAAAAGTAAACCATCCATTCATTTTAGAAGCTATTGGTAATTAACAATACAAATCTAAAGCTGTTTTTATTATTGTTATTCAATCATTATAATACATGTAATAATGTCCTGTACATAGTGGCAGTATTCAGGCTAAACACTTTATTTCTAATATAAAGCTAAAAGACACAAATGACAGATTGAGAAGAGCATCTTCTGTGACTTTTGCCTTTCAGCCAAGACAGACTGTGCTTACAGCAGCAGGCAGTATTGGACAGGCCAGCGGGGATCTCCTGCGCCAGATTGGAGAAAATGAGACAGATGAGAGGTTCCAGGTAATATTGACAATATATTTTGATTTGCTTGTGCATATGTTGTGTGTACATACATTCCTGGAATCATGTGATATTTTGATGTTTCTCTGTTTCATTGTTGCATCTTGCTGTGCAGGATGTCCTGATGAATCTGGCCAAAGCAGTGGCTAATGCAGCAGCGATGTTGGTGCTTAAAGCCAAGAATGTGGCTCAGGTTGCAGAAGACACTGTGCTTCAAAACAGAGTTATTGCTGCTGCCACACAGTGTGCCCTCTCCACATCCCAGCTGGTCGCATGTGCCAAGGTACAGTAACTGCTGCTTCCATTTAAATTAAAGTGAAATACAAATGTCTGCCTCAGATAAAGGTCACATTTTTAAAAATATCTTGCACATGACTTACTCATACAGTATGCTGTTTGTAATGTTTCCCTGGAGCTAGTCATGACAACCCTATTACCCTCTTAGTAGTCTGTGTAAAGACTAGCAAATGAAGATTTATTTCCTTTTAAAATTAAATTGAGCTTTGTCTCAGCTGAAAAAGATTCAGAATAAAAACATCAGAAAGCACTAAGGCATGGTAGCACCACCATTGTATTTTTATATCCACTTGTCCAAGCATCCGTTAATTAGAATAAATGTTTCCTGGGTTTGATTCAGAAAGGTTGACTCAAATATGTCATTTACATTCACATCTCTGTCTAAAAATCTTTCTTTTTTTTGACCAAAAATATGTATTAGTTAGTGGTTACGTTTACAACCTTATCTCCTGTATATTGTTGTAGGTGGTTAGCCCCACTATCAGTTCTCCAGTTTGCCAGGAGCAGTTAATTGAAGCTGGAAAGCTAGTGGACCGCTCAGTGGAGAGCTGTGTTCAAGCTTGTCTCTCTGCCACAGAAGATGGTGAACTTCTCAAACAGGTACAATGGATGTCTTTTCTCTTTTGACTAGTATCAAGGAGGGCAGTAAGCATTTGCAACAATGTGCAATAAAAAGGGAATAACAGAGCTTACTTGTGTTGTAGGTGAGTGCGGCAGCTAGTGTTGTCAGTCAAGCTCTAGGAGATCTTCTGCAACATGTGCGTCAGTACACGTCTAAAGGAGAGCCTATCGGGCGTTACGACCAAGCCACAGACACCATTATGACGGTTACTGAGAGCATCTTCAGCTCAATGGGAGACGCAGGTGGGTGCAAAATCACATCCAGTGGACAGCTTTATCAGTATGCAATGGATGCATTTTTTTTGCTGCTTTACCAAACTGACAGGAGTCCGTTTGAACCCACCATCATGGCATTTTGAAAGTGATGTTGAATCTGACAGCCATGACACAATAGTGACAGAAAGGGTGACATTTACTTTCAAGACTGAATATATGCAGCCAGGTGAATACTACTGCCTAAGAACTGGTGTCAGATATATCACAGAGTGTTACAGAGACTGGCGGTCAATATGGGTGATAAAGGAAAAAAAACATTTTTTAGTGTAGTAAATGTAGCAATTCCCCTTAAACTTTATTTTGATTTGTCCTCAGGAGAGATGGTGCGCCAGGCTCGGGTCTTGGCTCAGGCCACATCTGACCTGGTCAATGCTATGAGGTCAGATGCTGAGGCAGAGGTGGATGTGGATAATTCAAAGAAGCTGCTGGCTGCTGCTAAACTGCTGGCAGATGCAACTGCAAGAATGGTTGAAGCTGCAAAGGTAAATGAGCTGATATTCACATTCTTTATTTATAGAAGGTGTTGGATTACAGCTGTGATCCATCTGGTGCCAAGAGTCTGATTCTGGAAAAAATCTCTCGAAGTGATTGCTTTGTGCTATGAACAAGTTTCCCCCCGCTTTCTAAACTTAACAGTATTAACAGAATAACAGCCAGGTTTTTTTATTTTATGTGTTTAAAATGTTTATACCTTATTTGAGTGGTTACTACAAACAACAGATTACACACTTAAGATTCTTACTAAAGTAAGTAACTTTCTAAAGTGTTAAATATTGTAATTTTACATTTACTTTAAAATTTAGAACATTCAGTTTTTAGTCTCACTGTTGTTCTGTGGTTCCAGTTTTTTTTTGTCACTGATCTTATATTGTACTAATTCACAAGTACTTATGTTATTTTTCAGTCTCATTATCTGTCTAGCAAATCACAGTGATATTAATATTTTTCCTTCCACCATTGAAATGAAATGATGCCCTCCAGCTGAGTGGTAGAGTTTGATGCCAGACTTCTCACTTTCACAGTTGTACAATTGTATGTGTCAACTGAGACTTCGGCCTAAACCAAATGTTACCTTGGTAACTGATTACTTGTGCTTGTGTTGGTTTGTACTTTTTTATATAAACCAATATGTATTATAACACATAAAATTGTCTTGCCTTTTGAAGTCCCATGTCATGTTATATCTTGTGACAGCCTGAGGCAGTAATCATTTTACAAATTGGCTGCTCTGTTAAAATGGTGTCAGCAGTAGCCAACAGGCAGATGACAGCTGCAGAAAGAACTGGCACAAGGCTGGGCACTTGGTTTAATAGTTTGTTTTAATAGTTAATTGTTGCACAGTGTCTGCCAAGGACAGACCAAAGAACATGATCTGCTGCATTTATACAACTAACTATGGCAATAGCAGCTGTGAAGTAAAATTTTACTATAATGATACATACAAGCACACATGCTTGCACTTGTGCCTGTGTAGCTGTGTAGCTGTGTAGCTGTAACAGCGGTCCTAGTTAATTAACCTAATGGCAGAGGGTTCACTCTCTCTAACAGCATGAGTCACAAAAACACTAAGTGATATTGGTGTCCACAGAACATGGTTAACTACTCTTTATAATAAACAATCAGATAATAAAGAGCTGCAAATTGGTTTAGCAGCTGTCAGTATACATATGATTGTCAAAATGAGATCCCTCAGAACTTGTTTTTAGAGATCATTGTTTGATTGTTGTGATTGGATATTTTCAGACTATTAAACATGCCATTCAAAGTTGTGTGGGTGTGTGATGTACATATGTGTGTCCTATTCAGGATAAACAAAAAAACGGTGGAATAATCTGAATACGCAATGTGTATGTGCACTGTGTTCATAATAGGGTGCAGCGGCCTACCCTGAGAATGAGGACCAGCAGCAAAGGCTGAGGGAAGCTGCTGAAGGGCTACGTGTGGCCACCAATGCTGCTGCACAGAATGCCATTAAGAAAAAACTAATAAACAGGCTGGAGGTTAGTCATGACTTATGTATCTAATGTTTCCAATATATTAGTAACAACATACCTGACAATAACACAGAGACCCCCCCTTAAATGTCACCTTGAGATGCCTTTTACTATAATGTGGCATATTATGTTATAAGATACATATAACATGCTTGTAATATTTATCACTTCAGTTTTAGGGAACTACATTCTTGATAAACGTTGAAATTGTTTTGACCCTGGTTTGAGTGTGTTTTGTTTCTTTATATTATTCAGAATGCTGCCAAGCAAGCAGCAGCTGCCGCCACACAGACCATTGCTGCTGCTCAAAATGCTGCTGCCTCCAACAAGAACACTGCAGCCCACCAACAACTGGTGCAGAGCTGTAAGGTCAGTCTCAATACTAGCAACTGGTCTAAAACCTCTTACTTCTTATTCATCTTATTCATAAATTACTTGTTTTAGATTTATCCATTGAAGTTATAAATGCATAATCCTGTGTTTAGGCTGTTGCAGACCACATCCCTCAGCTGGTCCAGGGAGTCCGCGGCAGTCAGGCTAAACCAGAGGACCTCAGTGCTCAACTGGCCCTCATCATTGCCAGTCAAAACTTCCTACAGGTGCACAATTGTTAAATAAAGATTATTTAAAAAATGTCCTACACAGCAAGCAAAATTCATTGTTAGACAGGCATATGGGGACCCATAACATAGGCCTACATATCTTTTTAGTCTAGCGCTGGTTGTTGCGTTGTTGTGGGGGCACTTTTAGCTTTTAACTTTTAGCTGCCTTAGAACTGTATGGTCTCAAAAAGACTTGGTTGTTAAAAATATACTCTAGAGATAATGTCCCTCTTACATATTATTACCTTTTTTGCTGCCCTTTTTACTGCAGCCTGGCAGTAAGATGGTGACCTCTGCCAAGTCTTCTGTTCCCACGGTGACAGATCAGGCTGCAGCCATGCAACTGGGTCAGTGTGCCAAGAACCTAGCCACCTGCCTGGCTGAACTGAGGACATCTGCGCAAAAGGTACAGCAGAAATACACAGGAAGAACATGTATGTCAGGCCTTGCTGGAATATACTAAAATTGGTTCTTTTTTGTTCAGGCTCATGAAGCATGTGGTCCTATGGAAATAGACTCAGCACTCACTGCCATTGAAACACTGCGAAGTGAGCTACAAGATGCCAAAATGGCTGCCATTAATGACCAGCTAAAACCACTTCCTGGCGAATCCGTAGGAGATTATTTAGATTCTGACCTTACCAGTTACTTCTTTGTGTCATGTTAAATATAAATTGCTTAAATTTTACTTTCAGTTGGAGAAGTGTGCTCAGGATCTGGGCAGCACATCAAAATCTGTTGGATCCTCAATGGCTCAACTTCTTACCTGTGCGGCACAAGGAAATGAACATTACACAGGTAAGAACTGCTACTGTTGTAAGCCTGTAAAATTATGGCCTTGCTGATATTTTAGAACTAATTTTTACTTAAATGAAGATGCAATGATAGCCCTTTGAACTGTGTTGTTTCTTGCAGTGACCTGCACTCCATTCTTTTATATGTACTTTATTAATGTCAGCACAATACTTTAAAAAAGCTTCAAACGGCATTTTTTTCTTTGACATCCTAGGAAGCTCACATACAGCTGTTTACTGGCTCTTTGAGCCGGTTCATTATACACATACAACACTGCAAAAAACCTTAGGAAAATTTTACAACAACAGCAAACAAAACATAAAACATGTCATTACCCTGTGCAACATTACTTATTACCTATGCTATTTCAGCAATTAGTGCTAATAATGATCTACCACATAGGAATAGCAGCCAGGGAGACAGCTCAGGCCTTGAAGACCCTGGCCCAGGCGGCCCGTGGTGTTGCCGCATCTACCACAGACCCTAAGGCTGCTGCGGCCATGTTGGACTCAGCTCGTGATGTCATGGAAGGTTCAGCACTTCTCATTCAGGAAGCCAAAGAGGCACTGATTTCACCTGGAGATGCTGAAAGTCAGCAACGGCTAGCACAGGTCAGTTGATTACTACTTATTATTGTTAAAAACACACATCTGAGACAAATAAACCTCCAGGGCTGCCTACTAATTATTGAAACCACTTTTCAAACACTTGTCAAATACTGTATGTTTAAATGTTTATTTGCTCTATCAGCAACATCAACATCACATTCTGTTCACAAATTAAATGTTATAAATTACTTATTTTTTTAATTTATGTCATACAGGTGGCCAAAGCTGTGTCTCACTCCCTGAACAACTGTGTTAACTGTCTACCTGGTCAGAAGGATGTAGACATGGCCCTCAAAAGCATTGGAGAAGCCAGCAAAAAGCTGCTCATAGAAACTGTAAGTGGCCGAAGTAACAGATTTCTTAATGCGGCTAAATCACAACTCAACCTATCACTATAATGTTACTATGACTACACTTTTCTGGTTCCTCTATTCAGATTCCTCCAGCTTCCAAGTCCTTCCAGGAGGCACAGAGTGAGTTGAACCAAACAGCAGCAGACCTGAACCAGTCTGCAGGTGAGGTGGTGTATGCCTCCAGAGGCTCCAGCAGCCAACTGGCTGAAGCGTCTGGAAAGTTCAGCCAAGACTTTGATGAGTTCCTGGATGCTGGCATTGAGATGGCTGGCCACACTCAGGTTTAGCTCATTATATATAGATATATGTATATAAACAGGTTTTAGATTTGCATCCTAATAATATAATTTGTTTAATTGATGAACATTTCAGAAAAAAGATGACCAGGTACAGGTGATTGGTAACCTGAAGAATATCTCCATGGCTTCCAGCAAGCTGCTGCTGGCTGCTAAAAGTCTGTCTGTGGATCCTGCTGCAGCAAATGCCAAAAACCTGCTTGCAGCAGCTGCAAGGTACAATATAGTGTGTAAAACAATGCAGAATACCTATTTATGAATATTTAACAAGTTCATACTTAAAAATGTATAAATGGTAGAGCATAAAATAATAACAGTTTAAGAGCCTATGTTTCTTGCCAAGAAGTCACAGCATAGGCTTTTATGTTTAGTGATAGGTTTGGACTATTTATTATGCAATGAGTCATTGTATAAATTATACCCATACCAAATAAACCTGGACTTAATTAATAATTTAACATTCTTTGCATTTCAGAGCAGTGACTGACAGCATTAACCAGCTGATTACACTGTGTACACAGCAGGCTCCTGGACAAAAGGAGTGCGACAATGCATTAAGAGAGCTGGAGGTAATAAAACCGGCTTTACTATTGTACTTGAGTACCAGCACTTTATACTTATGATGCATTTAATATGAACCAAATTACACTGCTTTCACCACTGAATTTAATCAAATAAGTGCAGCACAACAAACACTACAATAGCATGTTAGAGGAGATCTTGATGAGATAACTCCACTACTCACTACTACTCTCTCTCAGGCTGTCAGGGGAATGCTGGACAACCCCAATGAGCCTGTCAGTGACCTATCCTACTTTGACTGCATTGAGAGTGTCATGGAGAACTCAAAGGTAGGCTTTCAAATTAAACCAAGCCCTCTGCACTTATGCATGCGAGGTGTAGAATCTTTAAGGTTTCTCATTGACCGATCAACTAATGCTTTGTCCAGGTCTTGGGAGAGTCTATGGCAGGTATTTCACAGAACTGCAAAACTGGAGATGTGTCCTCATTTGGAGATTGTGTAGGATCAGCCTCAAAGGCCCTCTGTGGCCTTACTGAGGCAGCAGGGCAGGTGAAGCATGGGCACTCACTGCTTTGATGATGCAAACTTTTTAAAACAAATCTTGTGAACATTTCTTCAAACGACTATTTTACTTTTCACAGGCTTCTTACCTGGTAGGTGTGTCTGATCCCAACAGCCAGGCAGGGCACCAGGGCCTTGTGGACCCCATCCAGTTTGCAAAAGCCAACCAGGCAATTCAGATGGCCTGTCAGAATCTAGTAGACCCAGATAGCAGCCCATCTCAGGCGTGTACAATTATGTTGAACAGATACAAACAGATATAAATAACTTTTTTTAGGTCAAAAACTTAAAAAAAATGTTTCTTTTCGATTGATAGGTGCTCTCGGCAGCTACCATTGTTGCTAAGCACACATCTGCGCTGTGTAATGCTTGCCGTTTGGCTTCTTCTAAGACTACCAACCCAGTTGCCAAGAGGCACTTTGTCCAGTCAGCCAAGGAGGTGGCCAATAGCACGGCCAACTTGGTCAAAACCATCAAGGTAGGATTTTGTTACCCGACTTATTAAAAGGGCAGCTCTGTCCTGCCATTGGCTTTACATGAATAAGAGATTTGACACAGGCACTGTTGTGATTTATGAGGAAATAATTATTTCAACTGTATACTTAACTTGACTTAGTCAAGGAAGAAAACAAGGAACATGGAGTATTGGATTAAATGCAGTATAATTTTTGTTTAATCTCTTTTCATGTCTGTCTTGAGTTTAGGCTCTAGATGGTGATTTCTCTGAGGAGAACAGGAACAGGTGTCGAGTAGCCACAGCTCCCCTCATTGAGGCTGTAGAAAACCTGACAACATTTGCTTCAAACCCTGAGTTTGCCAGCATTCCTGCTCAGATCAGCAGCGAGGTATGGCTGTGTAATGATAACTGCAATTATAAATTATATATTTTACTTTAAAAAATGAGAATACTTTCAAGGAACAATTGTTTATTGGACATATTTATTATATCTAAATATATTTTATAGGGTTCTGCAGCACAGGAGCCCATCCTCCATTCGGCACGCTCTATGCTTGACAGCTCCACCCACCTGCTGAAGACAGCTCGTTCTTTAGTCATAAACCCCAAAGATCCGCCCACCTGGTCTGTTTTGGCTGGTCATTCTCGCACTGTTTCTGACTCCATTAAAAGCCTTATCACAGCAATCCGGTTAGTAAACAAATATGTTTTATATTCACCAAAATAATCTAAAAAAGAAGTGACACATATATGTGTACAAAAATATAAGGCCTTATTGTGCAGCAAAAAGTAGCAACAGTGGCAATATATCAGGTTTGTGAGGTTGCTTGGCAACCACTAGATAATGTAATTTCTACACTTGTCTTTATCTGTATATGTGAATACTATTGATATGTACACATTTACATTAACGGAATGATCAAACTTTAAACTTTAAAAAACAAATTTGAGTTTAATCCACTTTTTTGTCTAACAAACTTCAGAAAAGATAAATAGGGATAAATGTGGTGTCACGGTGCAACTGCTGGAGAGCCTGCTTGCTGTATACACACTCACTGTATTTCATTATTACCTCATTTACACCTTTTGTACCTGACCTTTTGACAAGGTCTGACAAAAACTGATGCCCATGAGGAACTAATGTGCTGAATTTTAAGGTTTATACTTGACTCAGAACATCTGCACATTAGCATTCACACACAGCTTAGCATCTCTTTCACTTCTGATGCCCTTATCACAGTCATCCTTTTGACTGCAAATTGGGAGTTCGGCCAGGATATTTAATAGTATTCAATGATAGACTGTGGTGTCCATGAACTTATCTAGCAACACTACTTACTCTAGAACTTCAAACTATCACATACCATTGAGGTTTGGTTTTAGTTTTACTGTCTTTGCACAGCTATGCATGGAAATGGATGTTTAACTAACTTATTCGGCCCATGTGGCCTGTGCCCTAAACCTTAAAGGAGCTTCAAAGCTAATTTGGCTGCACAGCTTGATCTCTCTGTGTAAGGATGAGACCCTACAGGCTATTTCAGCAGATGTACAATCAGCAGCAATGAGAGGATGGATCAGTAAAGGAAAACAAATCTGGAACTTGTCTCCCTATTACTGTGTTAACATTTACCTTTTTTATGCCTTTTTCCCATCCCCTGTCCTCTGTCTTTTTTCTTTATTTCATTTACCCTGTAAATCATTATTCTGTGTTAATGCTTGGGGTTTCTCCTCTGTTCCTGTTCTCCATTTATTCTCAGGGACAAGGCCCCTGGCCAGCGGGAGTGTGACTCGTCCATTGATAACATCAACAAATGTATCCGGGACATTGAGCAGGCCTCTCTGGCAGCAGTAAGCCAGAACCTACCCAGCAGGGATGACATCTCACTGGAGGTAAGCAGACATCACAAGACTCCACATATTTCCAAGCTACATTAATATTTTTTACTTTGGCTTTTTCTTTCTTGCCTTGTCCTATAATTCCCATATCTAGTGGTAACTCTGACTTTCTGTACTTTAAAGTCGCAGTGTTGAATTTTTAAGGCTTTTTTTAAAAAACAGAAATATATACAAGTCAAATCCTAAATAATCAAACACTGCACTATTTGGATTCAAATAGTTTAACAGCAGACTTTCCTGTTTGGATGGAAGTAACTTTTAATATAAATCTTACTGTAATATAATGCAGAACTTTCCACTTAAGGTTATGTTATATTAAATTGAGTTACTCTTGCTCAGAGCAAACATCTGTCTTTTTTAGCTTCCTCACTCCCTATTTGCAGCAAGTTTCCACTCACTTTTTTGATCTCACCTCTTTATAAATGTAAAATGCAAAATGGATTTTTGTTCTGTTTCCATTCTTCAGGCCCTTCAAGAGCAGCTAACGTCCACCGTTCAGGAAATTGGCCACTTAATTGACCCGGTTTCCACTGCTGCCAAAGGCGAAGCTTCCCAACTAGGACACAAGGTAGATCTAGGCCAAGGACTTCATTATTTCAGTACAATGAAGATTTTAAAGCATATTGCTGAAGAAGTGAATATATAATGATATTATATGAAATATATTATCAATAATTACAAAACATATTTTATTAATACCTCTGTACATTCTGAATAAATGGCCAAACAATATTTTTTAGTTTTATTAAACTTTGGAGCAGTATATTTAGCAGTATATAATCATAATACAATACATGCATCTTCTCATGCAAAAAAATAAGCTGTACTTTTTGCCTCAGGTGACACAGTTGGCTGGCTACTTTGATCCTCTCATTGCTGCGTCTGTGGGTATGGCCTCCAAGCTGACGGACCACCAGCAGCAGATGACTTTTCTGGATCAAACTAAGACCTTGGCTGAGTCTGCCTTGCAGATGCTTTATGCTGCCAAAGAGGGAGGTGGTAACCCAAAGGTAAGACTTGAATTGTACATTCGACTTTAAATCAAAGGATGAGCAAATTTATTTATTATGTACCTCGCAGGCTGTCCACACCCATGATGCCATAGCTGAGGCTTCCCAGCTCATGAAGGAGGCAGTCGATGACATTATGGTGACACTGAATGAGGCTGCCAGTGAAGTAGGATTGGTCGGAGGAATGGTGGAGTCTATTGCAGATGCAATGGCCAAGGTAAGTGCTGAACCAGAAAACTAACTTTCAGCTAAAAAAGAATGTCATGCAGTAGCCATTTTTTTATTTTACTCAATCTTTTACAATCTGTGCTATCCCTGGATTACCATCAGTATTCACCCATTAAAATATAAAAGTTAATACAAAGTAAGTGCATTAGATTCGACCATTAGACCATCGTCTTCCTTTTGCTCATTCTATGCATTTTCCAGTTATCAGTAAACACTATTGGCAAACGCACAAAGTGTGAATAAAGTAAAGCTTTTTACT
The DNA here is from genome assembly GCA_036850595.1 of Rhyacichthys aspro. Lineage (NCBI taxonomy): Eukaryota > Metazoa > Chordata > Actinopteri > Gobiiformes > Rhyacichthyidae > Rhyacichthys > Rhyacichthys aspro. The sequence goes on along the minus strand of CM072150.1, from coordinate 10,878,579 downwards.
TCAAGTGACAGAATAGCATCAGTTAATCATCTTCCTCCTTGCCTTCCTGAGAGAGGCTTACAGTGGGGTCACTGAAAAGAAACAAGGGTCATTGTCACATCTTGAGAAAGTTTGGATTTCCAGCCAATTGTTGTTTTGTCAAGTATTGTGTGAGTAGTTAATTAAATAATATAATTATATATCGATATAATTTTAGCTTACATAATTTGTGGACAAAAATGTCACTGCCACTGAGACTGAGCATTAGCGAATGTAAATGCTTTTCTCCTCCGAATGGCTGTTTCATGAAGACTACAAAATTTACGTTGTTGTGTACAAAGGCATAAGTGAACAGCATGTACTTGTGATATTGTGCAAAACAGCAGGCTGTCACCACATGCCATCATCTCCCTAGTCTGCTTAGATTTTGCTGTCTGATTATGACACGTAGATGTGTAGAGTACAGTCTTATTCAGCCAAAATGTCAGAAGCATGATGTAATAGATTTTGAGCTTGTGAATAATTGTTTTGTAAATTGTGTTTTTGTAAGAGTTGTGCTTTTATAAGGTGGGTTACAGAAAAGGCAAAGTCCAAGGACACACTACAATGGCGATACTAAATATTTTAACCCTGTTCTGTTTATTCACCCCTAGCTCGATGAAGGTACTCCACCTGAACCTGAAGGCTCGTTTGTGGATTACCAGACCAGCATGGTGAAATACTCCAAGGCTATAGCTGTTACTGCACAAGACATGGTAAATGTTCATAAAGTTGTTACTTGCTGTTATATTTAAGATAATGATATTTAAGAAAGAAATGTACACGTCCTCTGTGTATATTTCACAGATGACAAAATCAGTGACATGCCCAGATGAGCTGGGAGCGCTGGCCTCTCAAGTGACTGTGGACTACAGCCAGCTGGCTGTTCAGAGCCGCCTGGCTGCTTATACAGCAGAGCCTGAAGAGGTGAGGATGGTCAAATACAAGTGGCTGTTTAAAAAAAAAAAAAAAAGAATTGTGTGAGTCAAGGAAAAAATGTTGTATGTATGTAAATGTGTATTTTTCAAGTACAAAATGCTATGTACAGGTTTTGTATTCATTATGTTTTTGGTCTTCTAGATTGGGTTCCAGATTAAGACTCGAGTGCAAGAGTTGGGCCATGGCTGCATTTTTCTGGTCCAAAAGGCTGGAGCATTACAGATCACTCCATCAGACAGCTTCACCAAACGAGAACTTATAGAATGTGCTCGAGCAGTCACCGAAAAGGTAAGTTCAATTTGTATGCAAATTACCTTTTTGTTGCATTTTGGAATAGTTAGTACAGGGGTATATTACCTACCAACACAATATTTACTGTAAACTGTTTATCTAAAGCATAAACGCGTCCATGTACAGTATACATTGACTAAACATGTCCTGCTTTTCCAATTTATACCAAAAACTCTGTAGTTAAGACATCTGTTTTTTGTCATAGTCATGTCATATTATACTTTTTTTAAGTCTTTTTGGTAGTGAAATCAATTCATTTTATACTGCTCTGAAGTTGAAACCAATTTAACATGTCATTTCACTGATTAAGGTTATGTGTCGCTTTCCACCAAAACACCATGTTTTGCTGTGACAGCATTTACAAACCAGACATAAAGCAAAAGTTCATTTGCAGAACATAGACCTCAGCAAAGGCAAAGGATGTTTATGTTAAGCTCATAGGTTTTCACTTTTGTTTTCTGTGTTGCAAATTGAGTTAATCTAGTCTATTGAAGCACTGTAGGCATAACACCAATGTTATGTTCAAAGATCTTTTAAGATTGTTTTGTTATAACAAAACAAATAACTACGGTCTCAGTCATGAATTTATTATTCTATCGTATTCTGAATTGTTTGACTAGTAAACAATATGTTGGGTAATGTACCGCAATCAAATACTATTATACAATACTTTTTCATATGCTATGTATGATGTGAAAGATTACTTAGAGTTATGTGTGTGTTCTCAGGTGTCCCTGGTGCTCTCAGCCCTTCAGGCTGGCAACAAGGGCACACAGGCCTGCATTACTGCAGCCAGTGCTGTGTCTGGCATTATAGCTGATCTGGACACCACCATCATGTTTGCCTCTGCTGGCACTCTCAATGCAGAGAATGATGAGTCATTTGCTGATCACAGGTGAAAGTTTAGATTTTGTCTTTTTATATGTTGTCTATGTCTACAAGACCAGACTGATCTGACATTAACCTTCTGGTTATCCTCCATCCATAACTGACAGAATGATATATAATCTGGAGAACAGAGGAAATCACATCAGTTAGAAGCTAAATCACCCACAGGCTTTAAATGATGGCATTTCTCACTGCTTGTAACTGAAGACTGCATGTTTTCATTTTGTGAAATAACATAAAGCTGCAAATATTCACATGTTCAAATTCAAAGTCTTGACATTAGATTTATTGTTAAGTGTATAAAGTGAAAATGCACTATTCTGGCATAGCATTGATATCTGTATTTCACATGCAGTATGTTTTTTCAAATGCTAATGCTGGATTTGTTTTTTTCTCACTCACTCTCTGATTGACCACTTCAGACTGTACTTTAATAATCATGGTTTTGTTCCTTCCTCTGTCTGTCTTCTCTTTCAGGGAAAACATTTTAAAGACAGCCAAAGCTCTAGTTGAGGACACAAAGATGCTGGTGTCCGGTGCAGCCTCTGGACAGGACAAGTTGGCTCAAGCTGCCCAGTCGTCAGCCAAAACCATTACTCACCTCACAGATGTGGTCAAACTGGGAGCAGCAAGCATCGGCTCTGATGACCCTGAGACACAAGTAAGCGTGCACTGTCTGTCTCTCTGCTCCTCCAATAAACAAATACTAGTCAGCACTGGGATTGTGCTTATTCTTTTATTACAAAGGATTTTCTGGCTTTCAAGCTAAGCTTTGAGTATTTTGTTCATTTCCCAGACTGTTTGGTGTTAAATTGGTTTCTGTCTTTTTTTCATAGGTTGTTCTGATAAATGCTGTCAAAGATGTAGCCAAGGCTCTGGCTGAGCTCATTAGTGCCACCAAGTGTGCTGCTGGCAAAGCGGCAGATGATCCATCTATGTACCAGCTGAAGAGTGCAGCCAAGGTGAGGGGATAAAAAGACACATTCAAAATTCATGTTCAGGCTTTTGTGTAGCAAACATCTCATGTTTATGGACATTTTCAATATTCTTTTTTTGTTTATTAGTTTGCTATTACATATAAAACTAATCATCTTTAAATCTCTTACCTTAAGTAGCTACAAAGTTATGAACCTAAGATTAATTTATACCATTAATTATAATGTACTTTAAAATATTACACATTTTTGCAGCCTCTTTGTCATCCTAATTATCACCTTTGGCTGTGAAGGAGAAAAAAGTGTTACTGCTGTCAACTGAAGCACTCTGACAGCATGTGTGTTATATATATGTGTGTGTATATATATATATATATATATATATTTGTGTGTTTTTTTTTTTTTTTTTTTTTTTTTTTTTTTTTTTTTTTTTTTTTTTTTTTTTTTTTTTTTTTTTTTTTTTTTTTTTTTTTTTTTTTTCCCCCCCCCCCCCCCTTTTTTTTTTTTTTTTTTTTTTTTTTTTTTTTTTTATATATAAAAAAAAAAAAAAAAAAAAAAAAAAAAAAAAAAAAAAAAAAAAAAAAAAAATTATTTTTTTTTTTTTTTTTTGTGTGTGTGTGTGTATATATATATATATGTGTATTTTTATATATATATATATATAACATTTTGTTCTATACCTGTAATCTTTGTCCCTTACCTCCCAGGTGATGGTGACTAATGTGACGTCCCTGTTGAAGACCGTAAAGGCTGTAGAGGATGAGGCCACTCGAGGAACCAGGGCACTGGAGGCCTCAATTGAGTGTATTAAACAAGAACTTGGGGTGAGAAAGAGTAAAGTGCTAACAATGAACTGTTTATTTTTCATAATTTGTCTCAATGACAGTATACACATTTTTTCTGGTTGTTTCAAATGACACCTCTGTACTCCAGGTTTTTCAATCTAAAGATGCTCCCAACAAGACAACTACACCTGAAGAATTCATACGCATGACTAAGGGTATCACCATGGCAACAGCTAAAGCAGTGGCTGCAGGGAACTCGGCCCGGCAAGAGGATATCATCCACACAGCGAATCTCAGCCGCAAGGCCCTTTCAGACATGCTCACAACCTGCAAGGTTCTTTTCTATTCACAACCTTTTTTTTATAGAATTGTGACAATCATATAGTTGTAAAACCTAGTGCTCAAAATTATTCTTTCTGAAAGTCAAACCAGAATGTATTGTTTTTTACGCTTAAATTGTGTGTTTATGTTGTAATATTTTCAGCAAGCAGCCTATAACCCAGAGGTCAGTGAGGAGGTGAAGAAACGAGCACTGACACTTGGAGCAGAGTGCACAACAGGATACGTTGATCTGTTAGAACAAGTGCTATTGGTAGGGTGAAAAGTTAACTTGTTTACTTGTTTAATACAATAAGCAAAATAGTATTATGCATCATAATGCTTACAATATCTGTGTGTACATACAGGTCTTGCAGAAGCCCACTGCAGAGCAGAAGCAGCAACTGGCAGCTTGCTCCAAAAAGGTTGCAGGTGCTGTCACAGAGCTCATACAGACAGCTGAGGCCATGAAAGGTAAGACCTCTTAACCAGCATTTATATACATACATAACATCATACATACATGTTTGTTGCCTATAAATCAACCAAATACAATGTTTTGTGTCTGTTGTTGTAATTATTCAAAAGAGCTGTGTTCTTGCGTTAAAATGTTAAAGCTCCATTAAGTACTTGCAGGTTGCAGGTTACTATTCTTCAGTGGTTAATAGTTATATGTTTGACTTTAAACGATTTATTTAATGATTAGTCTGAGTCAGAATATTACAAATTGGGTAATATTCTTGTCCTCCTTTTTTGCCACAGACGGAGGTAAGTCATTTGATAATGTTGATAATATGTTAATGTCATTTAATCACACCATGGAATCCAGTTGCTTTTACGCTTCACTATAGATTTTTCATTACGCTCTATATTTCACCATTAACCATACTTTTTTGTATACCACTTCATATAAAAAAGAAAGCACTTTGCGGTGAATGGCAGTTTGCCTCCATTAGCCATGCATGGAGTGTGGTGATTTGTGGCACTTTTTGACTTTTTTGTGTGATTTGAACATTGTTGTGATGCATGTTATGTCACACGATGCAGTGTTTGATTTTTAGGGTTTTTCAGTTACATGTAGCACAAAAACTGTTTTCATGCTCTTAGGTTCGGAGTGGGTGGACCCTGAGGATCCAACTGTGATTGCAGAAACTGAGTTGCTTGGAGCAGCTGCATCCATTGAAGCAGCAGCTAAGAAGCTGGAACAGCTGAAACCCAGAGCTAAGCCCAAGGTACATGAGTACAAAACCTTCATAAATAACCCCAAACTGTAAGGTTTTTATAAAAAAAGTAAAATTACTTTTTTACTTATAAAATTCACCACAACCTTATTTCAGAAAGACAAAAAAGTCAGACACATTTTCTAATCTATTTAAACATGACATTAACTAGTTTATGAGTTTGATTATAAATATGTTGAACATTTTATTGATTCTCTAATGCTTTCTAATATAAAAGGGTTTATCTTTTACCTAAACTTATACTATTACTTTTTCTGCCCCGTTTACTGAGTTGTTTTTGACCCAAAGATATTAATAGAATTAAACAGTAGCTCTTTGGTGCCTCAATGCCTTATTCATCAACCAATTGCAAAAGTAAACATCAATATTTCACAAACCATTAGCTACCATTTATAATTACAGCATAAACTCCTAAAATGTTATCTAAGCAGCCACAGTTTGTGCACAGTATCTCTAATAGTAAACTATATATATTTAGTAGGGACTTAGTAGATGCAATTGCTTTAAAGTTAGTTTAGTTTAGTTTAGTTTTTGGTTTAAACTACTGTCTGTGACCCTTATTTTCTTTCAATTTAAATTAAAACAATAAAATTAAATGTTTTCTAGTGACTCCATAGAAAGGCTGCTGTGTCTCATGTGCTGTCTCCTTTTGTTTTTACATCCCCATCAACACTTATGTATAAGTCCCAGTGTCTGATAATTTAATCCACTCCCTGCCCCCTCCCCTCCTGCCCTACCACCGGAAGCCTTCTCTGCAGGGCTCTGTCTGATATGTTTGATATATTAGGTTGTTAATCAGTCCCAACTATATATCAAACATATTCCTACAGTGTCCCGCTCTGTCTACAGACGTTTGCTCTGAGTGTCTGTGTGTGTGTGCCAGACTTGTGTAGAATGATCTGTCACAAATGAGACATTAATAGAAACGAAAGAAGATGATTTGGTTCTGAGGGTCAACAATGAACTCAATAATGTGTAATAATTCCAAAATGTGCAAACTGAAGAACTTGATGTAGTCTGACCAATTGTTTCTTTCTCTCTTAGCAAGCAGATGAGACTCTGAATTTTGAGGAGCAGATTCTGGAAGCGGCCAAGTCCATTGCTGCAGCCACTAGCGCATTGGTGAAATCCGCCTCAGCCGCCCAAAGAGAGCTGGTGGCTCAGGGCAAAGTGGGCTCTATCCCTGCAAATGCTGTGGATGATGGACAGTGGTCCCAGGGACTGATTTCAGCTGTAAGTGTTCATGAGCATGTTAAAGTTTTTGGGTTTTTTTTATTAAACATGTAATTCTCATTCATGTCTTCCTTATAGGCACGTATGGTGGCAGCAGCAACAAGCAACTTGTGTGAAGCAGCTAATGCGTCAGTGCAAGGCCATGCCAGTGAGGAGAAGCTCATCTCTTCAGCCAAACAGGTGGCTGCCTCCACTGCCCAGCTGCTAGTGGCTTGTAAGGTGAAGGCAGACCAAGACTCTGAGGCCATGAGGAGACTACAGGTATGATTAACCAGAAACACCTATATTCATTATATACCCGATATTCATGCCTTTTGTTTCTCTGTCCCAGATTGCTGGGAATGCAGTTAAGAAGGCATCAGACAACTTGGTGAGAGCAGCCCAGAAGGCTGCATTTGACAAAGCAGACGAAGACAATGTCGTAGTCAAGACAAAATTTGTGGGTGGAATAGCACAGGTAATGTAGTTTCTTTAGCCATATGCATTTTCATGACTAGCTTGTCAAGAGCTTTATGCACATGGGATAAAACATCATCTATGTATTGAATACACTTTCCCATTAAATGTTTTATAGTTTCTCTTAAATGCTGACTCTTTTCTCACTTGGATGAAACATAATGTGCTATTTTGTTTGTCATTCTACTCTTTTCTGCATTTTGACACATACATAAAAATATAAATGAATTTTCACATGGACTGAATAATAATTTTGCTCTTACAGATTATTGCAGCCCAGGAGGAGATGCTGAGGAAAGAGAGGGAGCTTGAAGAAGCCAGAAAGAAACTAGCTCAGATCAGACAGCAACAGTATAAGTTCCTGCCCAGTGAGTTGCGAGAGGACAACAGCTAAACACAAAGCAACAGCTGCCTGACCCAACAATAGAAGCACATCTGTGTTTGTGTGCAAAAGTGGGTCCTTTTCCTGATGCACACTCACACCTACACACTACAAGAACTTTAGTATGTTGTGACATTTTACAAATATGAATTTGCAGTGAACACAGCTGACTGAGCCCCATATCTAAGATGACTACTTACAAAAGACCTAAATATAATCCTAACATGTTGATTGTGGTGAAAAGACTGCTTTTGTCCTTGTGTATAGCAAAACTACTTTGACTGATGCAATCTCAAACAGAATGTGACAGGCCTAGGACAAACACTACAACACCTGTGCTACGTTTGTCCTTGAGCCACAGTTTGTCTCTTACTTTACAAGTTGCAGCTCTAGCTCATTACCTATCTGAAGATGAAGAATTGATTGTATTACAAGTCATGTAACTGCAAAACTCAGTTTGGTACTGTTACTGTATGAATGTTGGCCTTTATGCTGTGATGAATGTGGCACCTTAATGTCAGTCTGATTCTCTCTTGACATGAAGCCTTTGGTCAGTAACCCTAATATGAACTGGTTGATTTTTTCATATTAGTGTTACTTGAAACATTTTGAATTTAGATAACCAAGTTCAGCTGGGTAAATGGTGAAATTAGATCCATCCACTTTTTCCTTTTACCTGCTGATAACAGTGAGTTCTATTTGTCTTCAGAATGAGGTACTGTTTATTGTTGTTATTGTCTAAGCCCCTAGTAATATGTGATTAGGATGTTCACTGTTATCTTTTAGGTTTTCTGCATAAGACAGCATATTACTATTTGAAGGAATATTTATAACTTCTCAGTATTTTTAACAGTGTGGCAAAAAATAGTCTTTTATTTACCACTACTAGTGCAGTATGCATAGACCCATCAAATGTCCTCCATCTGATTTATGTTTGCTCATTTCAGGAAAAGACTGTTACACTTAGTGTTAACAGAATGTGATGCAATAACATAGATGGCGCGCAAGGGGGCGACATTGATCGCCCCTAAACTGTGCAAACTGCATGTAACACGATTGTTCCATTGCTTTTTTTTTAGGGAAATTCAGCAAAATGGACATTGAAATCAATAAGAACAAATAGAATAAATATCTTCACTTTCTTAATGCCCTGCTATGCTATTAGTTGTGTCCACTTGGTGCTTCATATGATGCTTGCTTCTTGCTATAAAGCAATAGGCATTAATTGCCAGGGATTTTCAAATGAAATTACTTTTTAGATTTAAGGATGTAGATCTTTCAAATTGCGATCAGAAAATCAATTAGCAATAATGAAACCTAAATGATCTGTAAGAATGCGTTCAGAGTCACTACAATACAAACATATCCATTTCCATCTCTGATGTTAAGGATACTCTGTGTGACCTTAATAAATACACTAGTACTACTACTTATTGGTGCAATAGATGAAACCTTATGTTTACGGATGTCAACTGTAGGTGTGTTTGGTCTAATTTGTCTTACTCTCTAGGCAGTGCTTCAATATGAAACTAAACAGTGTATTGTTTAGTATATATAATAAGGTCCTGCTGTGAAAAGTGTGCATGGCTTTGCGGTTCAGATGCATCTGCTTGGTTTCTATGGTAACTGGAGGACAAGTGGAGCTAAGTTTTATTGAAGGACACACTAATCCTGATTTACTTCTTGCAAAATAAGTGGTTATCTTTGGACTTAATGTATTTTGTGTGTGAGTGGGACGGGTCTAATTTGTAGTGTTGTTATTATTAGTGCCTTAGTCTGTAGTCCATACAATGTCTGGTCTGCTCAAATGATGGTCTGTAGATGGTACTAGTCATTTTTCGAATGTATGGTTTCTGATTTCTGATCCCCATTTGTTTCTTTAAGTGCTTAATTTAATCCTTTTTTATGTTTCTCTTGTCTTTTCTCTTTTTCTTTCTGGGAAATGACAGAGGAACTGTTTGCCAGTTACAAAATGTGTTGCAGTTTCTGATGTACCATCACTAAGTATATATACACAAGTATGAGTATTATAAATAACACAGTTTTGTACTGCATTCCATTGGCATGCACCATAGTGCGTCTGCACTTAATGGCAGCCTGGGGATTTGAGTCTGTCACCTGTTTAATCGTATGTCAGAAAGTCACAACAGTTTCTGGGTGGACTTTCTATGTTGTTTAAGCCTCTAAGGAAGATAAATATAATGAGAACATTTAAATATATCTGTCACCGTTAAGATTATGTGGTACATGTTCAATGATTTGGAGTAATTGAAGTGTTCTGTATTCAAACAGATACACCATACAGTTATGGAGTACTGCATTGAAGAAAAGTGAGACATATAGCATAAAATGATATTTATCTGGCCTGTGTAAAACTATTTTTTGTATTCACCGAAAATAAAGCATTTCATTGTAACTATATTTCTCCTTGTCATTGTAATTCTTTGCTTTGATTTAATTTAACCAAACACAGAACATAGAACCTGTGAGAGATCCTCTTCAAAAACCCTTTCAGTCTGGGCAAAAAAGAGGCCTCTTAGCGTCCCCGTCGGTTAAGTGACAGGGCAAGATGGTATTTCTGAGTCAGCACTAAACCTGAAGCTATATTGAGTTGAGGCTCAAACTGAGACCTGTTCTAAATTTGTCCGGCACTAAAATGTGAGGAGGCAATGTCAATTACAGTGGGACAGCTGCACCAAGTGCCGACTTCAACCCTACCAATCAATTACTCAAATATCTGTTTAAATATAGTGCCTATCCTTTAACTTTGGGAACTACACATACATTTAAATCTACATCTATAAGATCATTACTTTTTGAATCTGACTAACTGGAAGGAGGAACAAAAACCTCCAAGAAGGTTTGCTGAAAGAGTAGGGGCATTGAATTTAAGTGAACTAGCAGCTGATAAAAGACAGCCCATCAATTATTTTTATGTCCTACATCTAATAATAATACAAGTCAGAGAGCAGATACAGTTACTGATGATGATACCACATACCAAAATTGGATTCTTCATCCACTCAAGTCAGTTGTTCTGCAGAGATTTTCAGTCATACCGTTTTGGCACCACATGCATTGACAGCTTCTTTGTTACAATTATTGCTTTATTGTTGTCAGTTAAAATATAGGATTTATGCCCTATTTCCTGTTGGAAAATTACACATCATTAAGCAAATGCACTTTTTTTAATTGACTCTTTAACCATCTTTGTGACAGAGTCCAAAATGTATGTAAAGGTTTTAACTTAATTTTAACTTCCAAAACGCGGCCGTAGGCTTCACTAACCATCTTGATTACTTGAAAAGGCTTCATCTATTTTTTTCCTGCCTGATTTAGAGACTTATTTTGGAGCCAAAGCCGTAAGTGTATATTAACAATTAATGATTTATTTCTGTCTTTGGTCTTTCTATTTCTATCTATTGACACTTGTCATTTCACTCAGTGTGCTTTTAATATGTTTTCTCAACTGCGTAAAATGAAAGTTTTGAAAGAGACCTTCATGGATCGTTTTTGATTCATTACATTTTTTAGGACTATCACAAGTTTTTATTAACAACATACAAGCCCTAGGGGTGGTGGGTGCAATTTGACTTTTTTTTTCCTGACATGAACATAGAAGAGATATCCTGAATGAGACTGAATCCATAAAAGTCAGGCAGGTAGGTTCTGATGATGTATCTCTCCCTTAACCACAAGTACTGGGATAAAATGGATTGCACTATGAGTCTCTCTGATCTCAGTAAATGACGAGCATGCTGGGCTGGCTGCTGAACAGTCCGCAAAATGCATGGCAGGATGACACCCCAGTGACAGCTGAGTGCCTTAAAAAGCCCCCAAGGAAGACGAGGTTGCTGGACCACGAGTGATAATGAATACAGCTAAAATCTGCGGAAGAGATCAAAGCATTGTGGTATTAAATAAATCTTAAAACATGTGTTGAATCCTTGGTGTAACCCATTCTTCAGCTGTTCAGGAAAGAAGCATTAACACTTTACTTCTGGTATCAGGATTTCTATCACATGTCCAAGCCAAAGGTGCTCCCCAGTATCACTGACCTGATGTTTGTTTACTTTTACACATAGCAGAAATCTAATGTAGCAGAAGAGCCGTGAGTGATCTGAGAGCAGATGAACACAGCTTTTATGAAAGTCAAGCTCTAAAAAGAGAAAAAGAAAAGGGGTGTGGCTTTACAGCTCATGGACATAGTCAAGCAGGTGTTCCCCTAAGATCCCCAAAATGGCCACTCAACAAAATGTAAGAGAACTTGGTCAATACAAAAGAACAGTCTGGGCAACACACAGTATTAGTGTGAGCTTTAGTAACATATTGCCAAGAAGTCTTCATATTTTACTGCATAGAATTATGGTACTCTATACAACAGAATAATTTTTTTACCCTTTAGTGAATGACAAATAATCTTCAGACATTTAGATGACACCATAGAGTGAAATTCTCCCTTACAAGTAAAAAAATAATTACTCTAATGAACAGTAAAGTGTTTGTCAACCCTTCCCAAGTCCTGACCTCACACTGTGTGTGACAGCTGCACAGTGCCAATGGCCCTGTGAAGTATCACAGAGGCTCAGAGAGGGGGCTGCTGAAATGCCAAAGCTTCTGTATCTTTCAGTGAGCAGTCACTATGTGCTGTCCACTGTGGCCAATATGAGATATAACTCTCAGGCATGTATTAGTGTGAGAGAAGGCTTACAAGCTTGATGATGTACCTCTACAGAGAGCAGAGCCTATCTGGATGTTAAACTATGTTTTGAGCAAGCTGCTGAAATGATCCCTGCCAGACAACAAGCTGCACGGGCTAATGTGACACCACTCACAGGCACAAAAACTTTCACAGGGGCTTATCCAATCAGATATATTTGCTTTGTATGAATAGCAGCATTACACTGGCCTTGTAACAATTCATTGTGACTGTGATCTCGGTCCTAGGAGTTGAAAACAAAGACATGAAGTCATCACTGCCACATTCTAATGTCCAGTTCAGAAACAATGAGACTGCATCTCTCCTTCACCTTGTGCTTCCATGCAGTTTCTGGGTTATATTTCAGGTGGTAATCGTGTCGTTATTGTCAGTCCATGTTTCTGTCCAATAACGCCTCAGTGGACTTACACCTCTCTGTCCTAACACTCCACTTCCTGCATGTCACTTGGAGGGTGTTAGAAATAGGAGAAGACGTCTTGGAGAGAGGGAGGAGTGACCCCCTGACGCTCATACCCCTTGTATAGTCATAGAAGTTGTCAAATGTTTGGAGACAGCGAATCACTAAAGAGAACCAGAAAAAAGTCAGGGTCTGCCTTGGCAAGCAGCTGCCCCTGTTTCCAAAAAAGTATTGGGTATCCAGTAACTGACCAGCCAAAATACATATTTGACTCTCTACAGCCTAGGCGAGCTCGCACTCCAGCTTGGCGTCCAGTGGTGTTCAGACGCTCCGATCCTTTGAATCAGTTTCTTTTGTTTTTGGTTTGTGGAACCACCGACACTAAGCAGCCATGGATGCCATCAAGAAGAAGATGCAGATGCTCAAGCTCGACAAGGAAAACGCCTTGGACAGAGCTGAGCAGGCTGAGTCAGACAAGAAGGCAGCCGAGGACAGAAGCAAACAGGTAGGCTAGGCATGCAATGTGCGCTCCACCGTCTTTACGCACGGTGCCAAATGGCATCCCCGCTGCATGACAAACCACTGCAAAATAATAGGTATATTTTAAGACAGCGAGACTGACTTTTCCATCATAATTGTGTGTGTTTTTAATTGGTTCTGGGCTAATTAAGCAATGTCTGTATGTTTGTGACCTGGTTTTAAAACTATATTCGACATATAGTCTAGCCTATTCCTTTCATAAAAGAAGCAAGCATAAAAATATGAACATGCTAAAAGTAAAAATAAATAAAAACACGTCTGGTTTTTTTTCTACGTTTAATTAAATCATGTATCCTTATTGACCTAGCTTGAGGATGACCTGGTCGCACTGCAGAAGAAGCTGAAGGCAACTGAGGATGAGTTGGACAAATACTCTGAAGCTCTGAAGGATGCCCAGGAGAAACTGGAGCTTGCTGAGAAGAAAGCCACAGATGTGAGTGGGACAGTCGTGGGGAACACACTGGTGGAGAAGCACCAGTGTGAGGATGACTAAAGTCTTATACTGACCAAGCTCACCACTGCTCACAACACACCATATACACATCTACTGAAATGATTAAGTAATCAGCAGACCAATCCTACATTAGATAAGAGCAACAAGATGTATAGATATATGCACAGTTAAATTTAGCTCTTGTGCTGTATATGGTATGGTCACAGTGTAATGGCTTACCGGTGCATTCCACAGGACGAAACTGAGGACAAGTGTAGGGTTTCAGCGCTGTCTTTTATAAGCATATTTAGTGCCGTGAAATCCATGACAGATTTGTGGTCGCACTAGTTTCAACTGACACTCTGAAGAGCGATCAAGTTATAATGGCTGCTGGTTAGGTTTACTTCAGCGCGTCTGATTGCTGATTGATTGCGTAATTTAACTATTAATACAACATTATTAATAATTATGCAAGATGATAAACGCTCTGAGCTAACATATTATGACTTTGATTGTTATTGTTATTATTATTATTATTATTATTAATGTGACGACGACGATGATGATGATTATTATCTTTACAATAAAAGCAGGGCTATAGAGTAAATAAATAAAGCATGTAAACATTCTGGGACTACTATAACTGTAGTCCTGCGCTCTAAGATGCGGAACTGTGATTTTATTGGGTGCGCCCAATTTACCAACAGGGGATGTACAGAGAAGAAAATGAAAAAAAACCCAAAACAAACGTTTTTCTTATAGATACCCAAATGCAAGATAAGAATAACCCTATAGAGAGTAAACATGGCAAAAACAATTTTAATGTTCATTTTATTTGGAGAAAAAATATTCTAATATGTGCGGAATTGGTTACTTCCGGGTTGATGGCACGTTCCAATCCTCATCAAGGCTTGATTAAAGAGGGTGGGGGCAGGGATCAAAGGCGCCGCATCTCCAAGTGTGTCCGTCCGAGTAGAGATACCCCGCGTTGAGCCGACGAAAACTAGCTTAGCCGTCACAAAAATAGCAAAAATGGCTGGTGGGAGCTCTCTGGAAGCGGTAAAGAAGAAAATCAAGTCGTTACAGGAGCAGGCCGATACGGCGGAGGAGCGGGCAGCGTTACTACAACGGGAGCTAAATGCGGAGAGGAGCGCGAGGGAAGCAGTAAGCCACTGCTAATGATTTAAGGCAATTAGAATCCAGGCTGCCGACGGCATTAGGCGTAAATCTGGTCAAAAAGCGTGGCTTCTAGGCCTGCTTAGCTATGCTTTGTACGCGAGTACAGCCAGGTAACAGACAGACTTTAAAATGATCCCATTGTAGGATGTGCGTAAATGATGAGCAGATGAAGTGGCACCACCCCGAGTCTAGAATAAACAAACGGCAACAGAACAGGTTACGCTAACTCTACAGAGACACTGGGCTCATCACAGACAAATCCTCTGTGCTACACCCATGCATGACACCTGCTAGTAGCTACAGGGTAACATTTACCAGAATATTAATAATGGCCATATTTGACTATTGGAAGTAATATTTGAGCACTATTCTATAGCGAGACTGAAAAGAAGCTCAAATATGCATTTGTACTGCAAGTTAAGTCATACACTAGAACACATGAACCTGTAACTGGGTGGATCCAGCCCATGGCAGTGTTATGGTTGATACTGAAAGTTACTAACCAAATGTACCATAAAATCTGTATTGCATCTGGTTTGAGCTAATATGATTTTGATATGTTCACTTAGGCTGAGGGTGATGTAGCTTCCCTGAACAGACGTATCCAGCTGGTTGAGGAGGAGTTGGACCGTGCTCAGGAGCGTCTGGCCACAGCCCTGACCAAGCTGGAGGAGGCTGAGAAGGCTGCTGATGAGAGTGAGAGGTGGGTATCTTAAATCCTGGACATCCCATGGTCCATGCTAACTCTGTATTCTATACTTAAATTATTGTTGCACAGCAGATAAATTGCAGTGCTTTTTGCCAGAGTGTTGGCTGATGTGTGGATATTGCACATTATTTACCCCTCTCATCATTTCTTTCCCACAGAGGCATGAAGGTCATTGAGAACAGGGCAATGAAGGATGAGGAGAAGATGGAACTGCAGGAGATCCAGCTGAAGGAAGCCAAACACATTGCTGAGGAGGCTGACCGCAAATATGAGGAGGTGAGTATTCTCAGCTGTGCAAGACTTTGAGCTTTGAACTCAGTGCTCTATATTCAGTCTTCAGTGCAACAGCTGTTATGTATTATTACTGAACTATTATCTTTTGCTATATTGTGACTTCAGGTGGCTCGTAAGCTGGTGATCATTGAGAGTGACTTGGAACGTACAGAGGAGCGCGCTGAGCTGTCTGAGGGGTAATACTGTGATTCTGCTTGATGTTGTTCTTCCTTAATGTTTCTGGTGTCTCATACTGTTTTATGTAACCATAAACCTACAGCAAATGCTCTGAGCTTGAGGAGGAGCTGAAGACCGTGCAGAACAACCTGAAGTCTCTGGAGGCTCAGGCTGAGAAGGTATGATCCCTAAATGAAACCAAATGAAAACCTTTTAAATTACTCGCATCTAAAATGTGACATTTTGTCTACCTTTCAAAACTTCGTGAACCCCACTTATTATTTATTGTTTTATACAACAACAGTACTCACAGAAGGAGGACAAGTACGAGGAGGAGATCAAGGTCCTGACAGACAAGCTGAAGGAGGTAAGCTCCTGACATATTGTTGAATAAAACATATGTAAAGTGTTTTTTTTATATATATATATATATATATATCAGCTAATACTAGTAAAAGTAATACAAAGATAGTGAAAACCACTCATGTTTTTTCATCTGTTCCTTAACTCAGGCTGAGACCCGTGCTGAGTTCGCTGAGAGATCAGTCGCCAAGCTTGAGAAGACTATCGACGATCTGGAGGGTATGAATCTTTTCCTCTTAATCTTAAACCTACCAGTTACACCTCCATGTATATGCTGGTTTATTGACACCTAATGCAGAGAAGAGTAGAGTAACGTTATGTTTAATACTCTTTAGATGAGCTCGAGCACATTTTTCATGAAAGTATAATTATAAAAGTAAAGAGTTATACTAATAGCTTTAGGGTATATGTCTGTTCAGTTGTCTAAGGAGCATAAAGGAGCAATAGGCATTAATGCACAGTTCAGCTTGGATATAATTTATATTAGCGACAGCATTTCTCACCAGAGTGCCGATTGGCATTCTGTTGAGGCGTCTGTTGAAGGCCACCAAGTCCTGAGCACACGTCGCAGGGTTATGGAACATGTGAGGTTGCTTCTTTGTGACTCCTCTGGAATCTGACACAACCATGAGCAGCTGCTCCATGTGCCCTTCCTATTTCTGTCCTGCTTTTTCTCCATTTGTATTTTCCTTTTGACTTATGTTTCTCTGACTGGTATTTTCTTTTGTCTTGTCATTTTATTTCCAATCCCTTGCCACTCCATTATTACAAACACACAATAGATGAGCTTTATGCCCAGAAACTGAAGTACAAGGCCATCAGCGAGGAGCTGGACCACGCCCTCAACGACATGACTTCCATGTAATTTACCACATGCTTGTCCTTGTTTCTAATAGCCCCCTAACAGCTCTTCAGAGTGTGCAATTGCACCCTCTTGTGGCATGTTTGAGTGAAGCGCTTTTTAGTGAATTGTGTAGGATTACTTTTTTTTTTTTTTATTATTCTTGCCTAACATTAATCACACAAATTGACTCAGTTTCTACAACTAATTCCTTAGTGTTAGATTTAGACATGCAGCTTTATTTACTAAAAGATTCCTTACGTATCCATAGACATTTACAGCTTTCTGCTCATACCCTACCTAGTGTTTTGCAGTTTTCCTTTTAGTTTTCATGTCTTTCCTCCCACTTTCCTTTGCTCCTTCCAACATTATTTTCTTGTCTTCACAGCTAAATCCTTACTTGCACAACACAGAAGCCAGCTGCTGGTTGAGCATCATCATCATCTCTTTTGTGTGCAGCTCCGCCCAATTTACGTTCTCCTCTGTCTCTGTATTTCTGCACTGCCCTGTAATTACTGCACATTGGGCGATGGCTGCCGCTATCCATGTGTTCACCTCTCATACACATCTTTGAGCCAAACTGCTTTCTGTAAAATAAACACTTTTTTCCATCTATGTCAGTCCTTTCCATTTTCTCCTGCCATGTTTCTTCATTTTCATTTGTCCCATTTTTTTTTTTTTTATTTGTCTTCATTTGTGTTTAATTTATTTTTGTTGAGTAGCTTTTGAATAAACTCTGAAGCTCCTCTCCCGTTCACTTCTCCAGTTTCTGTTTGAGAGGGCTGTTACATGGTACAGTATATATTCTGTTAAGTTAAGTAAGTTGTTGCCTTTGACAAAGTTATGCTCCCTCTTAAAAAGGCTTCACCCAGTTCAGTTCTCCACTTGTTAGGGTATCATGAATTTTAATTTCATGCCTTTTCTAAAGATACTCGTATCTCCTTCTAACTCCTACTTAAAGTTGAGCTGTGAGAACCCTTTTTTGCAGCATTTTAGCTTAGTTGAACTAAAGCTCTTCATCAATAATGTGAAATTTTTAATAAAATGGCTGCAGTTTTTTTTTGTTTTTTTTAAAATTTGTATTTGATGAAATCACTTGTTTTTGAAAAGGGGTATTTGATTAAACAGATAATAGCCTTAACATTCATGTGCATTAACACATATTGATTTTTCTTTCAGCATCTTTTGTCTTATACTAACCCTTCTTGTGTCTCTTTCCCTTTCTCTTACTTGCTTTCTGACTGTCAAGACCATCTATACAAGCAGCTTGAGAAAAACCGTCTTCTCACCAATGAGCTCAGAGTAGCCTTAAACGAGGCGTAAACCCTTGATTCCCAAATGATCTCACAGTACTGTCTTTAACCTACTACGTCATGTACACAAAACAAAAGATGAAGCTGTAAAATTCACAACATGCATGCTCATACTGCTGGAAGGTCGGACATCTTATATCTTGGTTATGATCTGGGCTGTAGCATCTTTGTTGCATCGGGACAAATGCATACTGAAGGGATAAAACAATCACCCAAGCCTTAAATCAGAACAGAATTTTCAAAGTTGCTGAACCCACAACGTCGTAAGGTAGAAAAAGTAGCTAGTTACACAACATGTACAGAACTGTGTAGCTGCTGTTTATTTTTTTTTATATATATAAAATGTGCCTTTATAATGCTACAAGTCTCTGGCTTGTCCACATTGTTCCTCAACTATTTATAACCCTGACCAGTGTTTTAAACCATGTCATTGGTATTAGCTTAAAAACCACGTGCTTCTTATTGGAACATAGTAGTATGGAACATATATTATCAAAATACACTCAAATAAACACATCCCTTATTTGTAGACTTTTTTGTGTTGAATTATTAAAAAACAACATACAGTACACATGTAGAGATGGGGATATACCACGGGTCTTTTGTTTTATATTTGTGCCGTCTTTTATTGCTTGGACCAAAAAATGGCTGGATGTTAAAGTCTGCTGGCAAAAAATATCAACGTAGCCATTTGCTCTGGAATGAACCCTAGCTGCTACAGCCTTGATTATAGCTAATGTAAAAATAAATAAATAAATAAATGATTCAATACTTAACTAATATCTGTAATTTAGACCTACAAACCCCTCACATCCGAAAGGTTTGTAACAATGCAACACTATCTAACCAACACTGTATTATACTTGATGTTTTGTCTGCTTTTATCCTTGTCTTGTTGTTTGACGACTTTAACAGACTCAATGCTATATTAACAGATAAACTCACACGCGCTCAAGAAGACAACCTGAGCGTAAAGCAGATGCTGGATCAGACTCTAATGGAAATGTGTAACATTTGACTGAGCTTTGTCCCTCTTCTTTCATCATTTCCCTGTCTTGAAGTATGACTGCTTCCCATGTGCTGTACAGCTTCTGCAAAAATGGTACCTTGTGTGTTCTCAATCTTGTACACAAGACAAGACAAAAAACAGTGCAACACAAGGTAGCAGTAATGGTTGACCCACTGTAATGAAGTAGCAGGTAATACTCACTGTATCTCTTTATGTTTATATGTATATTTTGGGAGATTTAGCACAATTTGGGAAAAATATTGCTCATTATCATTGATAATAAAGCCATACATTAAGCCAGTGTTATTTAAAAGACCTTTTATGTTCTTTTTTTGTAAAAGTTGTGTTGAACATGTACAAATTCAGTGAGGATGTAATCAAATGGTATTCACAGTAATTTGCTGTATTCAAGTTTTAAAAAAGTTGTTACTGTTACTACCACTCAATATACATCTTTTCTCCACAGAACTTGTTTGAATTTTTTGTCTTCTATTTTAAAATGTAAAGATTATGAATAAATTGTTTAGTTCTTATGCAGTAAATCGTCATATTTGCGCTTAAATTTAGCTATTTTTGTGTTTTTGACACATAGTTTTTTAAGTTGTAGGTGCTATTTGTACTATTTGTCTATATTATTTTTGTTTATTGGTATTTGGATATTGTCTACTTGCATTACCTCTAAGAAGTATTTTTGTGTTATTTAAAATATATTTCCATATGTTTTACTTTTATAATCCTTTCTTTAAGTATTTCTGTTTACAGATTATCATTTTAGATTAGTTTTGTAGTATTTCTTTGTCATTTGGGCACCCAAGGTATATCGATATGGTGCATAGCTACAGGACCAGAATGTACCTGGGTGGCCCTATGTTTTTTTTACCAGTAAGTCAGCCAGCCACAGCGACTTGCAGGAGATGCAAAAGTTTGTTTGTTTGCCTGCAAAATAGGAATAAACTCGCAAAACACATTCTCTGGCATGGACAGTGGATTATTTGTGCTGCCTAAACTACATCTAATGGTGCATCTTAGTGATTATTTGAGTTATGTTGACGTTAAGTTTGATTCATTTTGATTTCGTCTAATTTTTGACAAATTTGACAAAAAGTTATCGGCGTTATTTCTTGTAGAAATTCCTCCTCGCCATTAGAGGGCAGTGCGTCAATTCGACACACCACATCCGGGGTGAAAGTTCGTAGCTGGACAGTGGGCAGCCTTATTGGAAATCCACGACTCAAGTTATGGGAGAAAATCAAGATTCTTCTGTCTCTGTACAAGACAGCAAGGCAGAATATGTGCTTAGTAATGTCGCAGAAGTAGTGGAGAGAATTCTTACCTTTGTACCGACCAAGTCTCTTCTTCGAATCGCAAGGTAACTCTTTTTTGCTAAAGACGTTTTATGCTAGCGTTCGTGCAAAACATAAGTGAAAGTATTTTTTCTGATGCAATTATGACAGTATCTCCGTTAGCATTTCCAATGTAATAGTTAAACGACACAAATGGTGAATTTAAAAGCAAATCAAAGCCTTCTTTACTTGGCTGTTGTGACCTAAGTTGAGTTATATAAGTGATGCATCTTGTGGCTGGGTCCAGTGTTTGCAGATTATGGAGGAACTGCGCCCGCCGAGTCCTGAGAACTCAGCAGCACCTGACCTGGGTCTCAGCCTGTGGTCCCTGCAACACAGGTGTTCATGCTCTCTTCAGCGTCCTGGCTGAGGAGGTGGAGGTATGACATATGTTGGCTGAGATGATTTCACAATTGTATTACAACTGAGAGTAGTAGAAGACAGATCTTGTCACCACAGTTAGATGCTCTGTTGTTTGTCTTTTGTTATTCACAGAATGTGTTCCTGCTGCCCAAAACGGTCCTGGCCGTGGTGGACTGTGAAACCTTCAATGGACAAGACTTGTGTTATGGACAGAATAAAGGTGTTTGATAAAATACAATTTACACCGTGGTACACACACCACAATAAAGCTTAGGTTGTGCAGTATTGCAAGATTCCAGGTATTCAATACTACATTTAACACAAGGCATCTTAAAACTTTTTCTTTTTGTGCTGCTGCAGAATATGGTGCACACCAGATTGCAAACATTTACAAAAGCATCAGTAACTTTCTATTGTCAGTTTGTAACATACCAAGTCAACTTTTAATCACATTTGTTTTTTGTCCTCTCTGAAGCAAAAAGGAGCCGTCACGGTCCAGACCCAGTTGAAGCCCTAAATCTACTCTTCCCTAAAGGTTGTGATATCATGGGGATTGCTGCTCCAGGCATTGTATGTAAGTGTCCTCAATCATTGAGTATTTTATTTCATTTATTTTCAGCTGTTTTAAGAAGAATGTTGTGCTACAGTCTTCACTGTTACCACTTTCTTGTTGTGAAACACCACTGGTGGCTGGCTCGTTTCTGCTTCTCTCTGATTGACTGCCTTGCATGCCTAGTGCTGTGCTCCCCATTTCTCTATATAAGCACAACCCCGACTCTCACTCAGCCATGTTATCTTTGCACAGAGAGATGGCTTATCAGTTTCCATTGGCCATCAGGTTTAATGGCCGCCCTGGCTGTTTATAATAACACTCATGTTGGAATATTGCTGGTTCAGACCAGGGTCACTATACACTTGTAATTCATTTTATCTAGATGATAATAATTATTAATAATAGGTTAATAGGTCATTCATACAGATTTTACTATGTATGTCAGCATTATAAAAGCTACTTAGTATGAAGAATAAGTATTACACATGTACACAGTTTGCCTCCACAAGCTTTTACATGTTCCAATAATTGCACTAAGTGTTGGTATAACTTTAACTGTAATTTACATAGTAAAGATGAAGTGCAATATCTCGTCTGGCCACTAGATGCTGACAGATGGCGACATACATTATGTAAATATATATGCAGAAAAAATGTTGTGACACTATTGAAGAACATACAGTATTTTAATACACACACACACACACACACACACACACACACACACACACACACACACACACACATATATATATATATATATATATATATATATATATATATATATATATATATATATATATATATATATATATATATATATATATATATATAGTTAGGACACCACTAATATTATCTATGTGGTCTCTGTTGTTTTTTTATGATTCCATGTGCAGTAACTCCACATGGCTCCTGTGCCACACCTCCTGTAGAGTACCAGGAAGGCGAGGCAGGCTTTGCACTTATGTTACCAAGCACTGAAGGAGTCCAGATTAAGCCCTTTCATTTTTGCAAGAAGACCATCTCCTCAACAGCCATGAAAGAAGCAGGTAATTGTAGGATACATAAATGTACTATGTAAACAATACAAAAAGATTAAATAAGTCCTTTATTTAATCTTTTAGTATTGTGAACCCCTCAGTTTTACTTCTGTTTTAGGACTAATTGATAACCCCGAGCTGCGTGTGGTACTGATGTTTGTCTATGAAGCATATAAATCCGGAGGAGCACGCTTTCTTAACCAGATACTGGGACCCCTAGCAGGAAGCAAAGCTCTTGTTGCTGGAGGACTGGTAGAAAGTGTTTTCTCTCCTCCAAGACATTGGTATGTCAACCATTAGTTTTATTAAGATAATTATTTATGAAAAAATGGCAGGAAAATTAACAATGGTAAAAGGTTTTTACTGTGTTTTTTTCTAATTCCAGCTGCTGCCAGGGAGCATACGGTGTAGTGGGTCTTACTTTGAGTGGCTCTAAGGTGCAGGGGGCTTCTGTGCTCTTGGACCAAGATATAAGCACCCCACAGTCAGCTGAAGTCACCATTCGGAGGCTTAAGGCAGCAAGAATTCCAGAAAGGAACACCATTGGTTTCATGTTTGCCTGCCTGGGGAGAGGTCAGAATTACTACAATAACCAGAGCAATGTGGAGGCAGATGCCTTTCGTAAGGTGTTTCCTAATACACCACTTTTTGGCCTATTTGGCAATGGGGAAATCGGTTGTGACCGAATCATCAAGGATGACTTCACACTGTGCGACACTGACACAGACGGGCTGCAGCATGAGTACACAACAGTCATGACATTGGTCCATCTAGGTTAGCAGGCTGGCCTACTGTTAAATGAATATACAGGCTGTTTGGAACAGCTGTCAGGAACAATAAACTGAATGTAGGTTTCCTCTCATGAAACTGGAGACAAGTTCATGGCAGCAGATCAAGACCAAGAAGTATAACTGCTAGTGAACTGGGGCCTAAAATACAAACATTCTGTGTGACACCCAAATGTGACATGGTACACTTTGTGTATGTGTATATGATTACCCAAACTCCACTTACATTTACAGCATCTCTAACCTGTTTTTTCCCCAAGTTATAGATTAAAATGCAGCACTTTTAATTCATGCAAGGTGAGTATGATCCTTCTTCCACAAAATCAAGACGTCTTGATTATATTCTCTGCCTTGTTATAAACTGTAAATTTTCCACTTGAGAATTTTACACTTTTTTACGGGTGGAAAAATCTACCCTGTTTGTCTCTAAACTATTAACCATTGTTCCTTTGGGATTTCTGTAAGAATCAGACAATGCCTTTATTTCAAATATCATCTCAAATATAGTTAATGTACCAGATTTTACATATAGTGTTCAGAGGCAGAAAAATGTGAGTGTTTGGGGTATTTTGAGGTTAAATATGGTCTCTTTGTATTCCTTTTTGTCGTCACAAATGATGGATTCCTTGTGTCACATAAACAGATGCACAAGCCTTAACTAGCTGAATGCACATATATAGAAGACTTTGTACAATAATGTCTCTCTTTAAATCCATATATTTTTTGTTTAATAAGTTCATTTTCTCCTGTGTTACTGTTTCAAGCATTTGTTTGTTTTTTTCTCCAAAATAGTATTGTCATGGCACTATATAGGCAAAATACAATATGTACTCTGAAGTGTGATTGATGATTGCATTTTTTTTAATATAGAGCAGCAACCACAGTTGTTTCCTCAAGACATTACTTCAGCCCCTGAAATGTTCAGGTCATCTGAGCATATTCTCCCTCTGTGTGATAAGATTTACACCGACCCTCTTCGGTTACGGAGTAACTGAGATTTATTTTGGCCTGGCTTATTGTTAGTGTTAAATTTGTGTTAAGGTTTGTTAAAAAGATGTATGCACTTTTAAAGTATGTGCCAATCATATGTAATCTTGCTCATATCCTCTGATTTGTAATAAATCCCAAACGTTCAATAGGCTAACGTGTTTGTTGTTGCTCTTCTTCCCAACTACTGGCAGTATTAGAGCAACATCCCTAAACCTCATCTCTGAGACTTTTATTCAGCACACAGGACTGTTAGCGCACTCTCGTGAACGTGAGCCTCAGCCTATTACATCTCCAGCCCACGTACAGGCGTGTTTATGGGGAAGATGGGCTTCAGATTGATTGATGTGCGCTTTAACCATCGACTGGCTAATCCCGGTGAATGACAAACGGTTAAGCCAATTGCCGTAAAGGTAATTTATATTCCCATAGTATATTTATTTTGGGAAAGCATAAAACTGCTCATGACACCGAGAGGGACGACCTACCAGGCGTAAAGCTAATAAAATCATCTGTGCGATAATCCGCTCTCAAATTGGCCTCAATCTGGAAATGAGAAAAATTACTCATAGTCTCTCTCTCTCTCTCTCTCTCTCTCTCTCTCTCTCTCTCTCTCACGCACACTCCGATACACGCGCACGCACGTCCACCCCACGGACAACATTTTTAGATCGCTATGTCGTGACCGGAGCGATGCAAATGTCACACAAATCGTTGACGATTGTCAGTCTCCTCCACGAAAACATTGTGATGGCGTTTGGATGAAACTGGCGCTGTGTTATGCGGCTGTTATGGAGAAGGGTCGACACTGAGCTAAGGCTTTGTCGGGCTCCTTTCAGCGCTTGGACAGCTCCTTTCCCAGGGTTCCCCGCTGCGCTCGCCGGGGAAACCCTCTGCTGAGGAGCGGACTGCACACACATCACCCTCGCCAGCCCAGCAGGAGAGCGCAGCAATGATATGATCGCTGTGAGACGCACAAAAGCTAATATGATCTTCCCGAGTGACGATGTTTCTTGCATTGGAGCAGGAGCATCGCTTTGGTTTTTGCACTGAAATCCAAGCAGCGCAAGTGGGGGCAGCGGAAGGAAAAGAAGCAGCAGCGGCGGCGGCGGCAGTAGTGGTGTTCATCCAATGCAAAAGTGCTAGGGATAGCTGCAGCCTACACTCACTAAGAGTCTGCTGCTGCTTCACCTACTCTCATCTCCATCGAGGGAGTCATTACTGGCTCCCAAAGAGGCACAGTTATTCGCCATCAGTGTGAATCTCGCTCAGGTATGTTCTCAAACGGTTTCTACTTCAGCCTGTATGTAGAGCAAGCATCTCAAAGCGCTTTTAGTCTCTCCTCTTCCAAAGACACTTGCAAGTATGGAGAATCTCCCACAGCTAAAGCTATTCTGCAGCAGTCTCAGGCTGAAAACTTTTATACGCCCTGCTCTAAATCAAACTTTCTTCGCAAGAATGAAGCATGAAGTGTGCCATGTGTTGTAGCTGAACTTTGTTTTTCCAGATCATAAGCTGGTATTGTATTGTATTGTCAAGTTTGCCCAGTTGTAGCATAACCCTTTCACATGTAGAAAAAGTTTACTCTGATTTCATCTGTGCATAAATATGTTTTCATTTACCAGTAATATCCAGTAGTACCAGTAGCAGTAGTATAATACCAGTAGTATATGTGTGCTCACTGTGTACAAGCCTTGTGTAGGTTATGTCTTAAGTTGTGCAAATGACAGTGTTCTTCACAGGTTCAACATGAAAGCGTCTATCAGATGAAAAGGTGGCTTTCAGCACTAAATCAGGACTTAGTGACAACACCTCTATCCTCTCCATTACCCTGCAGCATCATGGCTAATGCTGAGTAAGTATAGTCCACAAACTGTTTAGCATTGGCCTGTCACTTTTTAGAAGCTGTCCAAACCCTATTTTAATGGCTTTTACGCCTTGAAAGATCGGTCGGACAAACATAGCACAGCTCGTATTCTATTTGATCCAGTGTCTCTGTTTCTGTACTAATGCCACTTAAAACACAGCTTCTGGCAAGGTGCCTGTGACCCTCATCTCCCTGAATGCTAAACAGAGGGACACACTGACATGATGATGCACACTAGCACACCTGCGCTAGTCTCAACTATAGAGCCTCCATTCTGCGGCCTTAGACACAGGTCACGTTCCTAATCTTTCCCAACAATGAACATCTACCTTTTTTGCACTGTTTATTTGTGCTTCCTATTTGAATTTGAGTGTAGTTGATGCATTACTCTGCGAATCTGGTGGAGCCTTTGGGTGTGTGTAAAGTGAAAGATAAACTTATAGGTGAAGGAGAATGCTGAAAATCATTAGTTAGTGTCAATACCTTGATTTTGCTGGCATAGCACGCCTTTTTAATTTGTCTAATCTTAATTAGCCGCAGTTATTCTCTTTGACCCAGATGAATAGCCCTAAATCATTGCTCCATTTGTGCTTTTATAAGAGAGCCAGTTCTGCTCTTAGTCTCACACTTTCCTAAACACTGCTCAGCCGTCTCTGTGGCCGTGCCGTATCCTGCTAGGAAAGTTAAGGATAATCCATCACAAAATTATATTGAAATAAAACATACATGCACTGAAAAAAATGCTTAATTACAACACTTGTACTTGATGAGCAAAATTCATTCTGGACACTCATGTTAACACTTGCTCCTTTTCATTGTGCATCTACAAAGCTTTAAGTGTACGCGGATTGTGTCTAGTTCCATATTACATTTACTAAATCGAAAACTGATTAAAAAAAATACCCTTATAGGTCTTTCCCTTGAATTCTATGTTGCCATTATGTTTAATTTGGTGCACATCTTCTCTTCATAATGTTCTAATTAGCCATGTACAGATCAGGGATGGTTTACAAGTAACTGTGTCTAGCCCAATATTAAAACTTTAAAACTTTTCTTACTAGACATTTGGGGTCTCACAACTTACTATCAAACCATTGAGTCTCATCTGCAAAACCTTTCCTTTTTCTAAATTGTTCCAGGAAGTTGCATTCTTATTATAATCTCTCATATTTACCTTTTAACGTAATTAAGCAACTAAAAATGTTATTAGATGACACCTGTTTTTACCTAACAAAACTGAAAATAGGACAACCTCCCTGATGTCAATACACATATTCATTTTCAGCCGTTACAGTTTTATTTAACTCAGTGGAAACCCACAGTCATTAAGTTTTTAAGAACTATATTCCCTCAAGTGTCTGTGGAAATTAAAATAATCTATATTGGATACTGACACAATGTAAAAAGGCTCGAGACTGCTTCATTATGAAGAAGGCTTATGTACATGTTCTTCCTTAGTTGTGGCCCTGAGGGTCTCTGTGTCTCCTGTGTCTTCTACAGCTCCAATCTGTAAAGGTCAGATAAGAGACTGGTCACACCAGGGCCAGAACAGTCCATTGTGTAGTCCACCAATTCATCACAGTTTAATCTGTAATATTATTAATGAGCTAATGTGCCTGGCAGACTTCATTAATATCCACTGGCACCAAATTATGAAAGTTTCTCTGGAAGTTAACTTAGGTGTTGTAGGATATTACCTGTACATATTGATTTGACAGATGCCTCACAATTCTTAATATTACACTCCACTGAAGCAATATTAACAATAATTATTATTATATAATTTATAATAGACACAAAGATTTGTAGAAAACTTGACCCCACATCCGAAGAAAAGAAATACATATTTACCACATGAAACAGATTCCAAATGGACATTGCTTCTAAGACAGAGCAGCTTTTCTCAGTAGGTCTCAAAGCCTTCACAGAGTCTTACACTAATACACAATGATGTCCAGCTTCTTCAGAGTTCTCCTCAGCAGCTGGTGGGAGCACTGAACATCTGCTTCCTCTGTCCATATTCTAGTCAGGCCTGGGTGTGTTTCAGATCCTGGGGCATTCTGGTCTGACAGACTAATCTCACATGTGTGTGCTGATCTAGCTGTCCACCAGTGGAATGAGTGGAGCACGGGATAAAATGTGCTTGGATGGAAATACATTTTCGTGACTCGTGGATTGGCAGGACTGCCATGGGCTTTCTAATTCAAAGTTGATAGATTCAACATATACTTTATGTGCTGCCCAAAGTTTGACCTGTTTTCAGCTGTATCTCAGTTCTTTATGTTGACTAACAGATATGAGACCAAGACACACTACTTCAGCTGTAAGACTGCAGTATGATAACTTTAAAGCTTTTAGAAACATCTGTAATCTTTCTGAATGTTAGTTTGTATTTAAATACAGCTGATAAAAGCCTTTATAATTTTATAGTATAAATGTGCACTTTCTGTAGAAAAGTTGTTTACTTAACTCAGTTTACTCATGACTCCCTTTGACTTTTATTTAGTTAATAAATATTCTCTATCATGTAGAGTTGCTCAGAAAGATAATGTGACTGTCCTCTCCATTTGATAGTCCCATTATCTCAAGTTGTGACAACATGGCCATAGGAAGGATAACCTTTAAAACACTGTGATGACTGTGGTTAGCTTCTATTACTTGTGCTACTTTCTGTGCCAGGTTTATTTGTTTTTACTTTAGAACTGTGCTGTAAAATAAATTCCAACTTTAGCATAGTCACAGAAGTATTGTGTGCTCATGCCAGAGTTTGTCCCTTTTTTCTTTTTTGTGTTTTACAAAGATAAACATAACAAATGCCCCTTAGGACTATTAGCTGAAGCTCATGCAGTCATATGGGGACATGAGAGAGACCCTACATATTTCTGCTGCACTGGCTCCTTGTTACTTAAATGACCTTTTGATTTGGTCACTGAAATCCCTTGAGCAACTTTTGTCACATACTGACCTTTCCTACCTGGCTCCCAACACACTCTAGTATTTAATTTTATCTGCCACCCCCAGGGAATTCATCTCTCTCTGAAAATCCCATCCTTTGCAGTTGTACACTAGTTAGTCTCCCAGTGAAATAATCAGTTTCACAGTTTTGTCAAGTCTGTTTTTTACTATGTGGTTATGACAAAGGTCAGTGTTTACAAGACATTGGTAAATGTCTAAATTGTTATCAGGTGTTTCAATGTCATTTTTACTGGTGAGAGGCAAAATACTAAAGCTATATTTCAACCATAGAAAGTTCTACAAAATTATTTTATAGTTTAGTAGCCTGAAGTTGTTATTGTTTTACTTTTTTTTTTTCTTTGGGTAGTGCAGCTTTTTTTTTTTGAAAATTCAGCCTTGCTTCATGTAAATAATTAATATTTAATCGTTAGTATACCTGCTGCTTATTGATAATGTACTTGCTGCTTATTCACAAATGTCTCCCTGGAGTTGCATCAATGTGGGTTTCTTTGATTGAAATCATTCTTTAAAGAGTAAACAGAGTTGCCTACATTATGCTTCATCAATGTTTAGGTTGTAACTCTGTTTACATCTCTGGACGAGGTCAGTAACTTCTCTCATCTTGAGCATCAACCGGGCAGTGCACCAGGTAGATTTCTGCAAGCTGTGGGCCGGCGAGCTGTGGACAGCTTGTGTCTGTCATGAGTAGTTATGTCTGCAGTCCTGATTGTTTGGGAAAACAGCCAAATCTCCTGCTGCTCAGTGGATGAGGGGTGGTATAGATGAGGTGTTATGTGTAGGAGAAGCGTTGTGAAAACAGCATCTATCAGGCCAACTACTGGGGCATAATACAATATATCCACAGTGGCCGAGTGGGAATGACTCTTTTGCCAAGAAAAACAAGGCCTCATCTCATCACAGCAAAACAACACGCACCTGACCTTGGTTAGGTCCTCTACTGCATCATTACTTGCCATGTTTTTTTTCCATTACCATACATGTACAATAACAAATCACATGCTTCATTTCAGAGAGCACAGAAATAGGCTGGCACTTATGAAATGTAGAACGGCTTGGTTTATTTTATTCATTGCATTATTACATTCCATTTCAATCTACTTCACTCAAATAGTTCCACTCAGTCAACAGAACCTATGAGTATGTTTTTGTGGGAGTACTTTTGATATAAGATGTAGTGGTTTTAGAGTGGCAAATACTGAAACCAAATGAAAATGATGCTTTTGAAGTCTCTAAAAGAAATGTAATTCTGTTTATTCATTTATGTGTGTTTATACATATTTTTGTTTATACTTACACATTTTTATTTGGAGAAACTGCGTTTTTTCAGTAGTTGGGGCAAACAAGGTGAAAGTCGTTGATGCTCTTGATGCACTAGCAGCTGACTGGTGAACTACTGGTGCAAGGGTGCAGTCATGAACAACAAATCCACTCAGTATTATTTCAATCTCTATTGTCCTATCATTTGGATATAACTACTGAAAATTGTGCATCGTCAATCTACACTTACACCAGCACTACACTCACAAAGACTGGTTTGTCCGTCAAAAGGTCATCGCAGATTGCATCAAAAGTCCTTTAGCCTTTTTGACGTTATCTATGTTTATTTGAATACGTTTTTTGTCTGAATGTGGATGGGGTCAGTGCAGGTTTAGTTGTGTGCAGTTGTGCCCTGTTCTGCCTGTTTTTGTCCTTAAGTGTCCTTTCCTCAAGCTCAGGTGTCTTTCAGATTGTGTTTAACTTATTTATTTTTGGTCATTCAGTCTGCCTGTCCATCACAGTAGTGTAAAAGAGATACAATAATCCAGCCGCATCTTGATTATCTTTTCTCTTACATTTTTTTAAATCACTTTTTTGTTTTTAATGAACCCTTG
This sequence comes from Rhyacichthys aspro, assembly GCA_036850595.1. Taxonomy (NCBI): domain Eukaryota; kingdom Metazoa; phylum Chordata; class Actinopteri; order Gobiiformes; family Rhyacichthyidae; genus Rhyacichthys; species Rhyacichthys aspro. The sequence goes on along the minus strand of CM072150.1, from coordinate 10,847,351 downwards.
TGTTTTTTCTTTGTCTTGTATATTTACACATAACCTTCTCTTCATGTTTCTCTTTGCTCTTGAACCACATCCTGCATTTCACTTTTCAATCAGTTTTGTGTACTTTATTGTTCATGTCTTAGTGCATGATCACACTGTCTTTCTGTTTTCCCTTCATCAACCTTCCGCTCCCCTTCTTGTGCTCTTTTCCTGTCTTCTTTTGACGTTTGAAGGAGAGTGGGAATCCACTCAGCTGACAATGGGAGAGGCAATGACGTCACAGCAGACATGATATACCAGCATCTGCTCTGGTCTAAAAATACGCACCACAGGGCACACACAGTCAGTCTGCAGCTGCACTCAGCATTTGTTTCCACCTCCACGCTCCACTGAGATGGCCCAGCTTCTGCACAACTGGGGCTTGTGGACACGTTGGGTTACGTTGTTCACGGCCCACAAATCAGCAGCGTTGATGGTATTTAGAGATGCAAGCAGATGAAAGTGTAAGGTTTAAAGGCAAAGGAATGCAATACTGTTATTGTGAACAGTAACAAATGGTAAACTGTTAATATTTTTATCAATCATCACTAATATAAATGCAGTCACATGTATCAGCGATGTTGTTCTTTTGGCTGAGACCCAGAGGTCATGACCCTTGGCAGATTGAAAGCTTTGCAGTATGGCCCTATCTTCATCACAACAGACTGTCTGCATCATTCTTCTGTCTCTCTGTCACTTTTGAAAAAGACCCCAAGAGAAGATTTAGGGGTGCTGATTTCCAAGTTGCTTTACACTGTCCCACTGCATTGTTCTGAGCTTCACTCATATGTCCTCTGTCTGTCTGCTGTCTGTCTGTGTTGGCGTGATCCAGGGACATGGAGCAGGCCGGTCTGTCGGACTTAGAGATCATCTCGCAGCCGATGGAGGACGAGAACCAGTGCTTGGCTCCTCCGGTCCAGCTGGTGAGTTTTGGCTACAGAGATCTGCCCCTCACTGCTCTGGACGTGTCGCTGGCTGGCTCGCAGCTCCTCTCCAATGCAGATGAAGATGAAAACAGAGAAGGGTGAGTAAGTGATTGTGTTTTGGTGAGAAACACACTCTGAGTGACAGACTGAAATTGTTTATTTTTGTTTGCTTTTTCGGGGAATTTGGAGAATCACTATTTGTTTGGTGATTTGGACACAAGGCACAACTCTTTTTTTAACCCCCACAAATTGATTTGGAAATGTGGACATTTGTTTTTTTGAGAAGCTCAAAATTACTTACAAAAATTGATCTTCACCTATCCTCAGGCAATTGTCTTTTTTAATTTTATTTTTTTCCCTCTTGTCATTCTTTTACTGATGTGAAGTAGTTGCAAAAAGATTTTGATCTTATTTCTAGACCTCAAATATTAAGGGCAATGGCAGAAGCGAATACTGAACTTAGTGTGAGTGGCAGAGTTTGTGGTTCTTAGTCAACTTATTTTTAGTGTCATGTATCAAACAGCTACAGAGAGACAGTGTGTGAAAAATGAGTTTTATTGGAAGAGAAGTAGTTCAGTGACTTGTCAAAAGGTGTATTTGTCACAGAGTACTTAATTATTTTATGACTTCATTATTTATAGAAAGTGAACTTATTTTAGAATGATTGATACAAAAAATGTCAAATTCTTACCTTACTTACCCTGTCAGTAATATGTACATTTAGAAATGGTCACCTTTAGCAGTGAAAGATTGTTTTGAAAAAAACCACAATAAATTAAGTTCCGTCTGTTGAACAAAACCTAAAGCTGCATCTTTGTAGCTTGTAATGGAGTCATTACACATGTAAACACATACATGGCCCATAATGGCTGTATAAGTGCCACATACTGTCTAGTTAACATCCATCATGCTTGACTTAGTTTCCCTATTGCTTAGTATTTCATTAATTATCAACTGACAACATTTGGGTTGTCCAGCATCCATAAGTGAACTCAGGTCAGTTCATCCTTTCAGACTAAATCTCTGCCTGTTCTGTAGGACCCTTTAATGATGACTGATAGTTCATGTCCTTATTTTGGTTCAATGTATCAGTAATGATCTTTTCGTAAACATTTTAGACATTTTAGATGAAAATGTGAAAGTGAAAATATGTTATTTTAGGCAAGCATCTTGAAAATTAGGAGCAATACACCACATTAAAGATTTATGGAAATAAAGACTAATGTTCATTAAATAAATGTATTTGTATCATTTTAGATGAGATCTTTGATTGACAAATGAAGGTTACACAAAGTTACAGCACCGCTGTCCTTTTGATTATTCAGTGTTAACAAATTAAAAAGGGCTCAGTTGTCTTTCTTCTTTATCTGTCCAGCAATGTGACTCAAACCTGGCTCCCAACTCAAGTGCACCGTAGGACATGCATAAACACCATAAGCTGTAATTGAGGATCCAACACACACACTCAACACACACTGACCATTATGCACAGTCCCTTGTCCAAGTTCTCTGTTTGACACCAAATCAGGTCTCTCTGTATTTATTCTATTTATTTAGCCAGCAATGTCCAGAAACAGATGGATTTTACAGACGCACACTCACCGTGCTCTGGTCTGATAGCCAGTACCTCCCTCATGTGTCCTGATTCACACTAGCATGTATTTTCCATCCCTGAGCACAGTGTAATAGACACCATACAGTGTACTGTGTTCCTCACTCTCTGAACTACAGTTTATGTTGTCACTGTTTGTATAGTAATGAATTATATATGCATCATTTCTTAAAGTCAACCTGTAAAAAGCCTGCAAGGCTGAGTTTCTTTGTCTGAGAGTTTTCAAATAACTGGGTCACATACCTGCTGTTGTTGAGTAATCACAAACTGTTGTACTAATATGTTAAAATAAGATTGGATCTAAGGGCAAGCTGTTCAATCTCTCATTACTGGTCCCAAGGCTGACAAGCTGGAAGCACCCCTGCCGTAGAAAGATGTAACAGCAGATTTACCACTCACTGTGGTGAAGGTTATTTTACCAGTGAGCTCAATTTACTGAAACTGTGCTTAGTGCGATGGGGTCACTATTTCATATTCAAGTCATTAGTGCAAAATGTCTGCCTGTAAAATGCTGCCAGAGGGAGTTGTAAAAATCATCACTCTTTCTTTTAGCTTTAATTAAATTCTGCTTAAATCCACCAGGCTTGAGCTTTAGTGATGTTAATGTTACATTTACAGTATACTTAAACTATATGCTAATCTCGCACATTAATTACTGTTAACAAGCCAAGAATCTGCCTTAAACTGGGATATTTAATTAAAAGATCCCTGCATAACAAAAGCAATGAAATATCAAAACATCTGCCTTCTGTTACGCCGGATGATTCAGGCCTTAAGAAAAACCCTGTGATTGCAAAAAGAAAATAAGCCTTCTCTCACATTAGAGCCACGTCATTAGAATCAGTCAGATTTAGTGATAGCGTCTTACTGAATGTGTCAGTCAGCCCTGTGCCCTCTAGGACTAGTTTCTATTTGATTCTGCAGATTTCAGCACCACTGGGCTGGTGATTATGCCTACGCCTTTGTCTCCTTATTACTGTATCGATCTCCTTCTCGAACAGGCAGCAGCCATTAGCCTCCTTCAACGACATTCATGAACCACGTCTGTGCACCATCATCATATTTTATGACAGTCTTCTGTGGCAGTGGGTGTGTTTTTAAATCTGCGCCTTCACTTCCTCATCTACCTGTGTAAGAACGTATAGAAGAACCATCGAGCCCATGTTTTTGCAGTTCTGTATTGACAAGACAGATTGCTAAATTCATCTTAAAGGAAAAGTGACAGGCCAAATGGTCCCTTTTTAATGGTTGTGTGAAATAATGATGATGAGGACAAGTAGTAGGCAAGGCAGCGGCAGTTGTACAGCCTCACTCTGTTTCTGGGTGAAAGTGGATTGCCCATCACGCCCACCTAGAAACACCCCTTCTACATTTACCATCTCTGTGGCTTCTTGAAAAGTGAAGAAAGCTGTGCAGGGCAGATTTTTCAGACATGTTTATGTGAGGTTTGGCTAGGCATGCATGTGGCATTAAGTGAGGATGCTAATACCAATGCTATGTTTAATCTACATCAATAAAAAGCAGAATGTATGTCAGGTATTTCCGTTTGAATGTATTCAAAGTTTACAACACACTGAGTAGACAAACTATATCTATTTTGAGCTAAACAGTTCTTGAAATTATATAAATAAAAATACAAGAAAATACATACATATCACTGTAAGGAGCAGCCTGTAATTTTTTTTCATCAGTTAACAGATTAGACTAATATGGCTTTGTGCAACATCCTTTGCCTAGGAGGATACACTGCAGGAAGCAAACAGAGGGGATTAATCAAGAGAAAAGGCTCCTATGTCAAGCTGCCACCATGTGATGAAGCACCTACTGTCAGCCATGTTTGCATATCATAGCCTGTAGCATTGTGAAGGTGGGGCTGACCTTAATGCTCTCTTTTATGCAGTGCATTGCCTTGACTTCACATGACAGCAAAAGTAGTGGCTCATACACAGTTGGCCATCTCTTGCTCTCAGATACATATACTGTAAGTGCATGCATGAACAGAGACACAGCACAGAGCATTTATACGCTGGGAGAAAGAGGAAACAAGGCCAAGCCTGAAAAGCTCTCCCAGTGGTTGTTATCTAATCCTTTGTAATCATGCTTCACTTCATATTCCCGTTTATACTGAGCTGTCACACCTCATTAGGAACAATAGTGTTCTTTCACTGATGCCTCTGCACATTCAGAGAGTCTTTTACCAACTTTCTATGTATTTTCAGTTTCTATCCCAAACCTTCAGGACTCTTAAGGTTCACAAACCAAAGGTAAAAGAGAGTGAAATGGTAGAGTGGACACTTCTGTTATCATTTTTGCCCCCATTGTTGACTTACACAATGTTCTTAGTGCGAGAGAAGGGGGCGACATTGTGGGAGATGGTTGTTCCGGGTAGCGTCAGGGGGCAGCTGCAGTGTTAGCAGTTTTGGCGCCATAGTAAGTGGAGTGTACTTATTAATAGAGTTGGGGACATCCATCTTCCTGTCTAGGAAAATGCTGGGAGGACCAAGGTGGTGCGGGCTTGTGTTCAGCACTTTCGTAGCTGTCCATTCTCTCTCTAGTCATCAAGCAGTTCTGTTTATTTGCCCACTTTTCTAGGCTGAAGGGTTCTTGTAAGTGCATTTCAGCTTGTGTATTTGTGAACGCTACTGTGGTATGTGACATTAACCAGAAAATGTACTGGCTATTATGAATGTCAGTGAAGAAGACTTAGGTGAATGCAACTTATCCTCATACTGCTTTGGTTATTGTGAACGTGCATTGTTAAAAGGTGTACTGACATTTATTTTCAAATTCCATTATCTCGAAAGCACCATATGCTTCCTTAATGCCCCAGGGGTACCTCAAAAGACCCCTTGGAAAGAACAAAGGATACTACCTGACAAAAATACAGGCCAGTTATTGAATATGGAGGTCGAGACACTGTCACAACTATTTTTAGAACTGAACCCAGACCGGCAGACTGCTAGTTTGCCTGTAAACTGTGCCCCCTACGATTCACAATCAAAAGATGCCCTCAGATACTCCCAACACACGCTAAAATGTGCTTTCACAGTTGTCCACATTAAACTTGATTGTGATAGCAACTGTGCAGTGAAGTGATGTCAGCTCCTACCCTGGTGCTGGGAGTGTACTTGCCAGACACAGAGGCAAAAGCATATGTTGTTGATTGGCTGTTCCCAATGTTAGAGGTCTGGGGTTGGAAACTAGACCAGATGGTTTATTTAAATAGTAAAGTAGCAAGACTGGTCCATGTTTGCCTTTCAAAATACAAATATCTCTATTGTGCAGAAGCCAGATTCACGACACAGTAGAATAAAGATAGTTTGATAGATAGTGTTCTACCGCTGAATTATCTTGTATGTTTATTGCGATTTATTGAGGTTTCACATAAAAAAAAAAGCTGATCCATCTTTGTGCAGAAGTCAAAGTAGCCACAGTGATTTATATAATTAGTACAGTGTCAGCCGTTTGTTCCTGTGGATTCTAGTAAAAGTGCTTCAGGAGTTTTGGGACTTGCCTCTGTGTTGTGATCAATGGTGCACACACAGGCATCGGTAATGGGGAACCTTTCAGATGTAAAAATAATTACCTGCATTCTGACAGCATCGGGGAAACTCAGCATGTATTTTATGCTTAGTTGGTACTCCCCTTTGGTGTGCTTGCTTTAGCATGAAGCATTTTGAGTGTGTGTGTGTGTTTTGTTGTGCACATAACAAATTTGAAGAAAGAGGATACATCGTGTCTGGGGGGCTCTTTGTTACTGTTGAAATAGGTATCTTACTGTTAAGTTAGATAGGAGCAAATTCAGCCTAGAAATTATTAAGCATTACAACTTCTTTGAAATCCTTTTGTACAATAGAATACAGCCCTGCAAGCTTTAATGTTTGTGCTCAACATATTTATACACAAGTACTGGTTGCATTCACACTCAGATTAGTTGTTTATTTCTGTCTTTTTGAAAAGGCTTGAATAAATGTTTAGGCAACCTGCCCATCTCACTGCAGTGGAGTGCTTTATCTGTCGGGACCATCAGGTGCTGGGAGTCTGACGGTCCTAGTGTTTGGTGGCTCATTCGACATGCTGCTATCGATTACTTCTCTGATTTAATCTCCCTCCTCTGTTTCCTTGCCCAGCTCCACTCAATCTCCGCAGCAGTAGAGCACACTGACAGCTATATCAACCCACAGTACGCAGGGCAGCAGCAGAACGGACACACACAAAGCATACAGTAAAGAAAAACAAAGCAGATATTCAGAAAAAGAAAGTTACAGAGAGAAAACTTTACTTTTAAATTTGAAATCTATCAGTTTGAGACATGACCTTGTCTAGTGTATGTACTTGGCCAGTGTTGACTCGAGACAGGTGGTTCTGTCAGGACATCAGGGCCGAGTGGGTCAGAGAAACAACATTTGCGACTTCTCTGTTGCTTTAATAAGACTCATTAATATACTGCATGTGCCACACCAGTGTCTGACTGTGTCTACTCTGTGTGTTTGGTTTTGACAGGATGTGAACAAAGGAAACAAACATTTACTGATTTTTAAGACTGAAAAATGTCTCTTAACTTGCAAAGCTTTAGTTGTTTGGCATCTTGTGATAAACAGTGCAAATTATTTGTGGATATATAAAATCTTGTCACAATGACCTTCCTCCTCTCCCTGAAATCTTCTAAAATGTGTGTCTTTATGCAAATAGATTTAATTATGGGAAGCAAGGTCTACACTCCTGCGTATCACTCTGTGTCTTATTCCATCAATCAAACTTAAAAGGGACATTCGTGAGTTTGTGAGATGTTTGGGTTTGTATAAAGAGATTCTTGAAACCATTAAAGCCGGAGGAGACTGTTGCCTTTAAAGTTTGTGAGGAGAATATTTCACTTTTACCACTTCCTGTCTTTATTTCCTCCCTGCAGCAGTATGAACATGAACAGTGATATAATCTTATTCGCTTTAAAATTTGATTAGATTTAAGATTTGGTCTATAGCTCTAATCGTATGGTGGTTATAACCTTTGGAAAGTGGCATAACTTAAACCATTCTACGACTGATTTTCTTAATTTGACTTTTTATATGTCATTCATATAATGTAAGACCAGTCCTATATTAACATGATCTATATAAAAAGATACGGTAATATTGACTCAGACTTGCTGTTACATATGCTCAGGTGTTTCCGCATGATGGCCCATATGTTTCCTGACTTCCACTGTTTCTCACTGAGACTCTGATAAAGCAGATTCTACACCATCTGGATGTTGCATACGTCTCTTTACCCAAAGCCAAGAAGATGATTGTAGTCAGCATGATGCTTTCATTAGATTAGCTGTCCATTGTTTACAGGGCAGTGAGTCTTCCCTTGCCAGAGAGGTACTGTAATTTACCTTAAGAAACCCTTGGTGCAATGAAATTAGTTTTTTTTTTTACTGTATAAGTTGCATCAGTGGCACGTACTGAGAAGGCCAATGATCGTTCTCATGTTCTTGATTGTAAACATCTGTACATCTGTAAACATTATATAATAATGAAAAGTAATTGGATATTAAAATGAAGATGTGACGCCATTTAACCTCCATTCCAATGTTAGCCACACCAACAATGAAGACATGTTTAGTGAGAGAAAAAACTGTGCCAGCGTCTGTCTCTTCCTTGCCAGTGCACAGGGAGAGGGGAGTGGTTTTGGAGAGAGCCAAATTTCCTCTCCAGCTGGGGCACTGGGGAGAGGCATTGTCTCTCTCAGCATCCACCGTCAGCCCGTGTTGTTGCTCGTCTGGTAGACAAGCCCACTCTTTTATAAATAGCAATGATGATTGTTGTCAGAGGCGGTCATCGTGTTCCAAATAAAGATTTTTTGGGTCAAGAATTAAAAAAAAAAGACCACCTACTACTAGATACAATTTCTGTGTATTCCATAGAATAGAACATCTACTTACACACATTTTAATTCATAAAAAAATAAAGTGCAAAGTGCAAACACTTGTTATCAGTGCTACACTGCTTTCTGTCTCATGTTTGTGTCTTAGGAAAGTGAACTGCTTTCTTCTAAATGCTCGACAGAGACTCCCTTCAACGCCATGTAAAAGGCCCCTCATTGATATTCCGGCCACAAACATGGCTCACGGTCACTGGATCACAGAGCTGCACTGTCCCTTCTTTCTCTGACCACTTATCCCTTTGCTCTGGCCTTCAATATGCAGCTTTATTTGAATTTAGCAGACATCACCTGTCACAAGTGTCAACTACCACCCTCTGTTGGCCACATTAGGAAGGTTTTCATTTCCTTCAAAATACTTCTTGACAAGGTAAAAAGAAGATTACAGATACAGTGAAAAAGTCTGAGTCTCTGAGCGATATTCAAGTTATGTCATAAGAGAGCATGTTTGTTTTTGTGTTTTCTCTTGTAGGTCAAACTGGCTGAAGCCCTGCTGTGGCCATCGTGTTGCCGTGTGGCAGGTTTGTCTGCTCAGCGCTGGTTTCAACTGTATCTTAGTGGCCTGTGTTATCCTGGTGGTGCTTTTCCTGTCGCTGGAGCTGCTCATAGACACAAAACTCCTACAATGTAAATATGACTATGGCTGGTTTCCTTTTTTCTTTTTTTTCTTTTTTTTTTACTTTTTCAACCTTCATGTATTTCGGGGATAGATTTGCTGACCGTGCACAGTCTTTTTTAGCACTACACAGTGTGACGTTCCCATAACACTTGCAGGCACCATGCAGGAACAGCTTCAGTGGAGCAGGCTGGACTAAATGCTGTACTGTCCTCGGGCAATACAAAGCTACAATTGTTAACTCTTCTGATGCTCTTCCTGTACTGGCCTACCTTCAGACAGGCTACTTAATGCACAGAATTCAGAAATGTGAAAAGGTTATATTTTTGGTTGTAACTGTTTGTATGCAGTTAAACAGCCTTGTATATGCACCTATTGTTCTCCATCCATCCATTCATCATGGCTAAATGTAGTCATGCCAGTCACAGAGGAACTGGTGTGGCTGGATGGTAAATGGTTGTGATGGATTGTGATGGAGAGAGGTGTTAATGAAGCAAGTCTCTTGTCAGTGGCAGCAGGAACGTGTCCCCATCGATTACTGGCCTCTATCCAATTTGGATGATACCTTAGTCTCAGTGGAGGGACTGCAGGACTCTCAGCACTTCAGATTATTCTAATGTGCTGCGTTGTCCTCTGCCAGTGCTGTAAGATGAATAGAGCAGTAGGCAATAATGGGGACAGAAGTTAAAGCAGTACTGCACATATAGATCGTGATGAGTAGAATTAGGAGTCATTTATTACTTTCTTGAAATTAAAATTCAGCAAATATTTATTTTGTATTTCATTCTATCCACAGTTTCCAATGCTTTTCAATTTGCCAGCATTATCCACTGGATTAGCCTTATCATTCTGTCACTCTTCTTTTCAGAGGTAACGCATGCATTTCTTTGTGCACAACTGTTTGTTTACTAATTACTGTGTGCACTGTTCTAAACATATACATACATACCTGACATGCCACATATAAAGCCAATTCTGAAAAAGTTGACACTAATGTAAAAAAAACAACAATCAGGTCTTTAAAAGTGGGACACTTTAGCATTTAATGAAAAATGATAGTGTTTTTTGAATTTGACGGGAGCAACACATCTGAAAAAGTTGATATGGGGCCAACAGAAGGCTGGAAAAGTAAGTGGTACAGGTAAAAAAAACAACAGGAGGAGCATTTGGCACTAATTTGGTTCTCTGGTCAATGATATGTCTGGGTATAAAAGGAACATTTTAGACAATCAGAGAAGTAAAGATGAAAAACTGTGTTTAAAAATTGTGGAACAATTTTAAAAGGCCTGATTCTGTTCTGGAAATCAGTGCATGTTTTATGAGATGTTCTGTTTTTTATTTACATTTTACACAGTGTCCCAACTTTTTTTTTGAATTGTGGTTATATATTGAAGACTGCTTTTGTTCACTAAATTGCCTTTAGGGTTCATCCAGTCAAAACAGAAATATTTCAGTGGGATTTAGTTTAGTTGGCTGTCTATTAAGTTTAACTGTAATGTTGTGAATATTATTACGAATCTGGAAAATGTCTTTTTATAATTATGTAATGATATCTAAAACAGGATAGATGGTAAAGAATTTTACTTCAGCACAAATCAATTACTCTGACGGCTCTAGCATCAATGCTCTAAACCAAACATTAATTACCCGTGAGCCAGCAGGAGCGACAATTAAACTTGAGTTTAATGAGCAGTTGGTATGAGGTTACAGTGATATGATCCATCCAAACACCTCGCCCACTAACACCACAAAGTAATGTAGGAGCAGTATATGTAGCATATTTGAACCAATTAGAAAACAGGATGCAACATGTGGGCGGATCCTCTGCGCCTTTCTTTTGACATGGTTGCTGTGTCCAACATCCGCTCAATGTGATGGATTAGCAGAACCACTTAAACATGACACACCATGCTAATTGGAGTTTAAATCAATGTCCCAGCTCGACAAAGGCTCTCTACTGTCAGCAGTCACAGAGCACACTGTAAAATCACAGGAGATTAGACTGAAAGTGCTTTGTTTTGTTTAGAAGCTCCTGAATGATGATGAGTTCAGATATAAAAATAGTCTGGTCCATTCCTTATACCTCACTAGCAGATTGTTGTAGATTTCTTATTTAGCATTTTATCTATGTTTTTGTACTCTCTTTTACATTAAATGTCTTGTTTTTAATTGCATGCTACTTGGTTATTCAAATGTGAAACTTAAGGTCTTCTTTTTACATTCATATTTGTGTTACAAACATGTATCAATGATTATAAATTATACTATAGGGATTGTTTAAGTGCGCTTTATATAATAATTGATTCTTGACAGATATCAAATAAAATGACACCCCTAAAAAGACAAAATAAATGAAATATGTGCCGGTATATGATGTTTTAATAGATTATATCGTCTCTTTCTGTTTCTCTTAGACTGTCTTCAGAATTGTAGTTCTTGGTATCTGGGACTACATTGAGAACAAAGTGGAGGTTAGTCCTGGACAGCTTTTCATTCGTTGATATTTTCTACATGTGAACCTACTGCAGAGAGACTGTACTGCTTGTGTGTGTATGACCCAGGTGTTTGACGGCGCTGTCATCGTGCTTTCTCTGGCTCCTATGGTGGCCTCCACAGTGGCCAATGGTCCCAGCAGCCCCTGGGATGCCATCAGCCTCATCATCACCCTACGCATATGGAGAGTGAAGAGGATCATTGATGGTGAGGCCTCAAAGCAAAAGTCATTTGTCCAAAAGCTCAAAGTCTACATTTTTCTGATTGTTGCAAAAATAATTTACTTGTATTGATTGTAAAAGGCCTGTTAAATAGATTGCGAGAGGCCGTAGTGAATATAATGTTTTTTCTCCTTTATGCTATTGAAGACTGGTTCTATCTGTTGGGATGTCACCTTAACACAATCAGAATTTGGGTATTTCATTAAATACAGAACTATAATCCACGTTCAAATGAGCAAAAGAGATAATGAAAGCCACTAATACTTGAAAACAAAATATAAAGTGTAGCCTTGTGAGTGTTTAATGGTAATTAGGCTCAATATTGGTTTTGGTATAGACTTCTGTGATTAACTTGTAAACATATCAGATTAAATGCCTGTCAGGAACACAGACTAATGACTAATTAATCCATTCATGAACACAATACAGCTACCTCCTCATTGATTTACTCTGGTGAAACACTTGAAACACAAGAATACATTTCCTTAGAGAGTGGACCTCTTAACATGCAGCTGCTGTATAGGCTTTCTGAGCATGAACTCTTGATTTTCTTGAAGCCCACCTCGAACTGTTGGGTTTGATATTTGTGAGTGATTGAGTTTCCTTGTTGGGTAGGCAGCAACACACCTCAGAGGAGAAAAAATCAGATATATTGTACAGCTGAGGGACTGGCTCAGTTATTGATGGAGAGAGATTGAGTCTCTCGTAGAATTAGCTTGACATATGAAGTGGCAATGTTTGTGTCAGTGTAGAAAACAAAAGAGTAAACTGCCTCTGAAGCACATAATAAAATGAGTGGAAAAAAGCGATGTCTGGGAAATATCAGTCCTTAAAACAAATTAAAAACAGAGAAACGAGCAATGGCTATTTCTCCATTAAAAATGTAATCTAATAGTTGCTGTTTGTCAATAATACCAAAATTTTGTATAGTCCAGTATGTGCCTTGATTATTCTATTATTGCCTGCCATTTTTGATTTATTACAAAGGATTTTAGGTCTTCAACAAACTGTTTGTATCCCTGTTCAATACTTACTTTAATTTGTACCTGTGTGTACCAAATAATATCATTTTTTCAATTTGAAATTTGTTTGTTTTGTCAAACCATGCTTTTATTTTCATAATTTCAATAATAACCTTGGCCATAAGCAGCAGCAAATCCTCACATGAAGAAGTAACTGATAATGATGATAGTAATACTACATACTTTGTATCCTTTTTAAATTTTCCAAGAAGAAATAATAATCAGGGTTTTTAAAGGGCAGACGTCCTCATTCATTTAATTACAAATGCTTCTTTTTTGTTTCTTTCCATCCTTTTAAAAAATATCTGTTGCTTTTTCCCTCTGTTCTTTTAGCTTATGTTCTACAAGTCAAAGTTGAGATGGAGCTGGAGATCCAACAGTGTGAGAAAACAAAAGCTGTGAGGGAGGAGCAGCTGGAACGCCTCACTCAGATCTGCCAGGAACAGGCTGTGAGTGTAGCCCTGATATATGCTCATGACCTTGGTATGTTGGTGTTAGTGGACCCTCATTCTTTCCTTAACAGCTGTAGACTGATCAAAATCAGCCCTTTTTCTTGATAGAATTAGGTAACCCATATTCTTGATTTGTAGTCCCTCAACTAGGAAATGTGAGGTTAAACTACAAAAAAGTGATGTAGTTTTCTGCCAGAAGAGGGCAGCAACTACTAACAAACTGGTCAAAAAAAAAATCGGCTACAAATGTGACTATGCTTTTTACTGGTCCTTACTATAATATGGAATGAAAAAAACATTTAATTTAATAATGTTGGTAAAAATATTGTGTACTATTGATTTGTTGATTGTACTAATTTATATTCTTGTGATTCATTCTACAAGTAAGAAGACCATGAATGTATCAGGTCATTGATAAGTGTTTTTGCATGTGCTTATGTGCCAACCTTTTCTACTCCAGTTTGAGATCAGGCAGCTCAGAGCACATCTGGCGCAACAGGATTTGGATCTTGCAGCAGAGCGTGAAGCAGCCATGCAGATTCACCACGTCTGGGGCAAACAGGGTAGGAATTTTAAGGTTGTCGAAGGCCTGACTCCTGGGGAGTCTGATGATGAAGGCAGTCACCGAAATCCCAGGGAGCCCCATGCCACAACAGGTAGTTTTTATGGACATATTCAGGCATAATTTCTGTCTTTATAACTGCTTAACTAATACTAACATATGACATGAACACTCCAAAAAGAGCATTTAAACACTTGTTTTGCTTGAGAAAGCAATGTGACAAACCAGTGGGAAGGGGCAGCATAAAATGTACATATTTTGTGATACAAAAAATTAATGATGGCAAAACATCAGGTAAAGTGGATGCCAGAGCAGTGTTGAGTTAATCTGCAGAAGTAGGCCTGGAGCATCTTCCGGGCCAGGCTCTTAGCCCCCTCATGCTCACACACAACAGCCATCTGACCGCAGGTGCTTTGGGATCAATACAAGGGCAAAAAAGCTTTTAGGCTCTGGTGAATCCTGGGGCAAACAAGCATGTTCTCCAACACCACGTCAACCATCCAGCCTCAGCCACGGCCCTTCTGTTTCTCCTACTGCCCCCCTTTGGTGAGGCCAGCAAGGCCAGCCCAGGCCACTCGGGCTATTTCAGGTACAGAGTGCTCTGTGCTTTGGGCCTTGTAAGGGGAAAGTAGGCTCCTGTCAACATCTGTTCCCCTTCACCTGCAAACCACAATAGGGCACAAAGAGGCGCCATGGCCACAATATTGCCCCAAGGGCATGGTGGGAAATCTGGCTTTCAGAAACAAATGGGGCTTTTTACAGAAACATGGTCGCTGGGATGAGCCAGGGGCTCATTTCAAGTCACTTCAGCTTCACTGTTTTCCCGTTTAACAATCATATTCCGATGGGATCGAAAACTTTTACTGAAGGAAGTATGCTTTGAAAGAATAGATATGTCTGAAGAATGATTCTTTTGTCATCCTGACACGATAAACCATGTTGATTTAAGAAACATCTAGTGACAATCTGCAGTAATCAGTGCTGGTGAAGTTTTCAGGCAGATCATCATAATACAACTGCATTTGAACCAATAAATACATTAACGTGTGATTTCTGTTATTAGTTATATCAGGTTTTATTGAGTACTGCCATTGTTGTTCACCTTCTTTAAACCCCAACAATATGTGACGCCATCTACTCTACTCTACTGTGTGTCAGTGATGGCATCATTATCGCCTAAAGACTAAGGCCCAATGTCTTTTTATTATACTACTAATGTGAACTTTCACCCATATTTGAAAACCCCACAGAACAGTGCCCTGAAATTAATGTTCATTGGATTATCAGTATGAGTTTGTCTCTAAAATTGTAAGTCTTTATGCTCAGACATTTTGTTTTTTTGTTTAAAATATTGTACCAAAGAGCCCCCACCGTGTCACCTTTCCTTTAGCACAGATGACAGCCACAGAAGAAGAAGAAGAAGCTTTTATGCATGCTGGACAGCTCATTCTTTTTCCTTAAGACTCATGTGTTATTAATTGTGGAGTGATTGTCTCAGTCTTGTTTTAGTGAGTGCAATGCTTCCTCTCCAGGGCTGGCCCAGGGATTAATATTTTAGACTGAAAAATAAATGAAATTATCCATCAGGCTCTGCAGTGTGTCCCCGGGGACAGAGGCTAGCACTCAGGGTACTCTGGGTTCGCACTCAACCAGTGGACAGTGAGATCAAGGCCAATCAAGCGGACAGAAGAGCACAGCGGATCACAGGCATTCAGCACACACGCTGAGGCCTGCTTATCTGGAGGGATTACTGCCCAAACAAAGAACTACCACTCTCTATTTTTCCCCCATCTTTCTGGTCCCTGAAACCAGCCCCACCCCGCACTGTCCCAGTTTACTCCTGGTGCAGTAGGGTGCAGCTAATGTGGCGCGCTTCCTGTTATTTACTTATAAAGCACCTGTGGCCTGAGGCAGAAATCATCTCTGTCAATATTGTGTTGTAAACATGTGATATATTTTCCATTCGGGCTAGTTTGTGCTGTTAACACTGAAATGGAGTGAAGTACCTACAGACAGAAAGGTGTGAAATACAGATACATCTATTGCTATGTAATTATCTGTGTTTTATTTTAGAGTCTCGTGGAATGTTTGTCACACAGTGGGAAACACTATATATGATAAATATGTTGAAATCACCAAATTTAGGAGTGAATTTTATGTTGAATCAAGTTTGACTTTGTTTTTCATTTTTCTCCTTTCCATTTTACTCAGATCCAGTTGTGCGTGATGATATGAACAACTACATCAGTCAATATTACAGTGAAGCAAGTAGTGGTAAGTAACACTTTTAAACACTAAAGGCAATATCACTACAATCCCAAAAAAATAAAAAGCAACATCAATGCAGTCAAAAAAGATAACATCTGTCATGTGTAACTCTGTAAACACTCTTTTTCAAATACATATTATCTATCAACATATCTAGAGGCCGGGGCGTCGGGTCTGGGTGCAAGGGTGATCACTACAGCAGCCATTGATGTTCATCTTCCCAACAATCCAAATACCATCCAGTCCAACCCAATGCTTGCTATGGAGCGGGTGGGCAGTGCATTAAGTGACGTCTCCACCAGCATATCACGCTCCAGTGGGAGTCTGACAGCACGCCCCCACAGCCTGAGCAGCCACACTCCTGGGTCGTCTTTGACAGACTGCAGCAGCAGCACAGCCCAGGACCTGAGCCTGAACTACAGCTCGCACCGCTGCCGCCCCCCGTCCTTCTCAGGTCAGGACCCATGCAGGGACCCCAGCGTGGTGGTGCAGGAGCTGCTCTCCTCTCTTTCTGAGGACTCTTGTCTTGCTCAAAAGGGCCTGGACCCTGTCAACCTTAAGCTTCCCAGTCCTACAGGATCCGAAAAGGCCAGCCCTGAGCTGGACAACAGAATAAACCTCTTCAATCGTAGAAACCAAGAGGAGCGGCGAGGACGGGCGAGAGGCTGTGTGCTGCAACAGACTAAGCCCCTGATCCACCTGCAGAGCAGCAGCACAGAGCCCTCTCTGGAGGAGAAGTACCGACTCCTGGGACCCTCCGACACACCTCTGGGCCGCATGCCTGACACATAAGCTACACTTTATACAGGAACAGAGCTTCTCTTTAGCTTCATGTTGGTTGGCTTTTATTTCAGCAGTGATGGAGGCTTGTCAGAGGGACCACACATGTTGTTTAAACATGGGACTTAACTGTTGCTGTGTAAATCCACGCTTAGCCATCCAGAGAAATGTGAGCCCAAGCTTCCATGTTACACTAATCATAGTAGTCAAAGTGATAATAGACTCTTCCGTATTGTCCAACCTGCTCTGATGAGAATCCTCGGTGGATCTGAAATTTAAAGAAATGCCCAGAAATAGCACAATGAAGACAAGTCAGTCCCAATAAAGGGTCTAGTATAATCTTGTACACACGTCTTTCAGGAATTCTTAATAAATTGGTCCTAAATGCACTGAACATTGTAAGAGTTAAACCAGCAGGGACCATTCAGGCCTATACTGAACTAATATTTTTTGCCAGTGTTCCAAGCCAAGTTCTCTGCTTACAGAAATCAGAGCAGAAATAATTAAATGTTTTATAATGAATTTAGTTTTCTTTCCATTCGTATTAAAAAAAAAAAAGTAATCATGCTGTTCATTGTTTATAAAGCCACAGGGTAAGAGACTGATAAGACTGGCTTGTTGATACAAGAAGCCATTTTTACCTTTGCCTTTCTGCCACCAGTTTGTTAAATTGAAAACAATGGAGCTGAATGAAAATTGATTGAAGCATATTTCTTTAATTTCTTCTAAAGCATTACTATTTTTCTGAATGAATGAAAGGAAAAGGTAAGTGACTGACTGGAGTGCTTGTAGCATGAACCTTTAAAAGATACAAGCAAATTCTTTGCACTTTAATGTTTACAGACACTTTTGTAAACTTGATACAGTGGACATAATTGCCAAATACAGGTGTTGTAATTTGAATTAAAATATACAAATAAAAAAGTATTTCCTTAAATCCTATTTGGTACATTTCCTTATGAGGTATATTAAACTGCAACGAAATATGGTGGAGTTACCACAAAGACAAACACTTGAAAAGCTGGACTTGTCCCAAATGCTTTCCCTCTCAGGTTTACTCTTGTACATGACACTGTACACCATCATTTCATTAGCATCAACTCCTTATTTGCATGTGGTTTAAAAAGTTTAAATTATTCAGGATAAAGATTGGAGGAGATGTCACAACAACAGCTAATTGGTTAAGTCGCAGTAAGTGTGTAAGGAAAGGAATCAAGCCCTTATTACATTGTGCTATCATTAATTCACAACACACCATTTTGTTGCTTGTCAAATGTTTACACGGTTCCAGAGAATGTTTTAATTGTTAATCAGTATTACATCTCCAATCAGGCTGAGCACCTCATTTATAAAAGTATGTGTGTCCTAAAACGTGCAAACTGGATCGCATAAGGAAAAATGGGGAAGAAAACGTCCCGTGTGCAAAAAATGCTTTTTTTCTTTGACTGTTAACACACAGAAATAGATTTTGCACCTGCAAAGAGATATATCAAGACTTTAATGAGAGGAATGTGCAATGTGATTCACAGCTGTGAAAAACAAACAGAACATAACAAGGCAGCTTCTACGTTGGCTTTACTTTTGTCACAGTCGAGCTCTGACTACGGCTTACAACACAAAGAAAGAAAAGATGCACCATATGCTGTGTGCTTTTTAGCTATATTATGGATGGTGTGTGTGCACTATATGACAATGATAACTACAACTTTGATATTTCTATGATTGTTTACGCTCTCAAAATACATTATGTTGTACAATCCCACTGCAGAGAGCCCAAATACATATAATATTAGCCTCTTAACACTGTGTCTTTATTATACATAATCCTGATATTATTGCTATTTGGTATAACTTAAAAGTACAGGCATTTGCTCGTTGTCTGCTCATTTTCAAACTTAAGCAGACAATACCTATCACCGGTGGAGAAGTACACAAATGATGATGTAATTGGCTCTCCTTAAACACAGTGTGCACCGAAGCCTGTCTAAGCCTTTATGTGCCATGTCTTAATTGGTCTTAATGTCAAGGTGCATTGTGCAAGTGAACCCCTTAATTCCAGCTCAGTCAGCTTCATAAAAGACCCTCCACTCTGAGCTCTGTGAAACTTCAACTGGTGTAAATATTGTGCCCATATTCTTGACAAATGACTGACACCTTCCATTTAAAACTCAAGGCCTTATCTAAATCATTCATATCAAACGGGCTGGTTAATATGTATCATTCCAGGACAGTCTGATTGGCTGGGACACGCTGCAGACGTAGAGGAGACGGGCTGAGAGGTAAATTGCGTTTGGGACCTCTCCAACCAACCAAAAGGTACGGTGCCTGTCACACTCACAAGAAGATGAGGGAATTCACAGTGACCATTAGACACTAAATAATGGAGATATTCTCATAATGGCACAGGGGGAGACACTTTAAGTACATTAACATTACATGATCTGTGTTTTCCGTCTCATTATCACAAACAGAGCAAGATAAAACTGCCTTTTTCAACCCAAGAGTGCACAATTTTACAATAAATATTAGTCCCGTTTGTGAAGCTTGTGGGGTCATTAATATGGTAGACGCTATCAACTCTACAATAAGCATAAAAGTATCAGAACGCATACTGTATTCGATTCGATTTACAAAAGTGATCTAAGCTATTATAAGGAAGTTGAGTTTGAAGTTTGTTTGTGAACATTTTCTATACAAAGTCATTAATCCAAATAAAACCCAAGCCTGCAGTGCTATTGTTAAAGTTCAGACTCCAACATTTAATCAGGTTGTTCTGCATTTGATAGGCCGCAATGACAATAAGCACCGGCGCCCCCCACACACACACTAAATAATGGAGATATTCAACCACATATCTGCTCGTTCACACAGGCAGCTTTCTTTTCAAGTGCATTGAAGAGATTTAGAGCACTGCCCCGTGGTACCAAGCAGCTGGGCGTATGTTCAAAAGGCTCGACCTCATTGAGAACAAATAGATGTGGGG
Source organism: Rhyacichthys aspro (assembly GCA_036850595.1). Taxonomy (NCBI): domain Eukaryota; kingdom Metazoa; phylum Chordata; class Actinopteri; order Gobiiformes; family Rhyacichthyidae; genus Rhyacichthys; species Rhyacichthys aspro. The sequence goes on along the minus strand of CM072150.1, from coordinate 10,827,473 downwards.
TGTGTGACTGCATCAGTGGCGCGCTCTGACAGATTCAGAACACGTCTCACACAGGACACTCTTCGGAGAGGCTCTAAAGCAGGAGAAAATACAAATGAATTATACATCGTTCTTTAAAAAGCTTCTCAGGTTCTCTTTTCAAACATACTTCTTAAGTGCACAGGATCCAGGGGTTCATTTGGTGGAAGAAATCCACTCAGGAGACTGTTGTCATGACTACAGAAGATTTTTTTTCCTTTTTTACATTTACATAAAACTCTGGTCTGGTGCCCCATCTTTTTGGAAAGGCCAGCGAGAATGAAGGTGACAACTTCCTATCAAATTAGTGCTTTGACACATTATGAATCCATATTTTTGGGGATTTTTAAGGATGTTTGTAAACTGTGGCTATAGACTATAATGATTTTTCAGTGACTCAATTAGAAATTTATGTTGCTATGAGTCATGCAATACTCTCCATATGTTAAATCCAGTCAGAGGAGGAAGTACACTGTTCCACATATGATAAACATGAAGTCAACACAAGCATATATTCCTCGGGGAAAACGGAAAACATCCCTTTGTGCTCCAAAGACCTGGATGATAATATGGTTTACATAGTGTCATAATGAACATGTCTTGCTGCTTAGGGAGTGAATTAGCAAACATTTTAAATAAGAAGCACAAATCTATAGGGAAATGATATATTCAAGAGGAAATAATAGAAAAGAATCACTTAATTAGAATTATTTTGAAGTGTTACATTTGCATCTATATATTTCTAAATGCTTTTTTTTTTTTTACAAACCTTTGTGTCTTTTCAGATGTAATTAGGTTTATTTAAAAAAAAAAAATGATATACCTCTGTTGTATTTTAGTTTTTTAACAAAAACATGACATCAAAACTTGAAAAAAATATCAGTGGTTGTTTAATTATTTGTCTACTGTGCACCAATTATGAAAAATATAAAAAGTTATTGGTTTTAGCAAATGAAGTCCTCAAATAAGAGCATACAGGAAGATTTATGTTATATGTAGAAAACATTTTAAATTGGTTGTGAGTTTTCTGTCTTTAAACTGAAAGGGATTGCCTGAAAACGTTCAAATTTACGAGTCTGTCTGGTTTGCATCAGGTGCTGGCTCCAACCCCTGGACTCTCACAGACGGTCCAGTGCTAGAGTCCACAGTCTCACTGGGCGTCCTGGTCTAGATCTCAGCGGCGTCCCGTTCGTCTGTGCAGGCGCTCAGGGTCCTCCAACATTTCCATGAGGCCCCTGGGGAGTCGCACATCAATTGCTCTCAGCTAAATGCACTCACATATGAATATTTCAGTACAATTTAATGTTTCAGCTCCAGCCCCAAAGGAGCAGAGCATCAATTTGTGAACACAGTTCTCCTGGAGTTAAAAGCCAGGCCGGATAATACAGTATGAAAGGCACTGTCAATCTAGACTGCCTTTTTTCACTTGAGAGACCGAAAAAAATAGAAAGGCCCTTTTCGCCTTTAGCATCCACATGAATACAAACCACTCTTTCCTCAAAGACACAAGGAACGCTGGTTAAAAATGTGCACAAACCTCAAGTTGGTCAGTTTTCCCAGAGCCCTGGCTTTCTGCCATTTAGCCTCGACACAGCACACACACCCAGCTGTTGTCGAGTGCAGGTCAGGGAATCATGCACCTGCTGTCCTGTTATTAAAATACCCCAAAGTGATGCTGCAACCACAAGAACGCTTCTCGCAGGTGTGAGAACATGAGTGCTTTGATAAACAGGCAGAATGTGACACAAATGACTTAATCAGCTGAGGTCAGGATGAAGCACGCGATGAGAGGACTCACACTGACAAAATATATGCAGCATTTTGAGCTAGAAAAAAATCTCTTTGACAACTTTAATTGATTTGAAAACACTTCTTATCAAAGACACAAGAAGCTTATTTTTGGGTTTAGTGGCAAGTTACTATATACTATCTGGGATTTAACTAGTTTAAGCAATGTTTTTTCAGTTATTTTCATTAAAGCTAAAATTGGACTGAAATGCTATGCTTTAATATGATAACTTTTGAAAAACTAACAAAATCTTATATTAAAATATTCAGAGAATTTATGCTATTTTCAGTTTTTATGCAATGGATGAAAGTCTTTTATTAAATATTTTTGTGACTTCTGAGGATGTTATAGTGGATCTATTCAAGCAATAGTTACCATTTTAAAGTAGGTTGTACTTATTACAGTAAAGCAGTGTGTTTAAAAATGATACTTTTTTGGATTAATCACTCTGTGTGATTGTGTTGTTGTGACTGGACCCAACACTGAGGCCTCGTCTCTCATTATTTAAAACATCATCTTGTAAAAGTGCCCCATAAGCACCACGACTGATGAGCTTGGCTCGTAATAAAATACAAGAAACACATTTGTAAAATAAAACAGGCAGCTGACAGATACAGTAATAAGGTAATAATGGCACAGGTTTCTGAAGCCCAACAATGCACTACTGCCCTGAGGCCCCAATCAAAAATTAATACTAATTATCGTGTGAATACTGCATTAGCTCTGAAGAATGATAAATTATAGATCTGCAACATGGTTCCCCTCTCAGACTGGCGGCACTTGCATGAGGTTGTGATTTTTTTTTTTTTTTTTTTATCTAGCTGAGGCATTCAAGAGGACTGTCACAACACAAATAACTGCACTCACTGTGAACACTTTCAACAAAAGTATCTTTTGAGACTATTTGAGGCGATTGTCATTGTGCTACTGGGCTATATGAATACAATTGAACTGAATTGAATACTTTTGTCATTTGGATGGTTCCTTGACATGGAATAATTTGAATAACCCCTTTTCTGAATCTAAGCAGTAGTCGCTGCTCTGAAAATGGTTGCTTTTTCATCTGTTAATAATCACACAGTGTAAACCATATAATCATGTGAGTCTTTTTTCATTTTCTCACAAAATGTGTCATGTTGCCTTATTGTTTTAAATTCTGTTCCCAGTACAATTTGCTTTAGTTACTTAAAAGCATAGGAATTAACTTATGTATAAAGATTATTGATTATCAGTTTGGTTCACTTCACTTAATGCAAATCTCTGTTAAAAACCTACTCTGCGATTACATGAATAAGTGAGTTTCAGTGATACGTGTTAACATCAAATGTAGTCTACCGTGTGTTCGACCTAGAGGGCCAAACTGACATGAAACTGGCATAACTTCAGGCGGGTGAAGCCCTTGGAGTCTGCAGACATGGCTTTAGTAAATTACTTATAGCTGTGACAATAGAGGCAGAGTGCCATTGAATCCTAAAACATTCAAAAGATCTCAGTGAAAAGTTCAGAAAGCTCCCCATTGAATTCCAACCAAGAACATTGGTTGCCAAAATTTAAGTGGATGATTTCAGTCACACATATATATTTCATGAGTTTAATGGACCCCATCAAACTGTGATTACAGATTCTTAAGGGAGGCTTTTATGTTAGATGAGTGACAGCTAGGATGACTGCTCTGGATCAAACTGTCATTAACAGGTCACAAACAATAAGGATATTTCCCATCATTTTAAATTAATTATATAAAAGACCTTTGACCAGTGATATTATAAAGATTAAAAAGCACTGGTAAGTCTTAACTCTTTATGACATCATTCTCCATGGCTGGTCCTTAATTAAAACAAACCTACCACATTTTCTCCAAACATTATTGCAAAAACAGTTGTAACTGCTTCGTTCACGTGTGACAATATCCATTTACACATCCCACTCTCACCGTGTAGTCTTTGAGAGCGCATCTTAGTGCTCTCTGCGCGTCTGTGTTGTGTGTGTTCAGCAGCGCGTTGTGATTTGACCGAGGTTTGACTCAACATTAGCCGAGAACAAACACACGCACAATAAAGTGATCCATGACAATGGCTGAAGAGGCTCTCCTCTCTGACCCCTGCCACTCCACGCGTTCACCTGCTGCTCTCCGACGAGCTGAGGTAGGCCTAATCACGCTCAACACTGCACTTTTATTTTAAAAAAAGTTGTGTTTTTTTGTTTTTTTGCTTGAAGTTTTTATAAGAGGGTCTACACTTCAAAGAAAACGATGCCAAGTTAAGTTAAATTATTATCTGATTGAAACTGCATGGGTGAAACGTCCAGCGGCAGAAGGCGCTCCAGTGCAGTACCAGCTTTTACCCAATAGATGGCAACCTTTTCGAATACATTACACCGCGGACATGCTTGGTGGAGCATGCTTCAGTTCCTGCCTGGCCTTTATGCCCAGTACTGACTGATAGGCCTACATCTCTGTGGAGTTAAAAAGCAACACAAAGACTGTCACAACTGGCCCACAGTAACACATTAGAGTAATACTTAATAATAGTAATTATGCTTTTAAGCTGTGTAGTCAGATGTCTAAGTTTTATTCTTTCTTCATGTTTCAGCGTGAGCTCTAATTATATTCGGTTGTATCTATAATTGAAATTTGTTCAAAACAAGTTTACAAGTTAAATAAATAAATAGGACAAATAAATGGCCTATAGCCTGTATCCAAATTTGAAAAAAACAAAACAAAAACAAAACACAAAACAAACCCCACAAATAACACACGTTATTTTTATTTATTCGTTTTTTCTCAAGCTCATTGTTTCAATCTTATCATAATCATGAAATTAATTTGTCACTTTCCTATTCTAAGATATAACAATGTTGCATTGTCACGTTCTTTATTTCCTTGATTAAAATACGTCTGCTTATTTCAAACCGAATAAAACAGAGCAGTTTGTTTATCTCCTCATGTTTGGAGCCTACGCACAGATGTGGGCGTCCACTGATGAGGGGGAGAGTCCATCTACCCGTGCGTCATGACGTCACTGGACGGCGTGCCGGACCCTGCATTCTCCTGGCCCCCCCTCCCTCCCTCCCTCTTCAGTCCGAGGAGACACAAGTTATGAGGGAGGCAGCCGAGGGGCCAGTGGTGCGTTCACATCGTTTCTGCGTCGGCCGCTGCTCGTCATCCTTCCTGTATGGTGGATATTATCTTCAGCTCTTCTTTCTTGGGTGATATGGGGGATCATTCCAAAAGTAAGTAGTGTCCTGTCCCCTTTCCGCTTTTGACCATCTCACTCTCTGCTCGCTGCAGTGACAGAGGATTTAGGACAACAGCTACAAGATGTATTTGTTGTTAGAAATAAACCAAAAAATGTGATTGCGCCTTTTTGAACACTGCTCCAAAGCACAAATCCAGTTACGAGTAAATAAAATGATGCTGGAAAAGTCTCCAGTGTTACATAACGTCTGGAGCTGTCCGGTCTGCAGAAGGAGCCGCTGTTAAAAGCTGACATCTTGACTTAAACGGACAGTCTGCACAGGAATATCATTAAGATTGGGTCTGTTTGTGTTTGTTTGCAGAGAAGTCAGGTTTCGCGATGTGTGTCGGATGTGGAAGTCAAATCCATGACCAGTATATACTGAGAGTGTCCCCGGACCTCGAGTGGCACGCAGCCTGCCTCAAGTGCGCGGAGTGCAGCCAGTACCTGGACGAGACTTGTACTTGTTTCGTCCGAGACGGCAAAACCTACTGCAAGAGGGACTATGTCAGGTACAAGGATTATAGACACAGTTTATTTACGTACAGATTTTAAACACTTTTAAGAAACTGCACACGTGTATTGAAAAATATGTGTAAAAGGACAAGACTGTATAAACATGTTTTAAGAGCACTGGAAAATTGACTTTTAATTCCTATAATGGAATTACGCACGAACATTATATCCGCGATTTTTTCTTTAAAAAATGGATTTCACTTTGATTTCAATTTCATATTAAAATTAAGCAAAATCGGTACATATTTAAATTGCAGTATTTATTGTTGATATTTACGACAAAAGTCTACAATGCACGATAGAATTCAGACTTTTCAGCCGTTTTTGTCACAGTTTTTTCACCCATGTAACCCCTATTTCCCTTTCCAATTTTCCAGGTTATTCGGTATAAAATGTGCAAAGTGCAACTTGGGCTTCAGCAGCAGTGACCTGGTGATGCGCGCCAGGGACAATGTGTACCACATCGAGTGTTTTCGCTGCTCGGTGTGCAGCCGCCAACTTCTGCCCGGGGACGAGTTCTCCCTGCGGGACGACGAGCTGCTGTGCCGCGCGGACCACAGCCTGCTTCTGGACAGAAGCTCGACAGGAAGCCCGCTGAGCCCGGGACACATGCACTCCAACAGACCGCTACATCTTGCAGGTCAGAAGGACACTGTTTCGTGCGTAAAATTAGGCCCTAAGTGAAAATGCGTTCTTTTAAACGTGTTGCGACAACAGGCCTCGTAGTGTGTTTAGAAATATGTGAAGTGCTGGCTCCGAACTTTCTTCAATCTAATTTAACAATTGATCTTATTAGAGCTAACCTGCTCTGTTGCCATTATCTGAATAATCCGCAGGATCTGTTGAGATGAGTTAGTTTGTGGATTTTGTGGAGTGGACAACCAACAAACAGAACAAAACAAAGAGACAATAACGTCCACTGAGTAAAATGTTTTTTTTGTTCCTAAACATTTTGAAATTTAATAGCTCCATTAAATGTTTAAAAAATCCACAAAACTAAGTGTTATATATGATTGAATATTTAAAATACCAAACATAGAAGATTCCGAGGAGTAATGGCTGAGGAGAATTAGTAAATATTAGTAGTATTTTGCGCACAGATATCACTTGATTTATACAAATCTAATGCCTTAATTTTATTGAGTAACCTGTAGAATTTATTTGCTTCTTTAAATTGTGATTATTTGTTGCAACATTTTCAGTCCTTTAAAGGGCTCGAAAAAACTTTCACTTTTTTACAGCTCTGTCCTAAAAAAAATCTAAATGTTGTGATTTATTTGCTGAAGAATCATACCAAAAAATCTGTTTTTATTAAAAAGCATTTATCGTAAGCCCTTTTTTGTGTCTCCTGCGGACCCTCAGCAGACCCAGTGACGGTGCGGCAGGCTCCGCATCGGAACCATGTGCACAAGCAGTCTGAGAAAACGACGCGTGTCCGGACAGTGCTGAACGAGAAGCAGCTGCACACGCTGCGGACGTGCTACAACGCAAACCCGCGGCCTGACGCGCTCATGAAAGAGCAGCTCGTGGAGATGACCGGCCTGAGCCCAAGAGTAATCCGGGTCTGGTTCCAAAACAAGCGCTGCAAGGACAAAAAGAAGTCCATCCTCATGAAGCAGCTCCAGCAGCAGCAGCACAGTGATAAGACTGTAAGCATCTTCGTAAGTTTGACTCCTTCACTACCAACCCACTTTGTGCATGTCCGTCACCAAATGCAGAAAAACATAAAAGCATAGCTTTAAACAATTCGATCCTTTTTAAAAAAAAATGTTTCTCAGTGGTAGCTGTGGTCTCTGTATCTTTCAGATCTGCATAGACTAATCGTTTTGTCTAAGACCTTCCTCATAGGCTCAGAGTCCTTTTCTGTATTCAAACTTTAACTCAATGAATAATGAACGAACTGCTTTGGCTTTAGTTGCCCTATTGACCTGATAGATAGTAAAAGCTAATTTGCTGTTGATCCTTATTTGCTGTGTTATTTTTATGTTAACTTGATTATCATCTTACAAACACTCTTAGTTACTGTTCAAATTTAGTAAGCACCAGTGTCAAGTCAAAAATCTTAAGGCAAAGAACATTATTAGGAAATGAATGTGGCAGTAAAACCTGTTACTGTCTTCTCTTCCAGAGCTCAGATAAATAATACTGTGTTGTGTGTTTTTAGAACTTACAGGGCCTGACAGGGACGCCTCTTGTGGCTGGGAGTCCCATCCGACACGAGAGCACGGTGCAGGGCAATCCGGTGGAGGTTCAGACCTACCAGCCTCCATGGAAAGCCCTGAGTGAGTTTGCCCTGCAGAGTGACCTGGATCAGCCAGCCTTCCAACAACTGGTGTGTGTGTGTGGGCTGGGGGTTAATGGACATGGGGTCATAGGAACATATTAAGTCTACTCTTTTATATTTTATATGCTAAAAATAACAACTGTATGTGCACATGATGTACATGCATGGACAGAGGAAAGGATGCAGCCATAAAATCCACTCTTAGGGAAAAGTATGTCAGCAGTTCCACTGCAGACAGCTGCCCAAAGCTGAAACTGAAATTTAAAATTTTTTTTAAAGCTGGGATAGGCATTATTTTTGGATGCAGACATTGGTCAAGAAGTGGATTAGATTGCGGCACACTGGTTCTGCGTTCAGGGTTTAGAAAATGTATGGTCTGTTCAAAGCCAGAAATCTTTTCCTGTAGAAATGACAAATGATTATCATGTGGCTCCAAAATGCCTCTCATAAAAATGTGGTTGCTGTAAACTATGATTTGATCATAAAAGCTCTTCAGGTTGGTTTTATGTCTGCAACTGTGACATATGCGGAATCTCTCTGTAACAATGTGTATGTCAGTTAAATAGGTATATGAATATAATATTATTTCTTACACCAACACTGTAATTATATTTAACATATAATTACAGCGTATATGTATAATTATATTTAATATGTAATATTTTATATAATCAAATTAAAAGAAAGAATTTATTTTCGCAAATGAAAACTGACTATTGTGCTACTGTCAGGAAAGACCGAATGAGATGAAATATGACATACATTTTAAAATAACTGCTTCAGTAAAATTAAGTCATCATCTTAGAAGTGGCTATGATTTCAATGGTCAAGTGGATGCTGATTTAAAGTCTAAATATATATTGTAAGGGACATATGACCTTCTTATTTTGATGCATGTACCTATCATGGCATAATAACTGGCATATAAAGCATTCCTACTGTCTTTCTTCACAATAAATGTGGGATTCTGGATTATAAAAGGCCTTTCTAAATAAGAGTATGTCATGTATTGTGCGTCCTGACACCCTATCTCTCTGTGTCTTTAGGTTTCTTTCTCTGAGTCGGGATCTCTCGGGAACTCCTCGGGCAGCGATGTGACTTCTTTGTCCTCTCAGTTACCGGACACCCCCAACAGTATGGTACCCAGCCCGGTGGAGACGTGAAACAGGGACTTTTTTCCTCCATTTTTTTACACCTGCAAAAGACAGTTGCAGCATGATCCCAGTCCTCCTGCATGTGAGCAGCTCATCACATCATCCAAAACTACAGACAGCAAGGAGTCAGGAGTGTTTTTTTATTTCCAAACCTGGCGTGGACTCACCAATTCATTCAGATTTTTTTTTTTGGAGAATTCATTGACAAAACTGTTGCATGGCTTAATCCTGGAGAAATGTACAAAAATCCCTCCTGTTGGATTTACAGCAAAGCTTTTGGAGCCTTTTCAAAGCAAAATGACATTCAGCTAATCCATCATTGTGCTCATATCGTGTCTTCAAAAATAAGACTTTCTTTTTTTGATACGTTTTTGTGGAGTCCAGTCCAGACTCACGTGTCTTTGTCTTAAGGTCTGCATGAAAATCTGCAAATGATTTGTGTTGTAAAAATACTTTATCTTAAATATTATTAATAAGAAGGGGCAGGTTGTTTAAGCTTCTCGAACAAAAAAGTAAGTTATTGTTATATTATTTATTGTTAGGAAATTGGTAAAGGAATTATTAACTGGTACAAAAAATAAAAAGCTGAACACATACACTTGACATCACTTGACATCTTTGTACAGGCACATTTATTGAATTACAAAAGCATTGATGGAGCCCATTTGTGAGCCAATACCATTGACATTATTGGTGAACAGACATTAAAAATTAGATACACGATGTTACTGATACATGATACATGTTTCCTGCCTGATGAGGTCTATTGAATTTGTGTTTGGGGCGATATTTAAGTACTTAATTGTGTTGTAAGTACTTAATCTCAATGCGTAATTGTTGAGGGTTGAATTCAAACACCGTCAAACAGGTCAAACATTCTCTGCAGTATGTAGTCTGTCCTGTTGGGCCTATACAAGCTTTAACCATGTCTGTCTGTGGTGAAGCCTGCAGGCTGCACGTCTTATCGTCCCACGCATCATGTGCGTATTTCCCTCCATTCGCCTGTGTGCGCGTACAGCAGATCTCGGCCAGTGGTCATTTACTATCTCGAGGGCAGAAATGTGCTGTAAATTGTGCTCCGTCCAGTTGCTCTGGTTGAGTCACACACAAACTGCTGCCTGGTCTAGACAGCGGAGCAGAAATGGGCGACCTCTTATCTGCTCTTGGCATCACCTGCGAGCCATATACACGCACTAAAGCCACAACAAACTAACCAAGCACACACACACTGTGGAATACACACCCCTGAGCCCGGTCTTTGTGAGGGGCAGCTCGTAAAGGGTCACTTCTCCTCCTCGGTTTATTTTCCTTCAGTGAATTGCGTTAGAGAGCGCGGGTCAGGCTGGAGGACCTGATGAACTGACCTTCTTTAAGTGCGTTGCTTGACGAGATGATGTGCGGGAAAATCTAAAATCCCGCGACACTGGGATTATTTATCTTCGTGTGCATTTGTTTTTATATAATGTTTCACGTGTTAGAGATGTCTCATCCATCATTCAAAGAGTAAAAACCTGACATTCACTTGATCATTTCACTTTTCCTGGAAAAGCAGTTTGTTTAACTTGTTTTGAACGATTTTGGACAACAAAGTACACATGTGTTGCGCTGTGTCAAGACAGTTTTACCCTCTCGGTCTGCCGCTGATTTTAGATTAAAAAAAAATTATTATGCACCGCTCCTCGTTATGTTTGCAGGAGGCAGAGCACATATTTTGTCGGAAGTTTAAATAACAATGGTAGATAACACATGTAATTGAGCTCTTCCAAATAGATAAGAGCCACAATGCAGCAGATTAAGATAACGCAAATAAACACAGAAAAACAATGGCGTTTACGCACAAGAATGCAGGCCTATTAACTCCACAGCTCCGTTGTGTAAAAGAAAGTCATGGAGACAGTCGTGTTTCCAAAACACTTCATTTCCAGCGTGAGATGCTGCATCTCAAGGGACAATACATTAGTAAGGTCTAAATTCTGAACTTAAAAATTATCCAATTTAAATTAAATAAATCCTATCCAAATACCATATCACATATTAGTCACCACAGAGCGCTGCACCAGGCCCGAGGAACAATGCAACTGCAGATAGCCACAGTTTATGGGCGGTGAGTTACACAGGGATTTAGATTAGATTAGATCCAAGGGAGTGTCATTTTTTTGTCATTTTGAAATAAAACGCACGAAGAAAAATGAACTTCAGAGCCTTAATATCTAATTAAAACAACTTAAGCTATAATTTTAAAAATGAACGAAATATCCTCACGGCAATAAAGGCAACGTTTCTGTTTGACTGTGTGTAGAAAACATGTAGGCCATATGATTTCTTTTAAGGACTCAATTAACTGTTTTGCTTCAGTGTCCCATAAAGATCTAAAACTGTAACGCCGGTCCATCCGTCCTCACAGAGACACGATATGAATATCTCAAACGCTCTGATTGACCTTAATTGCCACGCGAGCTTAGGCCTTGAGGAAAGCGCGGAAGAATACACCGGACTCTGGCCAAAGCTAAACATGAAATAGTCCCAAATTTATTTCCCCCGCTCTGACCCGACACAGAGTTGCACTCCCCTCACATTATTCATGATTAACCCCGAGCTGCGAGTCCCACCGCAGTGTCCGTGCGCGTGTCAGGTTGCCATAGCGCGCTACGAGATGCTGTCAGCGCGAATGACACCGTATCATTAATGATTGAGAGCGAGTCCATTTAAAGGTGTGATGTAATTCTCTAATTGGCAGAGGGCCGCGCGTAATTAGATCAGCGGGCGCGCGCCTGACGTGCGGAGACGCCCACTGGAGCCGGTGGGTTTGCACGCGCTCGCTAAACGGGCGCTGAATCGAGGATGACGCGCGGCAGCGGTCATCAATAAACAGTAAGATTCATAGGTTTTACCTGAATTTTAAATGAAACTCAAATAAGACCAGACACACGGACGTTGGCCTTGACTATTTCTGATTTTCACCTTCTTTATTTGGTTAAACATCAGTCTCTTTAGGCCTATTGCTCTTTCTGATATTACACCAGTTAGAATACAATGACATTTTCAGAAATCTGCTGTTGATTTTTCAGAGCATTTTGGTGAGTTACATGTTTCATTACACTTTATTACATTTTTTCAAATAAGTGAAAAATTACTTAAACTTAATCATTTTTGAAAGTGAGATACAGGGTGTCACTGAGGAGCTGTGGGCTATATTTTTGTTCATATTTCATTTGTCATAAAAAATTATAATTTTACAATTGCTTTTCGTTTTTGTTTTCAGTTTTTTATTTATTGAAGAAAAAAAAAACCGGAGGAAAATCTGAGTCAAATTCATTGTAAATTTCACAGAGCACATGGAAATATATGGAAATACAAATCATCAACTAAAATACAGAACATACATTTCATTCTATGTGGGTTGTACAGAAAATAATAATATTAATAATAACAACAACAACAACAACAACAACAACAACAATAATAATAATAATAATAATAATAATAATATTATTAATAGCAGTCATATTATATATAATAAGTATCTTCTTAACCCCTTGAAGAGTCCCTCTTTGCTCAACATTTAACCCAGATCCAAGTTCATCATGTGACTCTTGTGAGGGCTCTGTGAACATTTCCACCCGGGCCCACGCTGTGACCTTGATCCTAGAATGGGGGCCACCAGCAGAGGAGCCGCTGGGACCAACTTCAAGTCCAGGCTCTCCAGGGAAGCCCTTTGACAGGCTGACTTAACACAGAGACTCCACTGCAACCCCGAGAGTGGAGAAAAAGGGAGCAAGGCGGAAAAGTGTTGCACTCGAGCCGACAAACAAACCCTGGGCATGAGCGCCTCCAACATGGCACAAAAATATAACAAACAGGCATCTCAAGAAAATAAGGGTGAGATTGAGACTCTATGAAACAGGATGTACCACAATAACAACACAAAGACCTCTTTATTCCACTCCCTCTAAACGAGCTCGGTTAGCGTCTGCCAGTAAATAGTAGTGTTTGCCATGTGTTTTCTTCACCTCCTGTCAGGTGTTTTAACAGGAAATTTAAAGCACCAATTTATCTAGGATGGGCTAATGGCCAATTTACCATCTCCTGACAAGAAATTTAATCATGTGTACACTTAGGTTACACTGATAATGAAAGGGCAGCGTCAACATCTTGTGTGTAGAGTAACACTGTGTATAATATCGATCCTGGGTGGAAGAGATGCAGCTTTTATGGAAAACTGACACAATGAGTAAATATCTGGATGTACTCTTTTAAACTTTTAAAAGCACAAGGGCAAAAGCAAGGAGAGGACCAGTGAAGCACATATTGATTTTTGTGAAGGCACATGTGTGTTTTGAAATAGATCTTACTTTGTATACATGTAAATACATTAAAAGGCTATTCAATCCAGCATGCAAGACAGTCAGCTCCTATTGTAGTGTACTTTAGATGAACCTTACAGAGGAAATTGGAACAAGCCTTTTACAGAAGCAGAAGGCACTACCTGGAACACACACAGTCTCTGGTCTGAGACGGTGTCAGAGCTCTGTAAATCACCAGCGCCCCACCCAGCGCATAAATCTAGAGCAAAAACAACACACCAACGCCCATTAGGATGAGAATAGAGAGCCCGGAGCCTCCCCGTTTGGACAATATGACTCGCAGTAAAACACAATGATGCTTCACCTGTGCTTCAAACTGTCATTAACGCAGAAGAACACGTGTCACACAGTGAGGCCAAACAATGAGACAGCGCAGACTTAAGAGGAGCATCACAAAGCTTCCAGCGAGACACTCTCTGGCGTTTGTCAGGGTCATATCAGTGTCAGTTCAGGAGTTCAAGAATGTTTGCAGGAAGTCTTTGTGTTTTAGATTTAAAGCTCAATTAACCTTGTGACTCATAAGTTGGGATGAAGCAGAGAGACTCACTTTAATTATAGCACGGAGCAGAAACTGAAGCCTAAATGGCATTGATTTAGTGGCCTTGTCAGATAGAAATACTGAAGTCAACTTTTCACACGCTCGTTTATCCGTGTTGCATCAATGCACTTTCATTTCTGACCAAAGGAGAATGAAAAGAAGATGTTTTTCAGCAGTATTATTTATTTTAATGTACATCTGCTGTTTGTTAAATACTGAATATAGGTCTTGGAAAATTATTGAATAAACCACATTAGCCTGGATAATCTGTATTTTAAGATTGTAAAACACTTTATGAAATTTGGGATTTGATCATATTTGTGACAGTGTCAGTTGTGGATGGAGATGGCTCTGTGTGCTAAACACAGCACTCCTTTCTCTTGCTGTGTGTCCCTGCCACTTTAAGAAATGAAGCAATATCATTAATGGAGGACCTCTGAGGGCTGACATCTTGCTCCAATTCACCAGTCCCCGTCCATCACACCATTACGGTGGGCTCGGCAGTATTAAAATCCAATCACTCCTCTGGCTAGTTTGATTAAGGAGGGCAAGCACACAAAGAGGTGCTCTGCCCCTCTGCCAGGGAGTCCCCAGAGGCTAGAGCGGGCTGGTCTCAGACCACCCCCCACACAGTGGGGCTCTCTGGACACTGTAGAGGCCTTAATCCATTCAACAAGGGGGTCACAGTCCATTGTTACAATATCTAACAATGGTCATAAACCTGAATAGCAGGAACACACAATGACAACTGTCTGTCCATAGCAGCTCAGTCACCTGAAGCAAATGGAGGATCTTGTCTGCAGACTACGCAGACAAGAGTATTGATGTTTGAGAAACTACATGCTCCATATCTATTTATGTGTAGCCTTTCTTCCAATTCAACATCTCTTTAACAGTTCTGACACATTTCCGTGCTGTATATCATAAAAGATCCTTTATAAAAGAAAACATTGTGTTAGAAATGTTGGAACAATACAAAGGGTTACTATAATAATTTATGAATATATACAGTTTATTTATATATTATTAGGCAGAGCATTTGGGAAAGAGCTTTTTGGAATAATGTATTCTTAAAATCTTAAACCCTTCTAATCAAAATAACTCAATCCTCCAAAGTTGACCATTTAATACCTGAATATAATAGTCTACCTTATGTGTTCCACATCATATCAAATATGATATCCTAATTTAATCACTGTCTATTGAGGAAAGGTATTTAGTAAAAGAGATACCGGGACCAGTTGAATACAGGTTATTCCACAATAATGCCCTATAACCATAACCAGTTTATGTAGACAATGCTTTCTCATAACCTTTGAGTTGTCTGTGTTAAAGGCTAAAGCTTTAATGCTAACAGGAAGCATGTTGGCCCCTGTTTTAAAAACACTGACCTATTGATACATCTTAAAACGGGGCACATACTTTGCAGAGAATTTCAGGGACTTGAGTGTCTTGCTCATTGGTGCTTTATTCACAGCAGCCTGTTGATCTAAATAGGTCTGAATTTGAGATTGACTTTGAATCACTGACTTCACATCCCAGGCTTCTGCTGTCACATGAGGGGTCACTTTGGTCAGATTGTGTCTGGGAAAAAAGGCTGCATCCCAGGTACAGAACCTTTGAGAGCAGACCCTGAAGCAAATTAAAGCCAGAAGGCCAGGGTGAGCCTCCTCAGCCACAGTGACATAAATTACTGGGATTTACAAGATTTTTAAAACACTTTTAACAATACCCCTCTTTTAACATGCTCTCTGTTTAATAATGCACTTTGGGCTTTAAGAGCATGATAAACAAACCCATAATTCACTTTTTTATCATCTGAGGGTGAAGCCCTTCAGGAGCATGTTCTACAGCAGCGTTCAAAGGGTCTTCAGACGGATCAAACGGAGGCCTGTCGCAAGATGTTTTGGACAACATTTGAGATGTAACTGGTGATCTCTTTGCTCTCTCTGAGATAAAAGTACACTGAGGTTCATCTTTCTCTGAACAGAGAAACTGGAATAAACATTTGGGTTTGCAGCAGAGGTTATGGGTCGGTGTCATGGGACCAGACAGAGTCTTAAGTCATGTATGTGCACACTCCCTTTTGGTAATAAAGATTGTGTGGAACCTATTATTAAGGACACTGCTATGACCCACTAACACGTTAAATAGAAATGCGACTTATTTATTCATATTTTTATTCCAATAAAAAATACATTCGTTTTGACAGGTCAGAAATGGCATATTTTTAGGTGTAGAAAACCCTTGACAGTGCGGTGCAAACTGTTTTACTTGAATTTTGCATCAATAGAGACAATTCAGAAATATTAAAAATTCAAAAGAGGCACAGTAAAAAAGCATCAACAAATACCCATTGATTAATCAAACCGTTTTTCCCAGTGCAGGGTGTACTCTCCTGTGTGTGTCAGTGAGGCCAATCACCGTGATCTGGGAAAGCTCACAGTAGCATTTGGCTGCAGCTTGAGTGTATGAAGCTTAACAGAGCGAGTCAATGATTCTCCAGGCTGCCAAGAAATATAAAGAGGACTCAGCAAGAGGAGGCTAACACAAATCTTGAAACAATGTAATTCCACCATTATGATTCTTCCAGGGGTCAAAGAAATAAGGCAAACATGTAACAAATGTCTTCATATAGCACTGTGAAACTCACAAAACCAGTGAGAAGACAACTGACGTCTGTGTTAGAGCGAGGGCCTGGAACTGGACACACACACGTTCACTACCAGCCTCCACAAATCACTGAGCCATCCCCTATAATCCTCCTCTGGCCAGTGCCGCTGCATTAAACATCCAAACAAATTGTCCTTCATCAGAGCTTGCTGCAGCGTGAGGCAAAAAGCACAGGCCGAGGCTGGGCAGAGCTGTCAAGTGAAAGGGTGGCACCCTTTGTGTTCTAGAGTTTGGTGCTCTGTGCTGTAACTCCTCTTTAGGCTACAGCGTATTTAAATCTCTTTGAATAGATCGATGACTTCTCAAGATAAGTGCAATTTTTACATCAGAGGGGATCTGTGCTTCTGGTAGGGAGCTAAAACTAATTGAACATTTGATTTTTAGACATATCATGTAATCACATTGTTATTTGCTGCATCCTGCTGTGCACTTAATAGAAAAATACTGATTCAATTTGTGATTTTCATAATGTATTTTGTATGTTTGTTGTGATTTTTTTTGCACAATTAATTAAGTTAATGGTTTAAGGAGACACATTGTATATTTGATGGAGAGATTATATTTCAGATTGTAAAAGTTTATGCTTTTTTAATATCTTAAATCAGAAACTCTAATCTGATCTTTTTGCCCGTGGACGAGCTGCAGCGGGCACGGCGAGGTTAGTGATAAGAGTTGTATCTGGGAGATCTGAGAGATGCCGAAGGCTCTTGTGAAAAGGAAACTGGACTAAGCTGCTGGGAGGACTTATCTTTACAGTTTCCTATACCACCTACTGACAGATCCTGCGACTGTGTAAATTCCTGTGTCCCCTGAAATGACTGTGACCAGACAATGAGACGACGCTCTGTGTACCGATGCGCACTATAACCCAGATAACAGAGCAGTTTTTACAAGGGATGTGGGAGACTAACACAAACACAAGTTTCACGATTGGCAAATTGTGTTTGAAAATAGGGAGCCCTTGAAGAGAGTCAATGGAGCACGCTTTATGTAAGTTGGACCTCAGTGACGTATCATTATCAGTGATTTATGCAGTGCACTTTTCTCAAATTTTAATTTCAAAATCTAACTAAAACCTGTTTATAAAAATCAATACAATAAAGCAAAGAAATCCAGTGAAAGCAGAGCCCAGTGTTATAGTAGGCACATAGGCGTATAACTCACTCTTGAGATGGCTTTTGTATTGGGAAGAGTTATTTATATCCGGAGAGCAGGGAGCATTTATCATGCAGGCTAGTGGTTCCCCTTCAAAGTTCTCCTTTTTATGACGTGCATTATTTCTAGTGTGCACACATAAACAAAGCCGAGCTGCCGGCACTGAATCAGCAGACTATGTCACGGCGTGGCCCCCGGGTCAGGACAGCTTTCTTGTGCCGCCAGTGCTTACATTAGCATGTGAAAGGCTAAAGCTGTTCCAAATATTCACTCTAAACATTTGTACCGCCACAATCTCTCATACACAAGAAAATTTAAAGGAATGGGATTGGGTCTGAACACTGCTAACTATCAATATCTTTTTTTTTGTTTTGATGAATCAGGATGGATGTGAAATGATAAGAAGTGAAAGCATTTTACCAACTCCATTTTTTGAAACTGTATCATAAAGGAGTTGTGCCAATGTATTCAGAGCGCTGACTTGTTCCAGATTTTTTTGTCTTGGAGTTACATTCAGTGAGGTTTTCGGTGAGGCCAGGGCAACATTCATTAGCAAAGTGGAACCCGTCCATAATGTGGCAGCAGGCAGGCACCAGGAGTCTGTGTTTACATTGCAAACGCCTGGAAATGAATTTCTCCACACTACTCTCATTTATCTTATCAATCTGTAAATGTGCCGCCCTGATGAAAGAAGAACATGTTTGGAAAAAAAAAATCACACAAAAGAATGTCTTTTTAAATCAGAGCGGAGTAGTCAAAGAGTCCTATAACTTACACATGATACAGATTTTTTAAATTAGCAGAGAGTGCGTCTGTCGAGGGAGGACCATGCACCGGAACATATAAATATTCAAAAGGTACATGTTGTATTCCCAGTCTGGTCATTCTGTTAACTTTTCCACACCGTGAGCCGAATCATCTGTCATTCACCCTAATTTAATCATCAGCCACTCTCATTCAATTATCCAATATAATATGCAAATGAAGCCAACAATGGCCAGCTCATGCTAATTATGTACATCAGAATAATTAAATTGGATAGAGGTGGTGGAGGGGAACGGAACTATCATAAAATGAGCAGCAGATTCTTTAATTAAGGCGGCAAAAATTTTATTAGAATCTGTAATCTGCCCGTAAATTGTTGAATGGTTGCCTTGCACAGGGGGGACATTACTCTTATTGAACCGAGCTCCCAGAAGACTCACTCGAGGAAGCACAGAGGGACATGGCTTTTTATCAAGGGCAAAGCCATTCTAAAACACAATTTCAATTTATTACAGCAATGACCCTAGACTGTAAATGGAGAAGGAAAAGTAGGAAGCATGTTGTTTTGTGGTAAATGTTAGGGCGCATTTCATCTGAGCATAAAAGCTCAAACACACTCTTAAATCACTGATGCTTCATGATTGAGCAGTTAGTGGAGTAGGAACTGACTGAATAATATGGACTGTATTGAGGCAGCAGTGTAATGTAAATGGTACGTTTGATGCCAAGGCGACAGAGCATGCTGGACACATGCCGAACACACAGAGAAACATCAGCCCTAATCCTGTTCTTGTGTTTCTGCATGCATGCAGGCACCGCTGCCTCCCCACAACAGAGCAGCCATGTCCAGCAGCACAATACCACACAGTGTGCCATGGGTCGCACAAAGACACACTTCTAAGGCCCAGCAGACAGCGAGCAGCAGGGCCCTGGACAAGGCGATCAAGCCACTAAAATATTTACACAGACGTGTTTTGTTGCTTTTGTGTCAAGCAATTGAAAAGGGAGACACTCTCTTTTCCGCTCAGTCTATCTTGTAGACTGTGGTAGACAGCCATACAGGAGAAAACAATATAAAATGTTCAAGTATAGTTTATTTATTCATCTTTTTTTTCTTTGTGTGCTTTTCTTAGAGTGAATAGAGGGATGTGACAGTGATAAGAAAGCCATCAGTTCTAATCCATCATTTCCTGTGCGGACAGACAACAACACCTCTGTAAGGCCATGGTTTATCCAGGCCTGGCTAGACAGTATTTGTTAAACATGTCAGGGTGACAGAACAGCAGCAGGTCGGGAGCACTGCAGATTAAAGTGGGAGTGGGTTTGAGTGAGGACGGAGGAACATGTAAACTGACACACGCCTGTCTGCTCAGTCTTCCTCTTCTAATACATTTAGCGCAAATGTGGACAGCACTGTTTATATGGTGCACCCACTTTGTTGTATATAATTGGCATTGTGTGCTTTTAAAGATGAGCGAGGGAAGAGCACACGTGTAATGTATAACTTAACAGACACATTTACATAAGACCCATAAGATTAATCTGTGATTTTAGAATTTAGATTGTGAAGAGAGAACACCCAAAATAGATGTATGGCACAAAGATTTCCTGTTCAGTCATGAGGGATCCCTGTGGCTTTGCATTAAGACCGACGTTCGGCCCATAACTTTCAAGCTGGTGACTAATTAAAAAAATATTTGTCACCTACTAAAAGGAAGTTTCATTGTTTGTGGGGGAAAACAGCAGTGCACTTAAGATCTGCATCAGATTTTAAACAAGAAAAAAAAATCTGTGTGAATCATTGTCAACACAGTTTTTCATAACAGTAAAAACTCTTGAAATATACGATATTTACCAAAAGGAACAGTCCCGAGTGAGTTTGCAGCAGCATTTGTCTCTTTGAGTCCTTTAGTGAGGACGCATGCTTTAACGTCACAAATGTTCTTAGCTAGATACAACCTTTATGACTCACTACACTTCTGTCTCACAGTCGTCTGATTTAGAGGGATATAGCTCAGATGTGTTTACCTGATGATTTCTGTGGCCAGCGTTAGTCACAATAAGATCACTGCGCGTTCGAGAACAGAAATGAATCACTGGCCGGGCTGTCAGCGTAACAATTAGCGCAAACCCAGATGTGATTTACAATGGGAGTCTGGGAGGAAGTCATTCATGACCACTTCAGTTATAAACAAGGATATATGACTTACTTCCCAGGAGCAGTTTATTATATTTGTTCAAAGGGGGTCAAAACGTTTGTATTTTGACTATGTTCATTTATTTATGTATTATTTCTCTCAATGAAAATGCTGAAGTACTGTTTTCTGCAGATTATGTGGGTTTGTCTGCAGCACAAACAATACGGTTCCTCTGATCTGTCCATATAATAAATGAGCAGGGGTCAAAGGTCACACTCATTTATTCTCACAGAGGAATTGTAAATAATTCAAAATCTTATGACACTATTGAATGACTACGTAAACACAGTAATGCATGCAGTGTCATCTCTCTCTTTCTGTAAAAAATATGAACTTTTCAATGAATGTACAAAAAAATATGTACTATTATTATTTCTGTAGAATTTGCAAAGAACTTTTCTGACTTTTCTGATGAGCAGCCCTTATCCCATTTCCTCTACTGTTTGGCTGTAGAAATCCAGTCAAGCAGGGCTGTCAGATGTGTTGCACTGATAAACTAAAGGTTATCTTCTGGAAAGGCCAGAAATCTGCTTCCACTTATTCTGACTCTGGTGGATGTATCTGCTTACTCAAAGACCTCTCAGTCGCATTTATAAAAAAGGCAGATATACAGGAGGATCTCTATGGATTAGACTGTTGTGATCATTCCAATTTTTTATGGTGTTTTGCATGATAGTTTTGAGAGTGATTTACTCAACACAGTCTTTTCATTGCTACTGAATTTGGTGTGCAAATCAGTGGCAGTTTGTCAACCGGTCATGTAAAAGATCCTTTAAAGTTGAGGTCTAACGGTCAGCACTGGCCCATCTTGAATAGGAATCGTTGTTCTCCGATGAAAGGCAGGAAGGCAACTTACTTGAAAGGTGAGCATTTGATGTAACACAATTATCTCTAATAAAGCAATCACATAATTATGTTCTAGTTTCCCACTTGACCCTAATACACATTAAAATCACTCACAGGGGCCACCTAAACAAAAACAAATCTGTCTGATGTATTTAAATTCTGCAGCTGAAGCCCACTCGGAGGATCTTTAATGAATCCACAAACATTTCCACTACACATCTGAGTCCTAAATGAGAAATCCGCACTTCCTGCCATAAATACCACATGTGGGTATCTCTTACCCAGTGGCATGCTTAGCACAGGATGAAGACCTGTATGCCAACCCCCTGCCCTGTAAAGCCTGATTGTGTGTGGGTCTGTGCGCTCAGCTAATGCTGAGCTCAGACACCTGAGCATAAAGCACTCCTTTTGTGCATCAGCCAGTTCTGCTCCATAACGAGACCATCTTTAAAATCAAAAGGCAAGAAGAAGAGACTCTTTTCCACAGGCTCCCACAAAAATCAATGTGGACACTAAGGGGTCAGGAATGTCAAATGGCACTAAAGAGACACCATTAGGTGTCCTGCAGGCCACAGGTTACTTCTTGATGTACTTGTGAAAGACAGGTCGAATGAAAAGTGTTCCCTCTGCAGAAAGGTAAGATAAGAAAGGTGCATGAAAAGACAAGTAGAGAAGCTTGAATAAGTTAATGACAGGCACAGGCCCTAAATAGTCATGTACTGCCTCCTATATCTCATACATAATTATATGTTTTTGTATTTTGCCCATCTCACTGACTTAAAATTGCTGCTAGTCATAAAAACATGACTGTTAATGTGACCAATCACATTCCACTTTTCTTTGGAGTATGAACAAATACAAATGACAATGCATCTGGAAAATAGTGGTGGGAAATGTATTTGAGTACTGCAGGAGGCAGAATCACTCTGGACTGCTCTGAATATGAATACTAATTTTTATGGTGTGAAGGGTGGTTGTGCTGTGGAGTGGTTTCTCACACATATTGAGTGACAGGCTCAGGGCTGATCAAACAGCTGGCTGTCATCAGAGAGCAGCAGCTGGACAGACACTGGCAGCAGCATCCAATGAGCTCTGGACACACACAAACACAACCAGGGACTGGTCACGTATGAGACATGACAAGCTGGTGAAAGCTTTTCTGTACAAAAAGTAAACAACTGCATTTATCAGTTTTCACCAACCTCTAGTGATATATGTTTTTAGTATTACAGACATGACCAAAGTCTGGCCCCGGGACCAATAATGGCCTTACTCAAACAATATACTACTACAATTTGTCTTAAAAAATGTTTTTTAATTTTTTTATATTATTTCTTGCCTCAGTCCAATGTACTTTCACACAAGTTAAGCTTTAAAGTTTGTGCTTTCAGATGAGAGAGCTATTGCAATATGTATTTTCACTAAAACTAAATTCACTAAACTAACTAAATTCTGTTAATGATGTATGGTAAAAATTAGATTTGTTTTACTTGAGCAAATCTAGCATTTCTGAAAATGTTTGGGCATCTTGAAGCAGAGATGCTGAAATACCTTATCAGTTCAAATTCAGTAAGACTGAAAAACCATGATCACAATAATACATTTGGCACTGCAATTTGTGTGCAATAGAGGAATTGTGGACATTCAGTTAAGCGAGCGTATACAGATGTTGGTCAAAATATGTTAAAAACCCAAATATCTATAACCTATAGATATTTATAGACCTCGACATATATATATATATATATATATATATATATATATATATATATATATATAGGCAGAGTCACTGAACATTAATAAAGAGATGGCAGTAATGGAACTTGAGGAAAAGATAATACATAGTAATCAAATAAAACTGATTTGCCTAGAGCTTTCTCTTAAATACCAAATAAAACTATTATTATTTGGGCAAAATTTTGTTAGATGTTTTTTGTGATGTCTTAAAAAGGCTTAGTGGGCTCCAATGGCGTCTTGGATTTTTTGAACAAAAAAGAAATCCCATTCCTTGGAAAAAAAAACTGCCCACAATAGCAGAGGTGAAATTCAATCCAGTGAGCCTTAAATCCACCATGACAATGCATTATTGTGATTCCACAAATTTGTCTGGCAGTGACAGGTCGGGAGCGCTCCCTCACCACCCACTGCAGTACAAATCACTGGTAATTGGCCTATTACTCTGTCGCCATGTGTTTTCCTGAGCCCTGGGAGAGGCCAGTGGGGGCTCCATCTCACCTTGTCTGAGTGGCTCAGGTATGTCTCCCCTGAAGGGACTGCGTCCCACTCCTCCAAAAGAGATGTCCTGTTGAGAAGGCTGTCTGTCATGGGACCTCCCACTGTGTCAGTATTCCAGCAGTAATCTTCAGGCCGAGCAGCGTCCGATCACTAGTGCTAAGAGCATTTCCAGAGACCTTTCCTGGGCTTGCCCCCTCTTTAACACAATCCCACTCCTCTTTCACGTCTTTGTTGAGCTGTCAGTCAGTCTGACTTTACATTTACTAATAATTATGATTTTCAACTGCTTACAGCTTTTGCTGCTCACTGTGTCACTTGTCACTTGGGCTTAAGCTTGTTGTTATGACATTCTTACTCTAAATGGCCTCACTAAGGCATCTATTGTCTGTTTGTCAGTCTGTAACTGGGAGCTCAACAGTCAATAGTATATGCACATTGAGGCCCACTAGAACTTATGGGATAGATAAGAAGTGTTCTATTACAGACTACAGTCTTCAGTTTGCTACATATTTGCATATGTATAGTCAGTGTATATACATTTACAAACGATGCAGGCAGACATAATTATATAACATATATGTTTTACAGTTTTTTGCACTTCAGACAAAATTCGGTTATAAGGGATGTATAACATAAAACAACATGCTAAAAGTTTATATTGGAAAACCTACTCTAATAACTTCAAAGCTATTAATGACAAATTAGTGTCAGGATTCCTGCAGAAATCTAAATGAAGGACTTTGTGGCTCCAAACCAATGGCTAAATGTGAAAATTTGGCTTTCCTTAAGCAACATGTAGGATTTAGGCAAGTGTACAAGGGAATTTTTTTAAAATCTTGAAGATGCAAAGTGAACTTCAAATTATTTTTTTGAAACAACATCAGTGGTTGTTACCTCAAAAGTATCCTGAAGAAAGGCCATAATCCATGATGTAGGGGCAAAAACAGAAGTCATCTGTGCCAGCCCCCACCAATTAAAAGCCCTTCATAAATAATAATCACTGTCTGTCATGAATGTATTCATAAATGGTATATTCACTTGTAAGCACAGAGTGGCAGCATCTAAACGCCCTGGGTAAATACAACTCAGTCATGGAGTCCTGGCTGCGCTGTAATTCCAGAGGCGTCCAGTCTGAATCGGGCAAGTGGCCAGAGCAGCACTTCACTGTACGAGCAAACACTGAGGCGGCAGTCCTAATGTTTGGCCCTCGCTCGTATGACAAGTGATCAGTTTCGTCAGAGCGGGGGGAACCCTGCACAGGGCATGGTTCATCTGTCACCAGCCAAAAGGAGCGCCACTGAAAGACACAACACGTGTGGAAGGAATAATACGGTGTTTGATACTTTACCACCAAATTCTGGGAAAGTGACATTTTTAAATTAATGCAACATATACGTTGTAAACATTATCCATATTAGGTTATAAATTATAATAAGACTGGTAATGGACAACACAAAACGAACCCCTTTCATTTAATTATAAGATCCGAGAAGAAGTAAATATTTAAAACTAGATTAAGGTATGTGTCATTCTAATTAAATAAAATTTTAGTAGCATTTTGTACCTTCTCAGAGATCATTAGTCTCAAACCCAACAGCATTGTAGCATGAATAATAGCACATGTCTCTTTATTATTCATCAGCTTGGGGCTAAAGTTGGTCACTAGAAGTCACAATGACAGATGCTCTCTGGGCGCTTGCCAAACACAGGCAAGTGAGAAGTCTCGGAAGTCTTTGCAGCGGGGTGTAAAGGAGCTGCGCAGGTCATGTTGGCCCTGTTCAGATAACCGCGGCTAAAGACTGGGGCTAACCGGGAAAGCCTTACACTGAGAAACTGCCAGAGGACAATAAAAGCATTTTGTTGAGACGGTGCAAGAAAATGCTTCAGCGGTTCAATAGCCTTGTCCTTGCTCCTTTGGATTACTAAAATAATATAAATTCAAACTAAATATTAGTCATTATCAGTTTGTAATAAAGGACATTTGGCAACATTTCCCTTATTGGATGTGTAAGACTTGTAAATACTGTATGTACTGTAATGTGCCCTGCAGTAACATAAGGAACTCAAGGAATTTATCATATCATAGCTTATTTAATTCACATTTAATGTTTTATGACTATATTTTTATACTTAAACATGTAATTTTGAAAATACAGTCAAGCTGAAATGCTTAAAACGGTTTGATTTATGCATCCTAATGTGAACCATGTGTGTTGTACGCTTTGACAAGTCCACAGTGTTTAGTCTGCGCCGTTCCGTTTACATGAAAATGTGACAAATTCAACATCAGTGCAGCCTAACGATGAACAGATAAGTCCCACAAATAACATATTATATATACAATACAATATACAATGGATTAGGTTATCATAAAAACCCAGGATTCTCATATTCTTATTGTGTTTGGCTCGTGGAGCATGGAGGTGCAAAGTGCATGGATTCAAACATAAAACTGCTCATCAGCTCTCACTCGACAACATGACACACGTTTATTTTCTGACTTCAATCACTTGTCATTTCGAAAGACATTTGTGAAATCAAGATGCAGCATTATTTGATGTCTTATTTTTCCTGCTGTCAAGGATTTGCTTGTGTATGTGTGTGCTGTAGTTAACCCAGAAGCCTTTCAATTATTCATGTCAAGTACATAACTTTTCAATTAACTAATTGCCAGGTTCTGGAGATTTCTAGAAACACAATGTGTCTCCAGCGTGCAGCAGCAGACACCAATTCTTCACCTGTAGCCTTAATATACAGTGACTCAAACAGAAAAGCATTTAGTAAATATTTCAGAAGATACATTTATAATAAAGTAGTTTGGTCTGGGCTTTTCATATTCTTGTGCACAGAACAGGCAGGATGCAGGCAACAGACGTAAGGAGCCTGTTTCTGTCACTTGCCAAATTCTTCCATGTTCCTGACAATCTAATCTCTCTGACCTGATGACCTGTGTGCACTGATAACAGCCTGAGACAATAGGAAGTTCCCGTGGCCAGATATTTTAGCCAGAGGTGCTGAGTTACATGTGCCCGTGCTTGTTTTTGCACATTTTACTCAGTTTTAAATTTGTCTTTGTCACTACGGCCTTTCAATATAGCATTCCCAAAATTGTATAAGGGTTCACATAAATTTAAAAAAAGTGATTTTATATAACTGAAATGTGACTGTCTTGTTACAATTTGAAAATGCTTACCCCACCTTTATCATTAAAAAAATAAAAAAATAAAACAGCACATAAAATAAAAGTTTATGGCTGTTTATGAGTCTTTGAAGTCATGCACATAACACTGAGACGAAAATTCAAAAGTTATCATGTGGCTGAAATTCTTTTAAAGTGGGCTCTTGACCATCTTTATTTCTTTAACAGAACCACAAACTGAGAGTTCACTTCAGACAGAGGTTGAATTCAATTGGAGTCTCTTGAATTTGTGAGTATATTTTAAAGCATGCCCTGTTTATTCCTTGTCATAAACATCCGAGCATCCGTGATAACTTTTCCATCTGGTGCTCATTCCCTGAGCAACCCTCACTGGAATAACAGTAGGCATTATAAACCGCATAACGTATGAGCCCAAAGTAGCTTTGCATGGTCTTGTGGTTGCCCCCAGATCCAACAGATTTAAAGATGGTTGAAGTTCGACTGCCTCCGCCTTCGGGCAGGTAAACATTGTAATAGGAAACTGTCACAACTGATTTGAGGGATGCATGGCCAATAGCAGGAGACGATATGACATTTCTCCTCAGATCACAGTCTTCTGATGGCAATCTGTTAAATTGGAGAGTGTGTAGGCGAAGTAGAGCATGAGAGGGGAAGGAGGAACGAGGAGCGTGATGCTGTGGGGATAAGGACAGAGACGACAGAAGCAGAAAGAGCAGGGAGAGGAGGCACAGGCAAAGAAAAGGAGGTGACAGGTCCAGCGGTGTACCGTGATAATACTGGCTCCTTTCAGTCAGTGTGCAGGGGTAAGGTGACACTCCCTTCAAACTGTGCTTTCTGGGCAGGGGCCCAAATGTTGGTAAAAAGGCCCATTTGTGCAACTGTGCCAAAGCAGATTTCTACTGGCCGGCCTACTACTGCTTCTTCTGTGCTGAAACCATGGCAACCACTTCTGAGAGGAAATATAGGTGATCTGTGTGTTGTTTTGTCTCGCAACATATCCATCAAGGTGCATCACCATATAGGCAGTGATGTTTAGGTACAGCTCTAATACTATATATTTTGCTATAGAAAAATGGATACATTTTGTGAACAGGACTGATTCATTTATTGGGTTGTCCTGAGCAGTGCTGGGCTCATCCCTGTGTGAATCAGAGCCTCTGAGATTAGCCAGTCAGAGAGGATGGGATAAGGCAGGCCCCAGGTGGCCCCCTCTGTTAAATGGCAGATTAAAGAGTGCACAACTAATTTCTTTAGCTTAATCTTATTAAAGGAAAAACAGATGTCAACTGTCACCATGTGAATACAAATGGTCTGTGATGAGAGCACATCTTTAGCATCTTGCACAGAAGTGACACAGCACACTGTCTGACAGATACATTTATAATTTATTTAAGCAATATCCTCAGGGGATTTATAAAGGAAACTGTATAAACATATTTGTTTAACTGCTACAAAAACCTTCTTTCTTCAAAATCTGATCTGAAAATACATTTGTTTACAGTTTATATGAACATCCTAATACCAGGTGACTTAAACCAAAGGGACCCCTTCAGCCCCATCACCTCTGAATCCAACACACCCACCCTCAACCTCACCACACTGTGTCGGTAACAGTTACTTCTCCCCCCAGCTGACACATACTGCCAGTGTAACAACAACCAGTTTTGAGAAATAGTGGGTTTGAGTAGAGGCGGCTTGTGACACTGTCGGACTGCAGCCAACGTGCTGGAGCACTGTGCTATCACGCTCTTTTGATTGCTCCTCCTC
This sequence comes from Rhyacichthys aspro, assembly GCA_036850595.1. Taxonomy (NCBI): domain Eukaryota; kingdom Metazoa; phylum Chordata; class Actinopteri; order Gobiiformes; family Rhyacichthyidae; genus Rhyacichthys; species Rhyacichthys aspro. The sequence continues at coordinate 10,798,775 of CM072150.1, read as the reverse complement.
TCCGTAATTGCAAGTGATTAACCCTGGCATGAGAGCAGGCCAGAGAGAGTCCCACTCTGCTCTCTGCTGACAATCCTTGTCAGTGGGTTTGAGGGCCAATTTGGCGGCTGACATGCCTTCCTTGGTCTCTTGTTACCAGAGAAGTATGCTGCTGCTTGACCCGAGAGTGCCACACTATTCCAGATTGTTAAATTCCTTTCAGTCTTCTTCTGTTTGTCTTTCTCTCATTTCACATTGACTCTCATTCTTTCATTTTCTCCTAAATTCACCTACAGTTCACATCAGACTTTCTTTAGAGCCTGTGCTGCCTGTGTCTGCCTGCTCGCAAGAACAACAATGGGCATATTGTTAATCTGTCCATAAGAAAGCCTTATCTGGTTGTAGACATGGTATTAAATTTCGAAACGGCCCCATGCGGCCAGCCTATGGGAGGGGGCTGTACGGTGGGACAGAAAGAGAGAGATGTGGATAATAAGCTGTGTAATCTCCTCACCTACTCTAAACAGCTTAACCTTGTCAGTGGCTGCTGGCCCATGGCACCCTGGCACAGGGTGACATAGGGTTAATGTCTACTGTACATATGTAGCTCAACCTTAAGGTATACAACTGTGTTAAAGGGAATGGTTCCACTATGCAAGAGTATAGCCCACTAAACTGTGGCCTGGCTTGTTAAACCAATTCAAGCCCATACTTTTAGACATTAATCACCCAGAATGGGTATGTAGTCAATAGCCTTTTTAAGTTAATGTTTAAAGTAATGTCATAGTGTCAGTACATAATTTGTGGCCAACGGTTTTCCCATATCTGAGCAGGGAAATAAAACTATTTGTCTTTTGTACTCCTTTGTGTGTTTTCTTAGCATGGGTTTTATTTATATGTGTAAACAAAACTATGTTAAAAAACCCATAGGACCATAAGCACATCATCTGAGTTTAAAAACTCTATGTCTTTTAACTCCCATTGTTTTCATGGACAGTAATGTGCCCAATGAGATTATGTTTATGTTATAACTACCAATAACATTTATTTGTTTTAAAATGTATTTCTTTGCAGATAAAGTGCACACACATTTATATATCACGAGTCTCTAACTCTGGAGGAATGGGGATTTTGACATGACTGTCCTTAAACCTGTATGAAGTTCAATTCCAGCACAGATGGTTAATCTGGGGAAGGGGGTGGGGGATTAATTGAGTTTACTTTACATTGTTTGGGAATATTGGGAAATCCACATTTGAAAGTGTTCTTGTATTGGTTGTTATTATTTTTTATGTAAAATAAAAACTGACTGGTTGCTCTTAAAGCAGTGCATTCTGTGGAAGACAGCAGTTAGAAAACCATACACGTGTCACATGGGGACAGATGATAAGGGATTAGCCAACTCAACCAGCCAGATTTAGGGTCACAATAAAGTAGTATGGCACAGTACAGACAAGACAAATGCCCTGTTGATGAGTTCTGAGACTTTGTGTAAAGGTATGGTACCTATATATGTATAAAAAAAATTGACCTATTTATCACCTGACATCAATGTAATTATTTTGAGTTATCATTACTAGTTGTTCAGGGAAGTGAAATGCAACTGAAAATTAACACCACATTTAAAATACAAAATAAGTATAAGGCAATACAATGGTCACATTAGTGGTTAAATGTGAATATTTCAGTGTAGGCTGTACGTGTGGCTGTTTTAAGGACGGTGTGTGGAGACGTGATGAGTCGTGGTCTTGTCCGCTGACAAGAGGCTGGTTATGAGCCCAGATTGTACCGACACTCACACACCAATGTCAAGTGCACTGCTCTGCAGCAGCACCTGCTGGAGCCAGCATGAAGCTACACAAAACATACACAAGTTCCATGTTATTATGAATTTCTGGTGAAGCAGTATAAAATGATTTTGTAATGCTCAATATTAAAGTCTGTTTTTAATCAGACGACACATGCTTTGTGTGTGTGTTTAAATTGTGACTTTGGCGTGGAGCAGAGAGAGACTGCTGCAGACTGGAAGATGGGGATTATTGTAAAGAGCTGACACTTGAACAGTGTAAACTGTGCCTCTGCATGTTCTGTGTTCACATGAGAGATCACTATAGTAGATGAATGTAATGTGGCTTCACAGCAAAATAACTTGCAACTAATACATACATTAATCAATTTAGTTAGTGATAGTTTTGAAATCATGTGTATTTAAATGTGTAGATTGGATTGAATGTTTTACTATAAAAAGTTGATGACAACACAGTGAATGACATGACACATGTGAACATTGTCAGGCTCCAAACAGCTTTAGGAAACAAAAGTGACTCAAAAGCTCAGTGCCTGTGGAGAGCAGGTAAAGACAGCAGGACGTAAAAGTGAGTGACTATATGAACAAAGCATCCAGCAAGAAGCTGAGTATTGCTAATGTGTGTGCTAGCTTATCTTTATTTATTAGGGACATACAGGGTCAATGTGTTGGAGACAGTCCATGCACATTACATGCATATTCCTGCTGCTGCCTCAATGGTCGATTATTTATGTCAAGTGGAGAAGCTACTTCTTCCTCTCCGCTGAAGTCATCATTCTCTGTGCACACACACTGAGGTGTGTTCTGTTTGCGTTATGTCCATTAGTGCTGATGGTGCTCTCATTTATAAAAAGCTTTTTCAAAAAAACTGTGGCAAACTAAAAACACTTTTTAAGCTGCTGTAATGTTAGATTTACTCAGAGATTAGGCTCAAACACAAGAGCAAACAAAAGGAGACTCAGGCCAGCCAACTAACAGTTGAAAAATTAGTTCTATCATTTGATAGTGTGCTGTTTTTTCTTGCACATTATTTACAATTGTGAAGTAACAAAGACGCTGCATCTTGATGGGGACAGACTCATTTGAAGAAATGGGAAGAGATGTTAATGGGACACCATAGGTTTATCACAGGATTGACATGTTCTTCATGGTCTCATGTCCCTAAAGCTTGAACCTTACCTATCCAAACATTAGTGTAGATTAATCTGTGCCTTTCTGAGTGTTAATACCAACAATAGTGGCAGTTTGGTCTCCCTACATGCTTACATTCATTCAGTTGCAACGGTTTTGATTTCAAATTACCTGCCCGTGTGTATTAGTTACTAAAAAAACAATTGTCCCACAGCAATCTGTGACTGACCCACAATAAAACCAATGCAGGACTTACTTTTTCTATTACTTGGTACTGTTTTTACACACTGCATTATTTTTTAACGAAGCCTGTTGTAAAATCTGATATTGTGATTTATCATCTGACTTATCATTTTTTAATCTAACCAAATCACCGAGAGAATATATCTGTATATGGTGAACAGAACATTCTGTAGTAACTTGACAACACTTTGAAAGGGTATTGTTTTTCCTCCAAATATCTCATTTGGTCAGCATAAATGGTTAATGACTTAAGCTGTTCTAATCGATAAGTTGCTAAGGGAACTTGCTGAAGTTGCTACCTGTCATGCACCCGTATGAAGTAAAGACACAAGACTGACAGAGTGCAATGGGATCGTAGATGATAGGTTTATCTGACCTTGGCAATGAGTGGGAAGAAAAGCCCTGAAGAAAAAAGCAACCTTAAGATAAAGAGAGAAATAAAACAGTATATATTTGGAAAAATATATGTTAAGCATCACTGAAAAAAAGATGAGGCATTTGTGTACTTCCTTACTCTCATTTGTGTAAAGGCAGGCTCTGCTGGAGACAGATCACTGACAACATTTTTACACTGTGCTTATCATACAAAGAAGTGCTCAAAACTGACAAGTACCCAGAGTTATCTAATGCCCAGCCAACTCAATCACTTTCACACAAGCAAATACAACTTCAGAAAGGACTAAATCAGAATGGCACAAATATTCTGTATCTGTAACACACAAACAATTAGATAAATGCAGCAAAACATAATGTTCACTACAGAAGAGAGACAATAGGGAGGGAGATATGTTGGGCTTAGTTTAAGATAGGAAATGAAGATCTTTCTAATGCTAATGATACAGTGAATCCAATAATAATCGAATCTAATGCTAATTTCAATATACAACACTGCTCCGCCACACAAAATAATACCCCTTTTCATATAACATATATGTTCCACAAGATTAAATTGAAAGAAATACAAACATAAACAAAAATCAGAACAGAATCTACCAATACCAAGAGGGATTTAAGCTGCGTGGCCTGTTTATTCCAGCCATCCCCGATCATGGGATGTCTGTGTGCGTTTTTGTGAGTTTTTGTCCTTAAGCTGACCACTATTAATGGGATTCCTTACTGGTGACAATCCTCTCTGGCTCACACTTCTCAACACCAGAGATAGCACAAGAGGAGAGGTCTCACAGACAGGACTGAGGAGCAAAGGGGAAGCCCCGTCAGATAGCGCCCAGTGCCCACTTACTTCTTATCTAACATACACACAGTTAGTTTGGGCCACACAAAAACTATTTGTAGTGTCATAAGTTAGTTTCAAAAGATTCCCAAAGTTCCCAAATGCAATAAAGCAAACGTGGAGTCATTCATTTACATACTGCACTGTGTGACAGCAACCACACCCTTTTCAAAGTGTTTTCTGTTTTGTTTTTTTTTAACTCAAACCAACTTCATATTCCACAGTCGTGTAGATTATGATATTGATCGTGCCTCCCTGTAAAAGCATTATAAATATAAAGAGCATTTCTCCATTAACGGAGAGTAGGAAGCTGGCTAATACTAATGAGCCTCAGAGTGCCCATTCCAGTCCATTAAGGGCTCTTAGCGCAGGGAAATGATTGTGTTTTCGCAGTAGAAAAACTAACACGACCACACAGACCCACATCTTCCACACAGGGAAGTTAATGATAAATGGTACTAATGGATGTTATATATGTCTGAGGGAAAAGAAAAAAATGTTAGATTGGAAAAAGGGAAAATGTATTTGTTGCTGTAAACTTGAAAGACTCAATTCATTTGCGGATTTAATTTGATTTCTGATGTAAGACTCTGAACAAAGGGAGTTTTATAAAGTTTTTATAAAGTTTTATAAAGTTGCGCTGATGTTAAAGTCATGAATTCTTGATGAGATTCACATTAAGATGTGTAATATCGCCGGCATTGACAAATTATATCTAAGAGACAAAGATGAATGGCCATATTAAGAGAAAGAGCTTTTGCAGAGGTCATCTAGAAAACATAGAAATCCATCAATTCGGAAAAGGCAGTCAACCATGGGCAGCTTTTGATGATACTTAGGATAAGGCTTAGATGTATGTTAGATGTTAGGGTTTGAGATTGTCTCAGTCTGGTTCATTTTATGACTGGGTGTTTTCTGTATTTTCAACCAAATGCATGTTGTGGAAATTAGTGAAATATGTTTTTTTTCTCGTTGTATGTTTGCTGACAACAGAAAAATGCTGTATAGGCTCAATCCCATAGTCTTGCAGCTGCAATATTAAAACCAGTAGTGGATCTGTATTTGTAAATTACATAACAAAAGGCAGAGACAAGCTGTCAGGAAAAGGCAAGAACCAGTTGAAACTCCTGAAACAAAATGTCCTGGATACATCAATGTTAACCTCTAGTATCTGACTTCATTCACTTTTTAGAACGTCTCAAAAATCACTATAAATGTGCTTTATATTATCTGAAAACACAACAATTGCACAAATGCGTCTCAGCTTTCTTTTTATTATCACAACTTTGAGCTAAATTTTGGGAGTGAAGATGCTTACAATTTCCCATGCTTTTTTTTTTTACATTTGAAAAACATGTATTGCATCCGATAAAGATGTATTTTTTCCTGCCCAATATAAAACAAAGACGCAGGGTGGACAGTGTCTAATGAATGTGCGTTTAAAGGGGGGTCGGGGAGTCTGTACTTAATGCCGAGGTTCTGCAGAGGAATGCTGAGTTAAAAAAAGAGAGGGGCTGGAGGGTCCTCGCTAACTACCTGTCTGCTGAATGGACAGGAGACGACAGGGCTGAGGAGGAAAGACAAAGACAAAGAAGGAAAGAAAGAGCGTGAATGGGGTAAGGGCGAGCGTGCAAGGAAGAGTGTGTCGAGGGTGGGATAAGTAGGGGATGTGGAGGAGCAGCGGGAGGGGCAGAATCAGTGCTTCCACCCCGACCTGAAATGTTACCCCTGCCTCATTGTTCAGTGACGGACAGAACAAGACACAGTTGAGAAGAGCGAGCCAAGCAGGGGGATCGAATTATTCTAGGAGAGGAAAGATTTACCCAGTGCACCCCGCTTACCCCCATCTACCCTCATTCTCACCCCCTTCTCCTCTCCCCCCTGCCCCAGCGCCGCTACCTCCAAACCTGAGGTGAAATGTGAAACACATGATCCCCAAACATTCCTGCTAAATCTCAAAACTTAATGTGTGCTCCTCGGCCCCCAACACACACTTGTGTACGGCCTGGAACGTGCATCACACACACGTAGGGGTGAGAAGTGAGACTAAGAAGTTGAGAAGAAGCAGGTCTGCTTTTGAGGGGCAACGGGGAGGTCTCCACTAATCCACCAGGAGGAACAGCAAAGAAGGAAGATGGGCATCAGTCAGACACAGATTTGTTTCTGTAAATATTCAAAGTGAGAGGAGGATCAGTGAAGTGAAAACAAAATAAGAAAAGTGATGCTCACTTACGCCTGCATGCTGGATTAGTCGGATAACACATTTAGGAGAGTGAGGGGAATTTTTGAAACGCTACACTTAAAATGATTCACAGCAGTTTGGTTTAATATCCATGTTTTTTTCTATTTTACTATTTTACACAACATCTGTCTGCTACCAGTCACATAGATATTTTCAGTCATTCATTGCTTTTTGAAATCTATTACTACTAAAAATTTCGGTGTCACAGTTTTTATGAATAAGGATTTTGTTGTGAGATCATAAGACTGATTGACTGTCCCTTTAATATAGTCTGTACGTGGTATTCTTCTAAATGTTGCGCTGATAAATCACTGAGCTGCTTTTTATTGATTCCTTTTTGTAGATCACAACATTTGGTTTCCTGTCTTTTAGTTGCAGCACTGAGAGATCATGTAAGAATTAAGAGAGCTTTGGCAAAACTGCAGATGGACTCAAAAGAGTAATGTGCGAGCTAAACACTGTTCACTTTTAATGGAGCCCTTGCATGTGCAGGTCTTTAACTCTGGCCATGCAGGTATAAGCCCATATGATCTGTTTGCATTGCTGACATTTTTAACTTAGTCATACTTGTTTCCAGGATGTTGCGCCCAGAAGGCTCTGTGTGGGGCCGTACAAATGGTTTGGCTCGGACGGTAATGAGACACAGGTGGTTTGGGTTCTTTGCTTGGTTTGTGGAAGTGGATTAAGATGTGACAGAAATGAATGAAATTTTAATCACCTGAAACAAAAAGTGAGCATTCTGTTCTTAAGAGTGAGATTGGCCAATATAGTATCCAGACACGTTGGCACTGAGAAGCCAGCTTTGTCAATAACACATTTGAATTTCAGTCTTGTTCCTTGCTCAACAAGTTCCAACGCATTTCTAATGTAAACGGAGGAAACTTTCCCCTCAGTTGCATCTAAGCAGCTTTCTGTCCATCACGTTAACCACCAAAGGTTTCATCCTACAGCAGTAGCCAGACGAATGGCATGTTGGCATGAGGAAAAGAGCTTGGGTTTCAACTGGCTGAGATCCACCACCACTTCTGAATGAACTGTGCTTGTGATTTCATGACTAGACATGTTTCTTTGTGTCTGAAGACAATTGGGGATGTCTTTAGTTAACAAAGAACATTTGGCGTGTGTCTTAAACTCCTTCTTTCCCGGTTGGGATTCACTGAAATGTAGAGACAACAAGCTTTTGAGTCTGCAGTATTAGGATAGTGAAGCTAACATGTATGTTTGTGTGAAAGTAAATCTGCTCATTTAGACCTGCGTGTAGTGCAGATGGTGTTCTTTAATTACAGCTTGATCTCAGCTCAGGAAAGGGACTGGAGTGCAGTCTATCCTCCTGAACAATCAATAATCCTAAGAAAGTAAATCTGCTGTGAAAGCAACTATTACAAGTACAGCATTGCAAACAGCATTGTGCTTAAATAGGATTAGGCACCAGACTCCTATTACAACTGAAGCACAATACAGATGAAAGGGGAAAGCAATTATTGATCAGAATGGAATGAAAATTAAAACTGTTACCTTTAATTTGATGTTATTGATGAGACAAGGAATAAAGTTTTGTTATGAACAGTTCCTTGCATTCGAATGGATCTTGATACAACACCCACATGAAAAGGATTTCTCTATAAACTGATGCTGTGAAGAAAAGAGCCAATTAAGGAAAAGTAGGTATTTCCCAAAAATCCAGTTTATGTCAGTACATTTCAATAAGGAGAACACATACATCACATAATTTTGGATCTACCTGGTCAAGGGTGCGACACTGTGTTTCAATCAAAAAACTCATTTCCTGCCTCTTAGATTTCAAGTGCATGTTTTTACCTGTTCAACACACATTCCTGAACAACTTTTTCCTTTTGAACAGTTCAATTGTGTTGACGTATTGTGAAATGAAAAAAAAGAAAAAAAAAGAAAAAAAGGAGTGGCAGTATTTCATGTAACTTAACACTTGAGATTGTGACACAAAAACACTCATAATCCAGGTTTGTTGATCAAAATATCCAGTTTGTCAATATGCCAATGACAAACATATTCGATTTGTCACATACATAAAGAAACAATATAAACAGCTCAGATGTCAGCATATACCACGACAGGCCAGAAATAGTATCTGTCTAATACTATATCTTGTTTAATGACAGACAAAGGAGTGAGCGACGGAGACAGACTCTTTGCCTCGCTGACCAGCAACTAGATTAGAGGCTCTGTTCTGAAGCAGCAGACCAAAGACAAACACAAGAGAGGTGGGCAGGGTGGGACGGGAAGGGGACCGTCCCAAAGGTGAGCGACGCAGCCTCCCCGGTTGTATCCCATGATTAGCCCTTTGTGTCTCTTCTTTCTTGACCCTAATCAAAAGACTAAGACTGGACTAATAGTTAGAAATGACGGCTCAGCAGAGGGTGGAACGAGGTCAGTGGGTGGGCCAGACGAGGTCTTTGTACTGCCCCTTTTTGGTCAACCCCCCAATTAGCTGACATTGAGGGCGAAGGAAGGAGAGGAGTTAGACGAGATGAAGACAGGGATAAAATATACAGAGGAAGAGGCAACAGATGGGGACAACTGTGGATGAGAGTGCAGCAGAGTTGATCTTACACCAGTGTGATGAGTGTTACGCACACCACAATCACATTTAATAAAATGATTGCTTTAGTCTGACTAAAACAGACTTTTAACATCCAGTCACAGTGATTTAAATTCCTCTTCCTCAAACAATACCTACATAATATGGCTTATTGTATCTAGTCGAGCAAACAAATCACAAGCAAACGAATAAGAAAAAGACTTGAACCAGGAGGACTTAAAGCAACACTGACAAAAACATTATGCTTGTAGCTGCTGGTGAACTTGTTGGTTGTTTGTTTTGGACTATGATCTGACATAAAAAGGTCAAAGGGGAAGATCAAAGCATTAGGACTTGGCCACACAGTGATCACAATAGTTTTTATTTCTAAATGGCCTCATCGAGCCACATTATAAGAGTAGCCCTACTTAGCTGTGCATGTTATTCTAGTGACACTTGTCAGCATAATCAAACTGGTCATGCAGTGGTAAACACCCTGCGGAGATTTATTCAGATGCTCCCATACCCTGCTGTTTAATTCACAAATATCTGAATTATGAATGCACACGCAGACGTCAGGATGTTTACAAACTAAAACACAATATACTGGGTCACTGAGTTCACATTGAGATTTATTTACAAGCATTAACGCTGCATCATAAGAATGTACTCTAATCTTTTTTTGAGATTGGATAATCTAAAGATGATTAATGAAAATGCGTGTTAAGGTTATGCACTGATCAGAAAGCATAAGAAACCCCTGAGCCACACAAGAGGTAAGTTACCCCAACTCCACAACCATTTAATTAGCCTGGTAACACCATCCCACTGCCAGCCACAGCCCCACAGCTCCCTGCATCCCATAAACACTGTCCATCTTGGCTACCTTTTATTTGAAAGGTGTGACAAACAATGGCAGACCTGCACTGTAAACATGTGAGCTCATGACTGGCTCGGTTCGCAATACGGCTGAATTTGTCCTGACAATTTGAGCAGAGGAGAACCAAAATGCACTTTGACACAAAATAAACCATTAGCGGCCTCTGAGGGAGCGGCAGTGGGAGGTCATGGGCCTGGGCAGACCGGCAGTCTAGTGGAGGTTCAGAGCGGCGCAGGGAGGCAGAGGAGGGGCTGAAACAGGAGGAGAGCTGGCTGCGTTCTCCACAAACAGTACATTCGAGAGTAGGAGATCAGAAGATCAGATAATCCATAGAAAACAAACTTAAGGTTCGAGTGGCTCCGGGACATAAGGGATGGTTTGGTCAAAGAAGAAGAGCAAGGCCATATGCCGATTGGTCCAAAATTAGGTTAGCACAGCAGGAGGTTTTATTTCTTAACATAATGGTCAGGGGTCCTGGGTGAATTTGCCCCAGGGCTGGCTCAGGCTGGGGATCAACTGCTGACCACATTGACCAAACTAGCATCAATGGATTGGAAGGATTGCAACTCTGACACCAGATTAGCAAAGATATACATAGTAATATATTGAATTCATCTAAAGTATGTGATAAAAGAGGTAATAAATAAAAAAAAAACTAGGATCTACACTGATAAGACCATGGACCATGGAGTCAGTAATTATCAATGTACTGTCTTTAGGAGCACATACATACATTTTACTTTCAATTAATCCCTGGCATCTAAAATTGTGTCCTAAAATCCTACTTCTAAAGAAAAATGTTATACTTTGACTGTCTTAGTACTTTTACATCTATCAAGTACTTTAAACTGGGGTATTTTCTCTTGAGTATTGATTTTTTTTTTTCTCTGCTGTTCACTCAATGCAAATGTCCTGTGAACGACACCATCTCCAACATCTTTCAAATGGAGATTTATTGTAACAGAACTTGTAATCATATAATGAAAAGGAGACCATAATAACCATGATAAAGGAGCCCATACGGAAGCATACTGTACTCCATGTAGAGAGCGAGTGGGCCCATTGAAAGGCGAACAGTAGCATCAGTGTGTGTAACAGTGACAGCAGTCAGTGTATTGACTGGAGTGGATATGTGATCTGGGTGCTCGGCAGGGGGACGCCTTACCCTTTGACCCTTACACCCTCAGGCATGGCCCTTGTGCCCATTGGCAGATGTGACTTACTGGAGCAGACTTTCCTGCAGTGTGACAGTTTGTTGGAGCACCCCTCCCCCCAACCCCGTGTCTCTTGCCCCCTCCTCCTCCTCCTCCTCCTCCGACTAAAGGCAAACGCACTCACACATGCAAACTGTGCCTCCTTCTCCTTGTTAGATCCGCCCCAGCCACTATGTGACTCCCAAGGGACATTCATTAATGGGACTGGGACTCCTCCTCTGCTACCAGTGATTGGTACCATCAACCACCTATCTACACCGCCCTTCCACAAGGATGACAAGTCTTCTGCTACCTTAGACAACAAGTAATGAAGAGTGACAGCTGGACAGAGAATGGCAAATGTATTTATCTTGTCAAGAATACACTAATTACCCTGTAACATGTGTCGGATGTTCCTTTCACTGGGATATCCACATTTTCTGTTCCCTTTCTTGCGTATTTAATGTCAGATTTTTGTTGAAGAAATAACTTTTTTTCTCTTCTCTCGTTATTGGTTTTTTCATCCTGTATTGTACCATTACCTAAAGCAAAGTAAACCAAATCATCACAGATCAGTAACCGTCATGTCTCACATCATAAAGAACATTGAGAAAGCGCTCATGCTTATGTTTAGATCCCAAGTCAAGTATTGTTGAGATGCAGTCCATTTTCACCTATACAACTATCTTTACACCTGGGATTGCATTTGGACAACCAACTGGACAAGGTTATGTACAGCCACACTTGAAAGAAAGGTCCAGAATGGGCTCTAGATTCTTAGAGTAATTAAAATATGTATATAGTGGCTTTGTGCACATTTCTTATTTATTCATTTATTTATTTATCATGAAATTATTGCAAGATCCATTTTTGTTCAGCAGAAAGTGCTCACTCAGCAATTTGTAAAAGTAGAATTTGGAGAATGTGATGGAGTGAGGCATCAGTTTCAGGACTGATTCTGATAATGAAAGTGTTGGATCAAACTGAAGTAGATATATAAAATAAAATTCTATTAAAAAAATGAGGACAATGCAATATGTTTGATGGAGAGTAATTCAGAAAAAGTAGTATCTCTAGTTGGTGATTCAGAGCCCCCTAGTGACAAAATCCAAAGTGTACTTTAAATACTAAGGATTGTTTATGTACCATTGTCTGTATTGTCTGTGCATCACAGTGTGTACTGATGCAACTAGTGCTTGCTTCGACTATACAAAATGTTTTTGCTTTCGTACTTTGATTTTAATTATATATGGGCAAAAACAACATTTTCATTACAGTGTCTGATGTGACATGCACAGTGACAATTTTGTGCAAAGATAGAAAAACAAACTTTAATTCAGCTCTTTTCTGCTGACCCACCATAGTTCTGCCTCTACACACTTTGAACGTGAAAGGTGCAGTTCTGCCACGGCTAAGTGGAAGGAAAACAGTGAGTGCTTTGCCAGAGAGAGGTGTCACTTGTTCTCAGTATTAGCGGTGGAGCAGATAAGAAAACAGATGGGACAGGAGGGGTCAGAGGGCCATGCTCCGGCTGACAGCTTTGTTTATTTGGCCTGTCTCTGATATCCTGCTTTCTCCCCCCAGTACGCACCTCACCTCTCTGCCTACACACAGCCTGACCTGGAAGTGACCATGCAGAGACGGATCAAGGCCACTTTTCAGCATAGAGTCAACACTAGCTGCCCCACGCACCACTCAAGACAACTCAAAACACATGGGGCAAGTGTAGGCTTATTACCCCTTCTGACAGGAATAACAATCCACTAATTTGTACTTGAATAAGCAGAGCACGGTTACGATACTGTAGGGGAAACAATAACACACAGATGTGACGCAAATAAGACAAAACAACAATAAAACGTCGCTAATGAAATTCCAGTGGGCCTGGTTTTCTCTATGGAGCAAAGTGTGTGTGAGGTCTGGGGCCCTTATGGCTAAGCCAGGACAGAGCTGATAACCTCCACCTCCAGATAAGACTGTTCACTAAGACTAAAACACCGCTAAAGAGACCACTGGAAGTAAGATGCAGACACACTCAATGTATGACTCATTGCCTTTAATGCAGATCAGATCAGTCAAATACATTTTTTCTGTGTCTAATCTTTATAAAACAGACCACTGCAAAAGCACAAATGCAGTCAGAAGCAGTCCATCATAATTTAATTCTTGCTGGGATAGTGATATTTTATTGTCCGGCATATGTTTACTTCTCTCCTACATAAACGTAACGTAAACCTCCATTTGACTTAGTTTATGTGAATGACAAGAACCAGTTGTTGGAAAGTTGCCATGTTGAAAATCACCAAATGATGCAATCTTGTGTTGGCTTTACAAATGATAAATTTCCTTTTTTCAACATTTTATGTAACGAGTATGTCAAAGAAATGATCAAACGAGCAACATGACCGACTCAAACAGAGACTTGTTGGAACAAAAGGATTTCAACATGAAAGCAATTCTTCAGTTGGTCATTGTTCACCCTTTGAAAAAGACTATTACCAACAATGAATAATATTTATGAATGATCTGTCCTTGAGTGGTAAGATAAAATGAAGATGAGATAAGATGAATAATGATACAGACTGTTTCTATACACGGTCAACACAGGGATTTATCCACACTTCTTCAAATATCCCACACTGGACGTGTGTAATCCTCCAGTTCCAAACAGACGAGAGGGAACTAAAAACAAAGCAGCACTAAAAACAACCAAAACATCTGCAGGGCAACAATATGGTGCAGCAGAGCAGAGATATCAAGCACGGCCAGAGTCAGCCAAACAGATGGTTTGTATCTGCTGTCACTCTCACACACATCCTGCTCACACACACACACACACACACACACACACACACACACCACAACTAGACTGAGACGCATGGCCTGAGAAAAGACGGGTGTGTCCTGGAGTGGCCAGTTTATAGAAGTACTTGGTTTATGATGATCAGAACTTTTAGAGGAATAAAATAATAATTAATACAGATGTGTAAAAATAAAAAAATTATAAAAATTCAGGAATTAAGTTAAGTTTTGTCACACTTGTATAATCCCAGTGCTTATTTCTTCTTATTAATCTGATATTAATTATGAATTAAATATTGTAGTTGCTTGGAGGGCTAGTGCATGCATCAGGAGAGTTGTGTGTGTTTCTGTATGTGAGGTGGGTGGGGGGTCTCTCTCTGCGTCTGGACGGGTCGTGCTCGGTGTGAAGCAGACTTGTTGAGACAGCGAGCGCTGACTCCTGTTTAGACTGGGCCGGCGCCAGTCGTCCCGCTGCTCGCCTCAGCAGCGACAGGTGAGAGCCTTCAGCCCACTATCATCACACTCACATCGCCGACAACACAGCAACACCACGCAGTCAATTCATCACTGTGTCACATGAGAAACTTGGCTTTACAAGGCAGAGCAAAGAGAACTAGACCAAAACAGGTTACTTTCAGTTTGCTTCATTTTTACAAAGAAATAAAAAATGAAAGAACACTGACATTATCCTTATAGTCCCATGGAAGAATCAACTTGTCTGATATCATTTAAACTCTTCTGTTGTAAGTATTAACTTATTCACATCAGCATTATACATTTTCATGTCTTGAACAGCTATTCTAGATTACTGCCAGTAAAGTTGCAGTCTTTTTTGACCGATGAACTGCATTGTGCCCTTTGATGAAGGTGAATATTACACTATTACTGTTTGACATCTTTACAATCCTCAAGGTTAAATGAGGACCAATTGCTAGGCAATTTATTGCAGCAAGGCTGTTCTGAGTTAAATGGACGGAAGGTTATAAATATTAGTAATCAGCCGGGGCAAGGGGGGGAAAACACCAGTTTTCAATCCAGAATCCTGAAGAAATCATCAATTCATCAAAAAGTGTCCCTTTATTCACCCTGAGGAGTGCTTGAGGCAGACAGCTCTGGCCCTAAAACCAGATTGGGAGGGAATCTGAAGTTTAATGAAGCTGACCATGTGATGACAGAGCACATATATCTGTTTGAAAGCTATTGTACAGTATGTGCATGCATATATTATAATGTTCTGTGCGTACTGTCTCTGTCTCTTTGTATGCAGAACACATGCCTCAGTTAAGAATAAACAATCATACTCCAAATAATGCATTTATCTGTACTTGTTTATTATTAAGGAAAAAAATGACTCTTGGCTGCTAATAAAAAAATCTACAATAGTTTAACGTACAAGGTCTGACTGTCACTCTGCTTTATTTGTTACATGTATGGACCATTAAGGGCCTCACCTATGCAGCAAAGGGTCACCACCACACACAGCTGCAAACACACACACAAAGTCTGGAGTGTCCAAAGTGACCCAACTCCAGGCTGTCTCTTGTTCCACTCCCCATTTTCAGCCTCTAAAAGCCTTTTCCATTTAACAGCGGGCCTGGGGCTGTGAGTGACAGGGAACAGAATGGACTTTATGTTGTCACTTTCTCAGTGCTGTGGCCTGAAGGGAGGCCTGGCACAGCGGTCTGCTGCTGGTGGCAGCCGGCCGCTCCATGGAGAGCTCAGCGGGGGCGGGACACACACAGACTGGACTGTGCTTTAAATGTACTTATAGAGTGTGGCCTGAAGCGAGGCCTGGTGTTGTTTCCAGATAGTTTTGAATTAAATACAAAAATAATAAAATAAGATTTAATTTCATTTCATTCATGTTCAGCCCAACCCAAAGGAAGATTATTAGCTAATTTATGATTATTCCCTTATATGTTACAGGGGGGTTGGGTTTTGGTTGTATGTCTGGCAGCTTTTGAAGTTTTTGAAGCAGTGAATTTGAAAACTAATTTCTTAATACTGGTGTAATTGCTATAACCCCACAATCACAGAAATGGGTACAATGGTAAAATAGTGGTAAATTAAGTATATTTAACAATGCAATGACAATAAGATTTTTAATTTTATAAACTAAACAAGATGACAAAAATGTACTGTCTAGTCACATTAAAGCTATCTTTGTGTCAATCTTTGATGACCTAATTATTTGATGATGGTTAGCGCCTATTTTCAAAACTGGTATAACAGCATTGACATTTATCTGTATTTATAGTATTTATATGTACTTGGGCCTCTACTTTGATTCTAATCACTAATTAATATACATACTAATTTAAATATTATAGCTTTTATTATAATTCCACAGCCTTAAATTTAATTCCAACATGTTTATTCTACATTCAAACCATAAAGACAAACTGTAAACCGTAACAATGACTTACAGTGTTGGTATAAATGCTGGCTCATTCTTTGACCCTCATGTAGGACTGACATGACTTAATAAAAATGTGAATGGCTCATTCAGGATTTGGTTACTGCCCTCTGTTATTGTTGCTCTGTGAAACGAGCAGACGTGGGCTCTACATTGGCTCAGAGTTTAGGTATGCGCTAAGAAGTAAGACAGGTGACAGTGACGGATGGCTAGGTGCCGACAGTGACTGGCAGGTAAGCTACCTGTTTCACAGTTCACTTGGAGATTCATTAAGCATTTTGGACAGGCTCCTTTGGGAAGGCCTTGGTCTGAGGTAACCTAATCTGTGGCCTAAGGATACTGTAATGTTTTTACTTGAAGATTTTAGGTGCTGTCACAGGAACAACTAAGGCAGGAGGAAAAGTGGAGGACAAGTAGCAAAAAAGGCAAAGAGGGACATGGGTAAGTTTGTGTAGGACATCCTCTCTCTTTATCTCCCTTCTCTCCAGTGACAAATGGCTCATCCCACCACTCACTTTCCATTCAAACCAGGTTCTCAACTTTTTTATGTCTCCCCTTCGTCCCCATGTTGTGACAGGCATCTAAATTGATTAAGCGGTGCCCCTGGATCTGACACTACAGCGTGTTGCCTTCTATTTGTTGATTACTATTGATTTTCTTTGATACTTCATTTAAAAATCAATAGCCAGAGCAGAAGAAAAATAGGCACAGTTTACACATACTTTAACATACTATTGTGCGATGGAGAGGGCCACAGTTTTGGCAGTAGCACCGACAGCAGCAGCCAATTACGAGGAAAGCTCTTAACAGGTGAAAGAGAGAGGCCCTGGATCGATTCAAAGCTTTCTTCTCCAATCACAGAAAGTGGCCATAAATTAAAGCGCATCTGTTTTGTTTTGAAGACAGCCATGAAGCATGGCACAACTTTTTTTTTTTTTCATTTCTTCATATCCTCCACTCTTTATGCAGCCCCCCATGTTTGAAATAACTGCACTATCCTCCATCATCACATGACAGACAGAAAGGACAAGTGTCAAATAACAGGCAAACAACCTGTCCACAGCATGATATATAGAGGAAACTTGACCTGTCTCAGGACATTTGAATTAACAATGCGAGTGTAAAGTCATTTACAGTAAGTTATGGTATTTTCCTCTCAGTGCAGCCACTCTAACGCAATTACTTCTGTGTTTTTATACATGCATTTTGTGGTTTTATATAAAATAAAAATGGGCAAGACCTCACTCAAATTCTGTAAATTTTTTAAAGTGTAATGTTATGTTTATTGGGAACAGTTGTGCTTTTAGCAATACAGAGACTTTATTTTGTTAAAGAACACAGAAAGGCAATAAAGTTGAAAGGGAGTGACTAATGGAACAACACTCAAACCAATTCAGTTATTGAGTACAGTAAGGTTATGAATGAGGGATTTTGCAAATGTAATATACACACAATCAAATGTACACAGAATTGTAGATTGTATGTAGAGAGGAC
This sequence comes from Rhyacichthys aspro, assembly GCA_036850595.1. Lineage (NCBI taxonomy): Eukaryota > Metazoa > Chordata > Actinopteri > Gobiiformes > Rhyacichthyidae > Rhyacichthys > Rhyacichthys aspro. The sequence continues at coordinate 10,780,800 of CM072150.1, read as the reverse complement.
GTAGATTGGATCCAGAGTGTGAGGATAAGGTTTAAATGTTGTTTTCCTTAACTACAACTTACAACAGAAACAACTTGAAGGAACATACTTTCATACTTTACATAGATTATTCTCTTTTTTATTCACTATGCTTGAGTGCATCTAATTTCTGTTGGAACTTGCACTATGCAAATAATTTTTTTGATAAGTCTCCTACAGAGTTGCATTCAAAACTGAACAATCTCTCATGATATTTTTAGAGATGTATTTTTGCACCAGATGAATAATGTTAGTTACATCTAACAATTGTCATGTACAGCTCTTTCAACACAGCCCCTCCTCTTGCACCAAGGATCTGTCATTTGTCCTCAAATGCACTAATCATTTTGTCTCATTTCTCCCTCCTTCTGGGCTTTTCACTGCCCCACTCCCATGTCGGCCCTTGCCCAGACTCAAGCATGCAGAACAGAGCAGCCAGGTCCTCTCCAGCAGACCTGAACACTCCGTTCTCAGAGTTCTCACCTTTCACCCGGGGTGAATGCGTAGCAGCATCACATGGGCCCCCCAAGCCCCTTTGCCCCGCAGAGGGAAGAACACAACACCGAGCAGGACAGGCCCTGCTGTGTGCACAGAACACACTGAAAGAAACTGCGTTGTCACACAAACAGAACAGTGACATGTAGCAGACTGAAGATGACATGAAGACTTCAAAAGGCAGTAATTCTGTCCAGCTCAGGAACCTTGTTTGTGACAAGTGTCAGGGTCTTTGTGTGATGCACAGTTCCCTGAAGTAAGAGGGAAACCTGTCACCAATGTCTTTCGTCTGGAAACATGTATTTGTGAGTCTGAAGCTGAGATGATCAAAGGCCAAAAAGTTTTCATCTGAGGTTATTGGCATTTTTTGTATTTTTTATTCTCCACAGTATATCTAAACATTTAATTTTTTTATGTCTGATCTGCTCTTTGGGTCAACCTCACATCTCCATATTTAACTTTTTTGTTTATCACTTTTATTAGTTTTATTTATTTACTAATAATATATGTTGTCACATATGAAATATAAAGCAATACAGGAACACACAACTTTGCATAGCATTACTGTAAAAAAAAATAAAAAATCATTTAGTTAAAATATCAATTTAATAGGAGAAAATGTACCACAATAAAAACAATCATTTAAATTTGACCAATGTTTGATATTTATATTTAATTTTGGAATCTATTACTTTTATTTATTATATTATATATTTATATTCTGTAGACATTTTTTTGTAGCCACTATTTAACATTTGAATAGAATTTTGGCAACTTGACAAATGCCTCTAAACCCTTTGGTTTGCATGTGTAAAAGAGGTAACCACTTGACTTTAATCCCATTTCCAAAATGCTGTTTATTTGATAAAGCTACAGTGCCAAAATTAAGTGATTCTAGTGACTATATTATTTTTACTGACCTCTGACACACCAAAAATAACCTCAGTGTTGGAGGTTTGCAATTACACAATTGCATTTAACTAAATATGAGTCTGAGCTCTTAAAAACTCCATCTAAAAGTAATGGTGCTGATAACAACTAATTGTTTGAATGCATGTATGGCTGATGGTTGTGTATTTGGTTGTGTGTGTGTGTGTGTGGCAGCGGTAGCGACCTTGTCCCTGCCCCCTCCACCAGGAGTGACAGATGCTCAGTAATCTGTGTGAAAGGCGATCCACCACTTAATGGGATTGTTTCTGTTACACCTTAAAGAAGAGGCAGGCAGCAGACCAGAGCTGAGCAGTTGTCCTCCATAACTGCTGTCCTGGGACCTCAGGTGGACACAGTGGGTGAAGAGATACCACCAGCCAGCGTTGGGTGGGAGGTAAGGGGGGGTTTCACACCTCTGAATCATGAAACAGTGCAGCGCTCCCCTCCCCGCAGAGCACATTGTCTTAAAACAGATGGCTTACATATTGACAAAGAGCAGAGAGATGATATGGTTGAAAAGTGTGAAAACCCTCAAACATATGGAAGCCTGATTATTGGGTTTCTGTCAAACAGGTGGCTTTCTGTGTCTGACCAAAAATGAAAACGAAAAAGAAGTTTTTAAGAAGTATGTAATTAGTCATGATGGACTGCCCTAGGAAGTCGTTTGAGACGTATTTGAAAAGAACTTTGGAAGTTGGGGTGACTGTTTTGACTTGTTGAAATTGAAGGTTATTACAAAAACTTCTAATCACCAGAGTAATCAATACCGTTTGGGACACACCAAAGACAGAGCAGATAGAAAAGGGGCATATATCTTCCCTGTTGCCTTGTAGGTAATATGAGATGGAGTTTCCTTCAAACTTTCCACCAGCAGTAAAACTGACTCTGTCAACATGCCCTGCGTGTCAAAATGATATGTTTTACCATCACCTGCCTATTATACAGGACAATAGTGGCAAGGGATGGATTTCCCTCTAGTGTGAAATGACAGATTCTTGCTCTTTTTTGCAGAGTGCCCACTCGGCTCAGCGCTCCCCTTCAAAGGACTGCGACTATGTGTCACCTGTGTAGAACGTAAAGACAATACAGATAGAGTTTCACAGCAAACCTCTATTCATGCTTATGATTGCTTTGTTTGTGAGTAAGATTTGGGTGTCCATAGGGGATGGAAAGGTGGGACCTCTGCTTTCTAAATGAGCCATTGCTTTGTCAACACAGCAGCCGGGTTATCTCAAGCAGTGGCTGAAAGATTGATGGAGTGAGATGATTATCAGTGAGACTACAGAACACAGACAGATACTGTACCTGAGACCAATGAATAGGCAAAACAACAAGCTCCAGCCAATGTAAACGCACATGCAATCCAGCAACTATTCACCAGGACTTATCATGAAATTACACCCACTAGTATTTGATTTGTGGTCCCTTTGCTGCTTCCTTGAAAATGTGACAATTGAGATGGTATCTGATATCATGGTGCTATTATTATGAGATCGTCAGCTTTAACATATGTCAAAACAATAACAGCAACAGTGTGACAGCTTGTGTGATCACTTTTATGTGACTCAAGCGGGCAATAAACAAAATCCAGCCACACTTACTCTTAATCATTTTCTGTTATTAATGAGCATATTTGTTTACATCGGAAAATATTACAAGCTGTGGGAAATTGGGCAAAAGAGGCTGTGAGGTTGACAGAAGTACTAAATTAAGGGGCCAAGTCATGACTGGCACAAAAGTGTGTTGAGACTAAGACAAGACCCAGACTTTTAGGGACAGAGTCACAGTAAAGACCCATGTGATACACAGAGTCGAGATGCTCATTCCAGGGACAAACTTGTGTGATGATTGGCTACAGCTTTGAGATGAAGGACAAGGAGGTGTCAATATGAGTCAAGGTGAAATGAAAAGAACAATTTTTTTGGTTATATCAAGATAAAACTTTTCCATCCAGCACTGTGAGGAGTGAATGGTGGGTTCTCTCTGGATACAGAAGCTTCCTCCCACTGCACAAAGACATGCACGTCTTGGTGAAATGAATAATCTACATAAATTGCCCCTAGTGAATGAATGTAAGAGTGAATGGTTGTTTGTCACTGTCTGTGTCCCCTGCAACTAACTAGTCATTGCCCCCGGTGTACCCTGCCTCAGGCCCAAAGCTGCTGGGATAGGCTCCAGTCACCAGTAACTCCTAACAGGACTAAGTGGAAGAAAATGAATGAATGAATTTATTGTAGGCCTGATTTAAAACTGCAAATCTTGTCAGCGCATGACACAACAAAAATGTGACTGATCAAGACAAAATCTTTCAAAAGGGGTCTTACTTTCAACATATTTTCTAATGGTTTAATCCTTTTCGAGAAAAACAATGAGCATTTGTCTTGTACAAGATTTGGTGAATGGGAACCGCAGCCAGAAAGTCAAAAAAGATAATTTGGTTCAAATGAGTTCCTAATTACTTTGGACCAATTTCTTGTTCTTTTGCACAGTATTGTAAATACTCTTATGTATATTACAAAGACATCTTAGAAATCTGAAACTGTGGTGCCTGACTTCAGTCGCTTACGTTAAATGAAACAACATTCTCACTCTCTGAACTGGAGACAGACGCCCAGTTCAGAGAGTGAAGACCCCGAGGTCACAGGGAAGGGGAGTCGGGGACCACAGATCAGGGGTCCCGTTCCTTCTCCAGACTTTTCAATTAAGCTCCAGCACACTGCGAACAATTTATGAACCTGACCTTCCAACTCTGCAGCTCCTGTACTCAGCCCTGAGATCCGCAACCTTTCCCGCCCCCAACAACATCAACCCAATCCCTGGTCCCCCCGTGACCTCCTGACCCGCCACACACATCCCACCCTGACGAGACAAACCTGCCGTTATGCATGCAAACACCGCGGCCATCATGCGTATTCACATCTGGCTCATCCATTGGAAAGATCAGGTGGCCTCTGTTCTCATTGAGGGGTCAGTGGTTATTCTTCAGCACAGGCTCAAAGGTGAGTGATAAAAAATCCAATACAGTAAATGCATGGGGTCATAGCATATCAATATATAATACAGAAAGGGGACAGATGACAAGCCATAAGCCCAAGAAAGGCGATTGAATTCTCTGTTTCTCCACATCTCGCTGTCTTCTGGATGCATCAATCTGCAGCTGTTGATAATTGAATTAAGAAGGAGACGTGATTAACAAGTTCTTCAAAAAAAGCTGGAATTGCCTGCAATCCTATGCCCGGAGACCTTGATAGGCTTCGGTGCGAGTGAAAACTATTTGTGACATTTCCACAGTTCAGCCAGCCGTCTTCATTTTAATTAAAAATCTTTCACTGGCGTAAGAGTTATGGAAGGTACGACGACGAGCTGCTGCCAGCCGCCTCAATGAAATACCACATAACAGATTGTGTGTGCAGATAAAGTAAGCAAGACGCTACATCAATTGGATGTGACGGAGGATGCGATTTTCCAAAATAGGGGGCACACAAACCCGGCCAGTGCACAGTAATGCTTGGACAACTTTATTGAAACTATGAAACTTTATATGGTATTATAAGACCTGTCGTCATTAACCTGAGCTCATTACATTACCAATACCTTTACTGCGGGGCTGTTCGACTTTGGAAGGGGCTGTCACATTGCCCTTATGGATTTATTTTACTTATTTAACCAGAAACATGAGGTCAAACATCAATTAGACATTTTGAATTAAAATTGATCGTGCCATTTCATTTAGCATTACTCAAAGATCATTTCTGGTGTGTCTGCTTTTTCATCACAAAATTACATTCATTCCATTCCATTAAAAAGGACAAAAATATTCTAGCACTGGTTGTAAGTTGTTAGCAAACCTGAAGACATAAGTAGAGAGGTCTTATTTTAATCCACGAAGACACTTTTCAGTTTGACTTACAAGAGTAATGATTAGTTCATTTTGTCTGCCTGTTTTATTTTCAGAAAATATATATTCCCGTTTTCTGTTTTTAAGCTACTTAACATTTAGTTGTGCATATGTCTGGATTGTTTGTATTCAGTTTGTATTTGTCCAGAGTTTTTTGCACTACTGCAAGTGACCAAATGTAGAGTTGTCTGTAGTCACTTAAAATTATTGCAGTATTACAATTGTTAGTGGGAATAGTGATATTTATCCATAACTGTGTGTTGTAATAATATGTTTTTTGTTGTTTGGTGCAGGTATGCAGTAATGACACTTTCATTGACAACTGCTTTTAGACCATGTTAAGCTTAATCACATTAAAGCAACACTGCAGCCACAGATACACAAAATTGTGTAAATAATTGTGTCATATTATTCTGATCTCATTGCTTATTATGTCATGTCTGTGTGCGCGGATGAATATAAAAAAGACAATATGCTTTATGTCAGCGATATTGCACCACTTGGTTTAATGACTATGTATGTGGAGGCCATATTTGCAAATCATTTTAAATACCAATGAATGAGACATAATTGCGTGACCTCACTGAAAGTCTGCTGGAACCTCAGATCCTCACCTCCTCCAAATGAACAAAGTTAAAAATGGAGAAATATATCTAGGTATGGAAATGAAATTAAAAAAATCAGGGGTCACATTTTATTATTTTTTACTATGCAAAGCAAATGTTACTCTGTATCACTGCACTGTTGCAGTCTGTCATCTTTATTCAGGTTCAGTCTTCCAAGACCTCCATCACACTCCCCACAGCTCCTTAATAGACTGAGGTCTTCCCAGTGACACCATAACTCACACATGTCTCAGCTAAAGCTATTGTTCTCTTTTCTTTATCGTTGCACTAAGACTCTCCTCCCTCTGCAGCGGCAATGGCGACTCAAACAATCAGTCATTTGTCAGAGCGGGGCGTCTTCATTTCACTTTACCCTGCCATTTCTCCAGCCTGTACAAGAGTGCACATACACAAACTATGCAGACATTAGGGGGATGCAAACAGGGATCAAACGCAGGCCTCAGTTATAATAAGGTCCAGCGAGGTCCATGCCATTTACTTGACCCCTGCAGGGCAGTGGAGGGGGAAGTAATGAATTAGAGTGGATCTTGGGAGGCATTAGAGATTAGGCAGAAGAAAGGGCTCCACTGAGGACAGACAGCAAAGTCAAGGGTTAGACATATACCACCATAGGTTGTCACAAGACCTCTGCATGTTCATAAAGAAGAGTCCACATATTCAACATATGACAAGACAAAGACATTTTCAACATTTAGGCCAAATACTATAATATTTAGTCTTATTGATTAAGTATATTGAGAAAAATATGAGTTGAATTATTGCAGCAGAACTCAAAGAAAAGTCTGTAATGGTTTATTATAAATAAACTGCTCATAGCATTTACACACACGGTTTTATAGAGAATATGTCTCACAGAAAGTGACTCTATTAGCTTCCAATATAAATAAATGCAAGATTCATAGCCACGTCCTCGTGATCCTTCCCCTCTCCAATGTAAAGAAAAACTCACAGATCCTGACGAGGTATAAATTTTGCAACTCTCCATGAGAAAGTCCTTATTCTCTCTCCAATCCATGCCTGCCCCATAGGTGCAATAAGTCAGCTTTCCTATAAATCTGTGGTCATCAAAAGAAGTTCTGCTCACAGGCTTTGTAACCGCAGACTATGATCTGAGAGACAGTGGGGTCAAGATCCACACAGAGGCAATCAATAACAAACGTCCAGTGTGTCTTATTTTGTTATGTTTATAGCAAAACATTGCAGAGTACAACTATTCTGACATGGAAATCTGTGGCTGTCTAGGCTTGTTGTAAGGTCATATCCTCCTGCTATGGCCAGAACCGATGACAGATGTTTACTGTCCACATTGTATGTGTCTTTTCTACAGTCTTTGATGTTATGAGAACATCGTCTAAGTATAACGAAGGACAATTACCACACAATAAAATGCCTGACATTCATGGCATTACTACTTAAACATGAAAGTAAGAAGAGACCATTTTTGGTAACCCAGCTCAGAGCAATGGCCAGCATTGTCCCCATAGAAGTGACAGTGTGAATCCCCTTTAAAGCCCTGGCCGTGCAGCCGTGCCTAATGTCAATTAAACAGAGTGGCTCAGTGACGGTGACCTAAAGATGATCACTGGTATCAGCTGCTGGCCAAGGTCAAGCCACAGTATTAACAAGATTTGATCCCCTTTGAGCTCCCTTTTGCACTTTCCTTGCTTTCCCTCCTGTTTATCCTTACAAAGTGTTCTATCTCTCGCAACAATATTTCACTGTCAGGCTTCTTGATATTTTACAATACCCTTTCTCACATACTTCATCTGTGTCACTGTTCTCTTTGTTGGCATGTTTAATCAACAAGATGCTGGCTGACATTCATTGTCTTAATTATGCCTTTGGTTCCCAGCAGGTGAATGCTGCATATTTGATTTGTTGCCTGCTGTCTCTGTGTTATAAGTATGCACATAACTGTCTATATATCATCCTGTCTACTATGTGCTCAGAGGATGTATTAAATACTCATTTAAATATGTTCTGTGTTATTACTTGTACAGGGTAATTCTGTAATATACTGTGTTAATGGGGGCAATATTTTAAATCTGCAATAATAAGTAGTGATTTTTGTTATTGCTAAAGGTCACAAGAACATTTCAGTACAAATGTCTTTTCTTGATCTAAGCAGTTGTAGGAGTGAGAAATGATCTTAACTAATTAACATTCCTAGTGTGGAGAAGGGGGTTTTGTGGTTTAGTCTGCTATGAGTGATTTAATCAAACACATGTTACTCTATGAGAGATGAGATGCCCAGCGCACCAGTGAAAACATTATGTGGGTGGGCTGCCTGTTGTAAGTTGTTTCTAAGTCCGAATCACCTTGCTATGACAGCAAAGTGAATAAGCAATCTGTGAGAGAGCTCATGACAAAACAGGCTGAGTATAGAGAGATCTGCTGACAAGATATTGACAGCTGTACAGCAGTAAATCACAAGAGCAGAGATTAATAGACTTGTGTTAAGCTGTAAAGAGAATACCCTGCTGTCTACAGCACAGAACTCATCTTTCATAAGATTTTGAACAAAGGACCAGCCAAGTAGATATTTTTTCTCAAATCTTTATTTCCAAGTCTGCTATAAAATACAAAAAGAAAGGTACAAAATAAGGGCACATGTTTCTGTTATGTTTTCACATTTAAACCTTGTCAGTCAAAACGCTGAACTAGTAATTCTGCTCAGTTGATTCTGATGTTTATAGTGCCTCTGCCAAATTGGGCCAAATATATTCCAGCTTGACCAATCACTTTCTCTAAATCTGCTTGGGCTCTGATAGTGTCAGTCTAGATATGCCATGTGTTGTCCACCATATTTCTTGTAATTCTGTCATTCTTTATTCTTGTTACTTTTAGTGCATAGAGTGTGTTAGCAACATTACCGTCTAAATAATGTGAGATTTTGTGTGACTCACAGTACAGTCACTGCCACTGATCTAGGAAACCACATTGATTTCTTATCACACATTGAAACAGCCATACATCTCTGGACCTAAGTGAGTCTTAGATCATCTTTCAGGCTCAGTAAAATGATTACTTAGCTCAATAAAGACCACACGCTTATGTTAAGAAAGAAAAAGATCAACCAAGTGTACTACATTATGTTGTTGTTACAATTTGTCCTCCTCAGACATCACTGCACACAAAGGCGATGTATAATACAAAACTGTAAAACAAGGTGTTCAGACAAATGGACACAGCCAGTATAGCACTGACAATAGTATTTTATAGCCACTCAAACATATAAACCATAAATCAAAGCTTTTAAGATACGAGACACATCAGAACGTGCACGCATAGACAGTCAGGAAGCTGGCAATGGTATTATCATCACCATCGACAGCCGCAGAGCAGCTTCTCAAGGCTCTGCAGGTCTCACTCAGATGATGTGATTATCTGCTCCACTGGCCACTTTCACTCGCCCTGGCGGCTTGGCTAGCTGGAACACATTAGCAAGTGGGACGCCTGGCAGCCACCACCCAGAGCCACATCGAGACATATGTGTGTGTCTCATGGCCCACTGACTGGAACGCAGATATCTATATGATGTAAACCCATAAGGATTCTGAGAATACAGTATTAAATTCAATACTTTTTTAAGAATTACTCTGATCATTTTGTAAAGATATCTTGAGTCTTTTTACAGTCTGTGTGTCTCGGTGCTTATGCTGTAAATGCAATGATATAGTCCGAGTTAGTGGAGCAGTGAAATGATCAGTGAGGCGTAATAGACAGAGACTTGCTTTCAGAGACTCCCTCCCAGATACACAACTGCATAAACTGCCATTTGCCAACACCTGCATGCCTGAGTGATGCCGCCAGAGGTGTGAAGATTTTAGTCCAAGCTTAGTAAACAAGAATAATATGATGAAAATAGGATGAAAGCTGAAGGGGAACAAATTAACTATGATGCAAAGATTATTATTATTATTATTTGTAGGGGAATTAAATGTAAGAAAATGTTTTCTTGTTATCTTCAATCATTGTGCAATGAAAATGATCTTTGCCTATGTTCGGTCAATATTACCAGCTTTTCCCTTTTTTCAGCTCCTGCACATCTTCTGTTTGTTTGTGATATATTGTGTTTCAGTGTGAAATAATGGATCAGTCTACATATTAATGGATAATCTGAACACTATTGATCTTTTTACAGTATTGCTCTTGCCCTATTTCTTGCCATCTTTGGTCATAATAATACTAGTATTAAATAACTGTAGGACTGAGGAAAAGACAATTGATAAGGAATGGAACTAAAGGAAAAATAAACATTAAAACAAAATTAAAGGCAGATTTGCATGTGGTAGTCTGGCCCAGCTGTTACCTTAGCCATCTCTGCCTGAAAGAGCACTGTGTTATCCTCTACAGTCAATTTTATGCCAGTCAATAATTTCTCAATAGTTTTCACTTAACTGTTCTCACTGCTCTTAGTGCAGCCAACGCTGAGCATTGACTGATGCCAAAGTTAGCTGCCGACCTGCACTCTCCTCCCAATAACCGCATTCACTCTCAGGACATCATCGCTGTTAAATTTATGGAAGAGTTTCTCTCCGAGGCCTAACCTGCCACTGCTCTGTCAACAACTCGCAAAGTAGCCTGTTGCCTAAGGTGAAAAGTCTATACACTCGTCTTTTTGTGTGCTAAAGACATTGATACAGCTTCTTGGCTTTGGTATATTGCCTTAAGCCTTAGGTTTGTATCGACAGCATAACCGCATGTTAGAGCACAGGGCAGCTCACAAAACACAAAATAAGCCTCTATTCCTGGTCTTTCAGTGCCTCAGCTCGCAGATACCAAACCACCCTGTTCTCTGCGATCCTGGATATGTTTGACAGCAGATGGTATGAATTATTTGCCGGTTCTCATCCAAAGCTTCTTGACATCTTGGTTTTTGGAGCTGAAATATTTATGGGTCCAGTACCAGCCAGAGCTGACGGGGCACCTCACTGAGCTGTTATTGTGTGTTTGCAAGGAAACGAAGGCAGACCACAAACACAAGGGAGTGGATTTCTTTACGAGATGAGCTCTGACTGCTCTCTCATGTGCAATCAGCCCCAGCGTGTCTATGGTTATGTTAGATGTCAAACGGGTTTAGACTGGGCCACGACGAGAGGGCCTGCCAGCGCTGAAAGGGTAAGAGATAGGCTGTCTCACTATGCCGCAGTCTGCCAACACTCATATCGTCTCTGTTACTGGAGGAAGTCTCATACATCCAAAAGCACTCCTCAGAACTTTCTAGAAAAGACTCCAACTAATAAAACTCTTCTGTTGTAGTTAAATATGAAAGGCCCAAACCTTTATCATATTGAATAGAACATAACATAAACATTATGATGTAATACATGTCACTTAGCTGACCTCTCAGTCTTCAAAAATTCAGATTGGTTCAAAAACGAAAGAGAAAGTACATTTATACAGGTTACACAATGTTGCAAGGATATTTAGCAACACATGGTGGGTGTATTTAAGCCACAGTAATGTATTTTCTGAATTTTGTTCTATATGGTCTGAGCATGTGTCCCTAACTGAGGCACCGTTTTTTCCCTTAAATACACACATAAATTCATCTAAAATGTGGATATTCAATAAATATAACCTCTACTCAAACATCTATGCATTAAGCTTACCCACCATATTTCAGCTGTTGAGCGTTAAATATTTTGGACAGACTTATGCTAACAGTATAGATTCTAGTGGCCTGAGCTGTATGTGTTTAGTTTTGAAACACTTATCCTCGCGATGACAGACAAGACTAGGATTTTTCCATGACAACCCCAGACTCCGGCCACCTAACAATAGCTCTCCCAGTCTCATGACTTAATGAGGCCATGAAAAGACAGATCTCTTCAACACCATACCTGCTGTCACTATGTAAGAAAAAAAAATCTAGTTAGAAAAGTGGTTGGAAATGACTTATGGTTAAATGGCACAGGACCCAAAAGCAAATCTTTAATTTTTATGTGCATTTACCGCTGTGTTTACACCCGTATGCATATCAATGGGAAACAATCGTTCTTGTCTGTTTTATGCCTGGTCATCTCAGTTGGAGTGAGGACCTACTGCAGAGTTTGAACGATGGGGTTGTCTATTCTTTTGCCATCCAATCTGGTGTTTTAGGCCACACTCAGAGCAGAAGCCTAACCAGCCTCCTCAGATTTGCATCAATCCCTGAAGGCTACTAAAAAAACATTTGTCTCAATAAAAATGGCAGCCAGTCATAGGCAGCCCAAGTGTTACTTGCTTTATTTTAACCCTGTAGGTTCCCCAGAACCAAAACACAGGGTGGAGCTTTTAAACTCACTTGTTTTAGTGCTATCACTGACATGGTCTAGTTTAGGAACATATCAATAAAAAATAATACAGTGACAAGTCTATAATACAAAAGCTCAATATTTCTGCCCATAACAGGCCTGTAGTGTTGTTTGTGTCTAAAGTAGACCATATAGTGTCATGGAGTTGACTGAGAGGAAGACAGACGAGTGTTAGAGAGACAAAGAGGGTGAGAGGGGAGAATGAGAGATGACAACAGGCAAAGGAAAGAGAAAAAAGAATGAAAGGAGGGTGAGAGGTGTGGAGAGCGGGCAGGTTGGTTGGAGTGTGCTGGCTGGGCCCCAGTGGAGCCATCGATCCAGGCTGGCCTTACATCAGAGACAGGAAACCTGAGCTACATGCTTCATCACTTTCCCTACGGAGTCCTCTCTCCTCTCGTTCTCAGTGCCATCTTCTTCTCATGCGCCGCACCGTGGACCTCGGCTCCCTCTCGTCCTGTGGTCCACGGCTCCACTACAAGCTCATGTCAATTCATCATCTGCAGCTGAGGCTGGCTGCACCTAAGTGCACACAGCCATCCATTCACAACCACTCATTCATTACACCACTGAACATGTGTGTGTGCACTTGTGGCTCCCAGTGTAAACATGTAGGCACACTAGCATATATTAGGCACAACCTGTCCTGTCTGTCTGCTTAAGCTATTGTTTTGAATGGAGGAGGGGTATTATGGGGTGCCCCACCATGCGACTTGGGGGTAACAAGGTTAGGTTATCGAATTTGTTTAGGCGTCAGTATCTCCTCTGGGAGTCAGCTCAACCCCCACGCCTGGTCTAAAATATCTCAGCAGTCAAGTGATGTGCTTTGCTGCAGCGTGGGTTTTTGCCTATATATGTTTCCCAGTAAGACTCTATTTAGTACAGTTTTAATTATGTTCTTTTATACAGTTACCTAAACCAAATGGGCAAAAAATTCAGGCTAAAAAAAACAGAAGGGCTTGTAAGGTCTGCTTTAGGGTATCCTGCTTTGGAGCCACATGTCGTTACAGGGTTTTGTAAAGCTAATGGTGTAGTTAACAAACATTTCAGATATAGAGACAAAGACAAGACATTCTAATGTGAGAGTGGCTGGTAAGGTCACTGCCAAGCACCTGAAAATCAGCCAAATAATCAGGCTCAGCCAAAGGGCAGCTGCCTGCAATAGTCACTCACATTAGACTTTGAAATGAAAATCCAGGAGAAGGAGGGAGCCTTGAATAGCAATGGTTCAATAGCTAGCTCAAGAAACTTAAGAGGGAATTGTTCTTGAAATATCTGCTAGTCAGGGTTTGTTCACAAATGGCATGTGTAAATCATACCAGAACAACCTGGCTTCAGCCATGGCTCATCACTGAACTGTCGACAGGCCCTTTAGAGAGAATTGGGCTGAAATGTCTGGAGGACTATAAAGAGATGTTTGTGTTAGAAGAGGCATTTTCAGAAATTTTTCAAGTCAGCTTCTCTCTCTTAGCTTGTTAGTTGAGTGTTATTTTTTCTCATCTGTGGTAAATTTCATATTTTTCATTTCAATGCAGTGGGAAACCCCTCACATTTGTTCTTAATTCGAGAGCACACAATTAACACAGCATACAACGACTGTCTCCGATTTCTCACATTTTCCTCAATTTCTTTTACTGTATCGATTTATTCTGCTGATATCACAGTTTGTCTGCCTCTTACACACATTTTCTGACTCTCGCACATAAAGCCTGCATTAAGTCATTGCATCAAAAAGTTTAACAGCATTATGTGAGACAAATCTTCTGACATGCCCTGCCTTCTTCTTCGTCTCCTCCTCTCGTACATCCTGTTTGTCTGCTGACCAGATCAATGCTGATGGAATTCCCTAGACTGGTGAGCAGAAAGAAAGGAATATACACTGTATATTTCCCCATGAATAATACATTTACTCCGATGCTCAATGATGTCAGTGTTCACAGTACACAATAGTGGGAAACAAAAGTTGAAAAAATGCATGTTTTTTTGTATTAAACTTCTTACTTCTTATATTCTTCGTAAGAATATTTTGGCCGGTAAACTGGTGGATAAAAGAAATATGGACTGGCATATTTTCTTTTATTATTTTAAGGCATGTTCATAAAATGCCACAGGAATAACAAAAAAAAAAAGTCACAACAAGAAATATAGAACTTGCCTCATATGAAATACAGATTAAAGCTGAAGGGTGTAGTCTCAGAGGAAAACCCTTTTGAAACTCTACCCATCAAATTGTCACACGGTTAAATGGGCAATTCGGAAAGGGCATTAGCCTGTCCCTTTTCTACTTGTGTGACTTATAGGTACTTTTGGCTTTCCAGGTAAATATTTTAACACGGCAGGTAAGTTTAGCAGCGGAATGTTAAAGAATAAAGATCCAGGCCCTAATAGAAACTGAAAGGTTTTAGCGCACAGGCTGGCAAGTTTCTGGGATGTAAATAATGCACAAACCAGCACGGAGAAGGCGTATAAATAACTCAGACAAGAAAAGCACACAGCCACATCCACTGGCAAGTTCTGCTATAATAAAATTAAATATTAAGAGTTAAATTTTGATCAAATACAATATTAAGAGTTGAATTATGGAGTATTCGTTGTGACTTGACATTAGTGGGATGTGCTGAATAAAGAACTTATAGTGAGACTGGTGCATGTCTTAAAACTTATGTTGGCACTAGACTTCAACAAACCGTCCGGTCTAGTTCAGACTTGGACTCGACAGGTCAGGGCCAAAACTATTACCGATTGACAACATTGCCATTGTGCATGTATATCATCATCTGTCTGTTGTTGTCTACACTGCAAAGGCCGTCTTGATGGTACTTCTTGTCATGCCTTCCACACAGCTTCAGTGAGTAAATGGTCATCATGATCAATATCTATTTCCTGTGGTGTCAGATTGCAGAATAATGTCCATATTGAACCATTGTTTCAGCAGACTCCCAGCACCGTTTTTTTCTCAAGCCTCCACTGTTTCCGTTGCTGAAGGAGAGAAAATCCCTACAAATCAGATTAAACAAATGATTTTCAGGCAAGCCATTGATCATCCATCTCTCTCCACTGACCTAACTGCGAGATTGCAACGGTGCAGTCTGGGCATCTGAGAAGGGAATGTGCCCCTAATCAGGTTTGTGATTCCTGTTTATCCTGCATAGATCAGCAGTGTTAATAGGTGGAAAGTCTTCATCACACTTTAAAAGGGAAAGCCACTGTAAAACACAACTCGAATAAGAAATGTTAAATTATAAAATCATTTTGTAACTTAAAATTGGTGTTGTAGCAAAACTAGCAGATGTTTCTAGAGATGGGAAAGACCCAAGCTACTTTACTATTGAAGTATGGCATGACAAGATTAACAAAACAACAAATATGATTTTTTTTCCGTCAATGCTGGAATTTCCCTTTTTCTATGAATTAGATTTCTGACAGCAATATTTACTGTGATGGCCTGAGTAGCTCTTCTTTCCCACTGGTAATCTTTTTATACTACAAACCAGCTCATGTAAAATGCATTTCTACACCAGTAAACTGAGTTATTACCCTTATGGGAAACAAAAAGCTTGAACTAATGCAAAGCGCTGGTAAGCCAATCAATGTACAGTCTGTGGTAAAAGCACAAATGGGGGAGGGGCTACTTCTAAAAGCATGGCCCTTTTATGTTTTAATCAATGTATGGGTGTACTGGTCATCCTGTTTAAGACAATAAACTTGTGGATTACTTTGAAATACTGTGTATTCTATTGACCAGCCGTGTTTATGATGCAAGCACCAGAGGCGGGAAAGTGTAGGGCACCGTGTTGGGGCTTGACACACTGACTGCCGCATTGTGGTTGTTGACCAAGACTTTGAACTATGTGGACAATTTTTACAACACACAGACATTTGGCCCATTATAATCTTCATCTCTGACTGCAATATTCAGACCACAACAAAGTATACAGATGGATGGTCACTGTCCAAACCACCACTTTCCTGATCAAAACAATAATGCCAAGAGAAAAAAGTAACAATCATCAGTCATCACTCTGAGCTCTCTGTAGGTCAGGTCACTCATCAGACTAAGGAAATCATTTGTATTGCTTAGTGTCATGTAAATGTATAGACAGAATAGTCAGTCAGAGTCAGTAAAAAGTTGAACCAGTGAGCATCAAATGCACTGAATGTTCACAGAAAACTCTGAGATTGTAACTGAGGGCAGAATGTTTTAGCACTTTATGTCATGGGTTACTGCAGGACTAGGCACTAGTGAGCTGGAAATTTTTTGGCAACTTGTTATTTGGCAGCGAACAGTAATTCAGAGGATATTTAACATTTTACAAAATGAATGACTTCTGTGTCCTGATGGTATGGTCTTTGTAATGAATCATTTTATTCTACAGCTATGGCCCTCTGGAACAATGCGCAAGTGAATGTATCTATAAACACTGCACCTCACCGTTTGACTATTTGTTTACATTGGAAGGATGTTTTTCAATGTGTAGCCTTGGACAGTCCACATAAGAAAGAAAAATACATCTAATATATATATATATATATAAGCCAAATGGATTTCTTCACACACAGAAGGCCGTTAACTTCCAGTTTTTAGATGTGTGCCCTCTCTCATCTTGTCTGTCCCGCAAATCTGACGGATCTTTAACCCTGATTCAATTTTATTTCCTTCTCTCACATTGCCTCTCTCTACTCTCCCGTTCTCTCTTTCATACTCCAGCTCACAGGAAGTGTCAGGTCAGGCCAGGTTATTTCAGGCCTAATTGGGAGATTGATGTTCCTCCCGAAACCTGGCACCTTGACATGCCTTTCATCTTCCCTCGTTCACTTCCTCCCAATCGGCGAGAGCCAGACATGTTGACGGCACGCTGAAACACATACAACTGTCCTTTTTGAGGACTTTTCTCTCAGCCAATCAAACGCGTCACCATCAAAGTGAAAGTGCAAGCACAGCCCTAAACTTCCACCTATCACTTTGCCTGTACTGCTGCTTTGAAAAAACACTATCGGAAGATTTCTCTGAAGGATTTTAAGAATAGTGTCACCAGCCTCATCCAGACCTAGCCACATAGAGAACGATGTGAACCCTAAAACTTGCACCCATCACCAACATAACAGCAATGTCCGACAGACCAGTGGTGCATGTCATATTCACCGCTGTCTTTTAAAAGGAGAATGCACTCAAATAGGTGAGAAAATATTAATATGATAGGATAGATTGAGAAAGAATGGTAACTTACCCTATACTAAGATCTGAATTGAATTTCGTCAGTGCAAACTCACTTATTTGTTTCTGAGTAATGCCTTCTGGATCTCCTCTTAGAGAACTTAAAGATTTATTTGACCACAGCCACAGAAAGAAGAAGAAGCAAATACAGTTTGCATGGGGGGCTACCACTGTCTTCCCCCACACCATTGGCCAGAGCTAAATGCCCATCCATGGCTAGATGGGCAGCTGAAATTACCAATTAGTTTACCAATTGGCTGCAGCGGATTCGATTGGTTTGTAATTAATTCTAGTTACTGGCCCGTAGAGCAGGACGGATGGCGCCATGCCTTTGTCCTACTGACACACTATCCCACAGAGCGGAGCCTCAAGGGGGAGGCAGCGGACATCAATACAGGGCCCTCCAGCTACCCCACTCTCCCACCCACACAATACAGACACACACTTGTACACGAACCCTCTGGAAGCGCTTGGCTGATTCCGGAGAAACTTCAACCGCCTGAGAAGGTGCTGACGAGAAACAAAGACAACAGAAATCTTATGTTTCGAGGCCCTGACCTGTGTGTATACGTGTGTGAAAAAAGGAGGCAAATACAGTATATTGCGATGTCCTGCTGCATGCTCGGACGGTCTGAGAAATGTTTAAAAGACTTATTACATTAGGGTTTCCAGTATTGCATTGCATCACTAGAACATATGACTTTGGCAGGTCTTTGTGTGTGTCTGTGTTGTGTGAAAAGTGTAGCAGCAGTGGCCCAGACCGAAGGTCACATGGCTCATTGATACCTCCCACACTGAAGGTCAAGGCTTCTGCACCCTGGAGCAGAGAAAAAGGAGGTTGAAACAAATCGATGCCTCAGATAAAAATACACTGCACCTCAGCTAGTTCCCTTTATAAACACTTGGACTCACAAACATATTCACACACTCTCAACAAATGACTTAAACGTCACTACAAATGATCCCGAGCTCCTTTTAATGAAAGTGATATCAAAGCAAGTGGCCACAGCAATAAGGGTTGGCTTTTAGGATAACCATACTGTAATGGAAGACCATTAAAAGATCATAACAGATTAACCGGCGGTCTGGATTGTCGCTCCAGCCTAAACCTCCTGCAATCAAGACACCATTTACACAGTATTAAGCAGGACAGAGTCGAGGTAAAGTTACTTCTTATGGCGACGTATTCACACACATGAAGAGTCTGTGGTGGGTGGGCAATGGCCTAATGATAAGAGCAAGATTCAATACTTCGACAGGAATGAAGCTCGTGAAAGACACCAATGAGTGATTTATGTGGTCAGTGAGAGAAGAGGCAATTGAGACAAGCTCACAATGCTTTTAGTTAATCACAAGTCAACTAGCGAAAGACAACGGCCTCTGACTGAGGCGGCCAGTTTACACAGAAACGTGTGTGTAGCAGTGAAAAACCTCTCAGGCTGTGAACTAGACAACAGATGGGGAAGGAAGTGCCTGCTGCAGTTTTACAATAAAGTCGAGTCCAACAAGTAAATGACATCAAATTTAGAAGATCAGAACCTCATCATCCAATCTCTGCACACGTCAAAGACTTCTCTGTCTGCAGTATTTGGCTCAGTAATCAGTTTTTGTTGATTCATTATACTACATCAGGCCTGCCAAAAGAATCCGGTTGCACTGTGGTGTTTAAGACATGTGTATTTCAGTGTATAAAGAAATTTGCATTCACACTTAACATTCATCTCTTTTTAGATGACTAAGAGCTCTGCAAGTAAATAAATTGCTGCCTTGTTGGAGAAAATGAATGAGCAACACATTTGATCTCACCGCACTTCTCATCATCAGAAGAGACAGATGAGTGAAATCACCACACAAGAGGTAAAATCAATGCCATTGCTGTCTTTCAAATGAGACCAATACGGATGTGAAGATGAAGACAAAACCTATACCTTACCTATCCCAACAAGAACACACAGACATATTAAATTGCTGATGCCATAAATTGCACAAATGGCATTCATCTTTGACAGTGGGTGGCGCCTCTTTGTCCTGTTATGTATTCAAGGCATAAATCACCACCAAGAAGTAGGAAGTCATCAAAACAAATTGGGCGTTTATTCATGGGGTTAAAGGGCCACGGTGCAATTTAAGCCATTTAATTAATCATCTCAAATGTATTGTTGGACTTATGATAAAACGGTTGGTTGATATTACAGATTTTCCAGAGAAAATCCACAGGCGTCATGAAACACAACAGGCCTACAGGTTCATATCAGAGAAAGGCTGAGCTTCATCTTGAAAATGTATTATAACACTGACAAAACCACAATCAATAGTTGCTGTGTGTCAACAAGAATCAAGCAAGCTAAGGTTAAATACTCACACAATCAACTTAATGTTGAATGAGATGTCCCCATTTCACAGTGAGTGTATGGGAGCTGTTCAGGCTTGCATATAGCACACTGAGAGAGGACAGAGGGAGAAAACAGGTCCGGGGCGCTCGGAGCATGCCTGTGGCAAAACTCCGTCAGATATTGTTTGTGTTTAGCGGCGAGGCCCTATGAAGAATTGATGATGCTCTCTGGAACTGTGCTATCATCGGGACAGGGAGAAGAATCAGAGCATGGCAAAACCGCAACTTTGCCTCCCTTGTGCAAAGCTCTACCATTTGTGAGAGCTATCCATTAGCCCCAGCTACAGGGTGCACTCCTGCACGCTTCTGTGACCAATGAGAGAGATTGGGAATGGAGGCAAAAAGAGAAGAAAAAGGCAAACTATCACATACTTTTAAGGGGCACACATTATCAATAAATTCAAATGGAAATTGCTAGAAAAGTATTTATTGATTTGTTTGTTCTCATAAATATTTCTTTTATCACCAGAACCTTTTTCCTTTGTTTTTTAATCTTAGTTTGTTTTGAAATGCATTAAACACTAAGCACAACATATATCCACCCTTGAGACAACACTTGACACTTGGAGGGGAAAAAGCTCCCTTTCAAAGACCCAAGGAGAGTGGCCATCTGACAGGACTAAATGGTTTTTAAAGAAAGACCCATTATGGGAGCCAAATACTAAAATAATACTCAACACACTCATTCACAAGTTACTGAATTAGTGAAGTATAAGGCAGAATTAGATTTCTCATTCCTATATTGCATCCATGCCTTTTTGGCTTCTCGAGACAGTTAAAATGTATTCTGACTGCGCTATAATCATCCGTAAGCTTTGTATGAAAAGAGTCAACATTAGTACATAAAGAAAATGCATAAGGGCAGTTATGCAAAGTGAGTCCATGGAAAACAAAAGGAAAACAAGACAAAAAGCAGAAAACGAGCGCTATCTCACACAGAGACACACACACAGCTGATCTTCTTACAGGGCCTGGCTGTCTGTAGGCTAACCACAATCCTGCTCCCTGCAGCGCTGACCGCAAAGCAGTCAACAGAGGCACACTGGGCCTTATCCTGCATGACACGCCGGTCGATAATCATGCACACCACCGCATAGCACAACACCACTGGAACTGTGATACCTGGGCCTGGCTGGATGCATCAATAAACACGCCTGGATGTCACTGCACTCACATTAACAGTTACTCAATGGATGAAAATAGATTAAACCATAATGATTTTACCTTTTTGTGCATTTTGTAAAAAAGCAGATGATGAATAAGTGACTGGTGTAAAAATCATTTGTTTCTTCCTTTCTTTTGTCCTATGCTGTCTTGATCATTTATAGTAATCTTGGAACATTTTATATAACTCTTCGATGGCCTTATACATAATAAATCTCTAGAGAGTCAATAAACAGTTAACTTTAGTTTAAAAAAAATAAAAAATAACCAAACAACTGTCAGCCATCTGTCTGTGCAAAATACCGTAAAAAGCAACCTGTACCGTCCTCCATTTTACCACACCAATAAAATGTCTGACGCATCAAGAACAACCAACCATGCACTGTCTGCAGCAAATCAAAGACAAACTGTCAAATAAAATGGCTGACAGACTTTACACAAGTCCTTTGGACAAACCAAAAGTGAGGCTGTGGATTTAAAGTTAGTTTTCAGGAGGTTTTTGCACAATGACACATATTTCACATATCAACTTAAAATCCCTGTTTTTGAGTCTAGTCTATAATGAAGTTTTATATTTTAAAATAATTTTAATGTAAATGTAACTTTCGCATGCTGCACAGTGGGTTAGCAGACTGATGATAATTCGATTAAAGCTTATGACAGTAAACAGAAAACTCAGAAAGTGGATTGGGAAGATGCTTGGGCAACAGTTTTGTAACTCAACAGCCTCATCTGCTGGTGGGCACTTCAAAGACTTCAAGAAATGTGTGTGTCAGTTTAAAATATACAGAAATACATGTTTAAATTGATGGATTTGTTTTCCCCCCAATATTGTGAAAATTAATTGAAGCTTGTATAAAAGCAATATAACAATGTATTCCCACATTTGGTTCCTTTTTAGCAAATAACTCTAAGTCTGGCGGGCTTTTGTCATTCAGAAGACCACTGAGCTTGTTGCCATCACATAGACTTAAGTTTGAGCATCTCCACCTAAAAAGGGGTCAAAGAAATAAGGAAAGGTACTGTAGAAACAATGCACTATGCCATATGGATGAAGTGATCATGGATATGGGTTATCCTCAATTGTCTTGTGCAGTGACTCCCTTTTGGATCACACCAGTGAAGCCAAGCAGAATCCCTGCCCTCTGTCAGACAGTTGAAACCACTTTAGCAAATTAGCAATCTCCTCTTTTTTGGCTTTACACACACGCACACAAACACTCTGGCACACAGTGCAAAAGCCTACTGTAAGAGCATACAGACTCCAGGTTACTGCACACGGACATGCATCTGCACTCACACCAGAGGCACGAGGGGCAGTAAAAGGCCATGTCATCAGAGACTGCACTCACAACATGAAGGCTTAGGAGTGACAGGGAAAGGGTGAGGCGGAAGGTGACAGATGATGACACGGGGAGAAAAAAAAAGTATTGAGGTGAAAAAAGTGGTTTGGGACAGACAGGGAAGGTGTAAAAAAGTCAAGTAAAAAGCAGTCAACATACATGTGTCCCAGTGGAGGGACTGGGCAAAAAGGAAGCTGTGTGTAGAGGGGAACAAAGGAGAAGACATAAAGGGGCATTGCCTCTGGCACGCACCCCTCTAGGACACAGTCACATACTCTCACAAACAGTATACGTAGAGCTGCTATGAAGTCTAGACACAGGATATATTGCACGCTGTCAAAGCTTAAAAAAAAGGAAAAAAGGAAAAAAAAGAAACATTATGACATCAGTGCTAATTAAATATTTATAAAAGGAAATCAATGTCCTTCTGTGTTCTATAATTGTACCATTTTTGCACTTGTCTGGACTCTTTAGGAGTTAGTTTAGATTATTTTGGAATTATGTTAGCAATCAGATTAGCAATCTTTCACGAAGTTCCTTTTCTAGATACAAGAACCTACCGTTGTCTTATATGTTTAATCCCTTTTATAAGTGACTACAGAGTGAAGTCACTGCTGAAGACACTGCAGGATCACATTGATCAGACATGATGTTCTTTGCTCTAATGCCATGGATTAAGACAGCTAATAAATGTTTCATTGGAAGCCAGGCATAGATCAAACATGAGAAAGGCCCCTGGCTGGTTCTCTGGGGTCAGTGTGATGGGGCTCCTCCTCTGGTTCCTGGTCCCTCCGCCTCTCCCAGCTGTTGGTTCTCAGCTGTATTATGACAACCACTGCAGATTGTCTCACTGGCAACTACAGGACCTGCCCTTGTGCGCACACATCATTAGCGTCCCATCTGTCAGCTTATTAACAGGTTTGTCCAATGCGGCCAAGGACTCATTTCATTCCCATCCACTGGCCATGTTCACACTATGCAAAGTTAAATGTTTTTTTTTTTTTATTTGTAATGTGACCCTAGTCTAAGTGGTCAATCTCCCCAACAACATTTGTCTTTTGCCGTAAGGAGACAATAAAACACACACAAACAGTTGATATTAAAACCCTTGATGACTTCTTTATGCCCAGTCTCACAGTTATTTTGCACTACTTATTTGTGCAATTAATCAAAAATAAATTATTAAAAATACTAGGTCCTTAAGTATTAATTCAAGTGACTTTCTTTATTTGAGTCATTTCAAGTACTCTGCTTGATTAAAAGTTTAGACTATTAGAGGAAAATTGTAGAAGAATGATGAAAACTGGTTGTTAGAAAGCAAAACGTAATGTAGAAGACAATCCACCGAATATAAGGAGAAAAAAATGACGTAAGTAATAAGTACTAAAATCTGAGCCTTTAAATGTTTCACAACAAAGTCTGAAATCTCAAAGCAGTTGTTGTATTAAATCTAATAAGTTTTGTTATCTTGTTTCTTGTGCTTGTCATTCAAACTGTATTATTTATTTTTATAGGAGACCAAAAAAAATGTCTGAATTTAAAAGCCAGAACTATTACATTTATCTGTTTTTCTATTTTTAATCTATATTTTAAATTCCTTTTTCTCTCTTTCTTTTTCCTTCTGCAAGACATCTTTCTCCTGTCAAATCCTTTTTGCTTGTCCCCTGTTACCACTCTGCCTCCACATTTAACCTTTCCATTGCAGTTGTGTTGCCCCTGAACACACTTCTTTTCTTCTTGTCCCTAAAGAATGTAGAAATATTCAGGGCCTGGTGCCTGTGGTCAACAGGGGATTAGCAGGAACGGACAATGAAGAATGTGTGAAAACCAGTTCAGTCACACAAAGCAAGCCAGATACTTGTTCTTTTTATGCACACAAGTTCAGCGTAATATTTAAAGACATAAACTGAGAAGAGAATGTAACCATATACTGTATGTAAATAGACAAAATAATACAGAAATCATTGTGAGGAAGAAAGATGTAGTGGCTTCTAGTGGCGGCAATGACACTGGTCTGAGCAAATGGGCTGCGTGGCTGCCTCTGTAACTCTATCTGTGGATGGGGAATACAGCAGTGGTTGGGTAATGGAAAGGTCATTTAGCCAATCCCCCAGGTAGGGGGGCTGCTCTGACATGACTCGTTTGTCACAGTTCAATAACTGCCACTCCAGGGGTGAGACAGAGCCCGGGTGTGTGTGCACTGCAGAGCTGGTGTCAGAGAGGCAGAGCGTGGCAGTACAGCAAAGCACAACTGATTCCCAGAGCTTGTGCATCCATTAGAGGCCTCAAAAGGGGTCAGTAAAGAGGCCAGGCACCACAGTTGCTTAAAAACTTGTAGGCCCGCTCGTCTCCACTCGCCTAGCAACATCAGCCCAGCTCTAACTACTGCAGGGTGGGCCTCGCTTGAGTAACCAAACCAAATATATTTAGTTATGAGGTTAACTATAATGCAAATCCACGTTCTGCTGTGTTGTAAAACTGCAGTCCAGACAACACAAATCAATACCAATTCATAGTCAAGACACTGTATGGAGACCTAGATAAGAGCAAAACTTTTAGAAACTAGGAAGAAGTTAATCAAGACCAGTGCAGGTTAAGAAGAGCAACAGTTACAAAACTAAAGCAAACCGCAATTGAACTAACAGGCCTACTAAAATATTAGTTATGTTGCTTCAAAGTTGAAATTGTGGCCTTGTGTGTAGCTTATTGTTTTAAATTCCTGTCTATGCCTAATCAAAATAAAACCTAGAGAAAATGTTTTCGACAAGACAAAGACTAGTTTTTAAACGGCTCTAGTATTAAAACACATTTCTATAAAACAGATGGATTTGTGCCTTTCCCTTACCGTATCATTAGGTGTGTGACAAAACGATCCGCAGCTTTGTGGGAACTAAACATTTTCACACGTGTCATTGAACGAGTGGTGAGAGACACCAGTCTGTGCTTTTCCTCACTTTGAAAATCAATGACGCTCATCTATGCGCTCATCCATGTGTCTCCATGTTGTCCTTGAGTGATGCCTCAGGCGCATGTTTGTGTCTCAGTTCAATAGAGAGATTTTGAAAGATTATGTCCCCCTGGTGAGATTAAGGACCGCCTTTCTCCGCACCTGATCACACTGACAATTCTTCCAAAACAAGACTGGCTCAGTTTGAGGTGATTTTAGCAGGTCTCTGTCTCCCCCTTGTGGGGACAGTACTAAACGACAACGAAAGCGCCATTGGGGAAAGCACGGCTTTATTTATATTAACCCCCATTGCCATTTTCTTCCTCATTGTTTCTAGCTGTTTGTATGCATATTACTTATCACTTAGATGTTTTCATTTTAATTTTGTCCTTCCTTAATTTCCTCATTTCTGGCTTTGTGTGATAAGATCTGAAACGAAATGGACACTGTATTTCTTGCTCATGGATTTAATATCATCATTTTTTCCCCAATGTTCATGTAGCTTGTTCTCGATGAGGTGTTCAAGAATTTTCTTAGACTCTGTTTATTTAAGCAGTTATCGTTGTTTCAATTTGTAGTTACAGCATATGGACGTTAGAGGACAGTGTAGGCATACATGTTCAATTAAAAAAAAAAAAAAAGCTGTTTCTCA
Organism: Rhyacichthys aspro; assembly: GCA_036850595.1. Lineage (NCBI taxonomy): Eukaryota > Metazoa > Chordata > Actinopteri > Gobiiformes > Rhyacichthyidae > Rhyacichthys > Rhyacichthys aspro. The sequence goes on along the minus strand of CM072150.1, from coordinate 10,754,824 downwards.
AGCTCATCTGATCCAACCCTGACTTTTTTACAGCAAAATTCTGTTTTCTCGTGTGCACAAAATTACAAACTCGCATTGGAAATCAAATAACACTTAAACACAAAATTGTTCAAAGTTTACAGAAACAACTAGCTGAAGTAGATGCAGCCAACATGTTTAGTCCCCTCTTACTTATTGTCACATGATCTGTTCTTCTGTAATGCACAAGTTAGATGTGTGTTTGACAAACCTCCCTACAGTCTGAGAGGAGACAATAAGGTTAGCACCAAATGATAGTGAAACCTCTGGGCTGAGTTGCTGTGGTCAGTGACATCACGGGACAAAGCTCTTCCTTATTCAGACTCTGAAGACAGGGGCACACACTATTTTAATACACAGCAAAATTTAGCCTGCATTGTCAGTTGTACCAGTTAGAGATCCAACAAATAAGATGGCACCTTTTATGTTTAAAGACGCTTTCTGGGTAAGAATTTGAAGCCTTTTTTGTAATGTTAAAATATGTTCTGATATTTCTATTCTGCAAAAATATATCATCATGCTAAAGAAGTTTGGACAATGTGTTAAACTGGCACAAAGGGCAGTGATGTCTTTAAACCGATGTTGTTGGTATGTTTTAGATGAATCATATGATGAACCTTCCAGTGATCAGTGATGACTCCAGTGATCAGTTTAACTACTTTTTAATGTTGGTTTTGCAGCTATTTTACAAGTCATTTTAGTTGTATCTATTCACTAATTCCCAAAAGCCAATAGGCGACTTTAAACCATACATATGTATATATGCATATTTACAGTGTATTTTCTATTTTAATGGCTCACATACTAAGTTGCTCAGTGAAGTACATCTTCCTTTTTATGACAAAGTTTTGCTTAATGCTAGTTCTGCATTTTTTACCAGAGTTGACTCAAGAATGTGTTGCAATTGCTCTTAGCAAGGCACTTTAATCCAGTATTTCATGCAAGGTTTTCTATATATTCTTATTACAGGGAGCAGATCTGACTGACCATGCCGGCTATGAAGCTATCATCCAAAGGCTGACGGATGGGAAGCAAATGTGCAAAGATGTGGAGGAACTTTTAAAAATGAGGTAGCATTTGTTAACTTCTTCAGTGGTGAACTGAAACAACTGGAACATTTTTTTCCAACATTTTAACTAGATCTAGTTCCTTTGCAACAGAGACCACCTTCTCTATAAGAAATGAGTTGGAATACCATAATGCAACAGTCCAAAGCATTTGGCTTTCAAAATGAATCCTAAATATTAAACATCAATGAAACTAGATGCCAAACCTGTCAAAACCATATTGATTTTGTCTTGTCCTTACAGTAATACTATGCAAAATGATTGAATGGCTTTTGTGATTGCATTTATTTACTATGCACTTTTTAATGGATTTTTTTTTTTTTTTTTTTTTTTGTGCACTCCCTGTTGTATACTATTTGTTTTTAACCGTCCCTTTGCTGAGTTTTAAGCCAATAAGTTTTGAGTAATTGCTGTGTCTATTGTTGACTCTCCTTAGGGCTCTGGCAGAGGAGAAGTATGGGAAAGAATTGGTGACAATTGCAAGAAAAGCCGGGGGCCTCACAGAGACTGGGTACTGTAGATTTAGTCCTGCACGTATCAGTCAATGTCTTATACACCCAAAGCACACATTTGAGTGAGTCACATTTGAGTGAGGCAGAAAAGGAGAAGAACAGAAACATGAGTATTTAGTGTATGTGTTATGCAGAATCCTAATTCTTAGTACTACTACTTAGTCCTCATGCTGACAGTTTCCTGTTCTGTAGGGGCGGGTTGTCATCTAATATACCTTTTGTATTTTATTTTATGTTTAAAATTAGGATCTGGTAGAGTTAAAATGTTATAAAATGTTTTAATTCATTGAGCTGGAAAGTGTCCACAGACATATATTGACTATTTTAATTGTATTTTAGTACTCTTAGAGCATCACTGGAACAACTAAAAACACGTAAGTTTCTTTTTTATCACTCTGGACCGTACTCCTTGCTGCCTTAAGTGCATAAGTGCATTGTTCTTTCTGCAGAAATTGAGAAGGTTGGGAACTTTCACATTCAGTTGTCTGAAATTTTGAAAGAGGAGGTAAACAAGATTGAGACATTCAGAGAACGACAGAAAGACCAGAGGAAAAAGGTACAGCTGTCACGTGTTGCTTCATAAACAGTATTTTGTTCCATGATATAAAGTGAATAGTTCCATATAAAGCACATTATGAAGCAGAAGTTTCTCATATGATTTCAGATGAGAAAAGGTTTCCTGTAAACATGAGACCACGTTAATTTGTGTCACCTTTCTCTTCCTCATGACAGTTCGAGAGTATAATGGAGAAGGTTCAAAGGAGGAAGGTGTCTTTGCTCAAAAAAACCATGGAGGTAAAAAAAACAAACCTTTACATAACATTTGAAAGAAATATAAAAACAAATAAAAGAGAATGGTCTCTCCAAGGAATAAGTACTGTCTTTGTGTGTCCCAGTCTAAGAAGAGCTATGACCTAAGGTGCAAAGAGGCTGATGATACAGAGCACAGTGCTGAAAGGACCACTGTCACTGGCAAAAATGCAGAGAAGGTACAGCAGTGATTGATAACACAAGAGAAAGAGATAATTTTTTGTTATTTTTTATAACAAAAAAAATGAGCTATCCACCAGAAATGCCCAACAGAAATGCGGGTAGTATATAAATATGTGGTGATAACTTCCTGTGCAATGTGTGTTAACAGATTCGCCATAAAGCAAAGCAATGCAGACAGGCAGCCAATGAAGCAGGTAAGACATTCTTTTTTCCTTTACCATCAAAATTGCATGTGTAAGAATAACTTTCTGAAATGTTCTTTTACGGGTCTTTAGAGAAGCTGTACTTCACCAAAATTGTTCAGCTCGAAGCTGTTCGACAGGACTGGGAGGAAACACACAGGAGCACATGTGAGGTATTACATTCAATGTTCTGATGAACTGAACTGCTCCAGGACACAGTTAATTGTTGCCACAAACACTAAACTAACCTCATACCACATGCCCTTTATTGGTGCTTTCATATACCCTCTTAACCTTTACTCAGAGAGGAAGTCCCTTATTTGTCCTATTATAGACTTTCTATCTTATGTTTTCAACAATATATGACATTATACAGTGTTGTGTGCACAATTTTTAGGTGTTTCAGCAGCTGGAGGGGGATCGCATTAACATGCTTAGGTGTTCTCTCTGGGACCACTGTAATCACTTTTCTGCACAGTGTGTCAAAGACGATGATGTGAGTTTGTCTTTTTGTAATAAAAGCCCGCCTGGCATTACAGCTTAACTATAATTGCCATTTTTCACATCAGTTGTATGAGGAGGTCAGAAAGCGTCTGGAGGAGTGTGACATCACCCAAGACATAAACACCTTTATAGAGATGAAAAGTACAGGCTGGAAGCCCCCGGGTGAGCTGGATTTACACTTTTATTGAGAGCTGTGGCCCCACAACAACAGAGGTACACTTCCCTATTGAGCTTCAGATTTTTGTTTGTTATCACAGGACCTATAGCATTCGAAAGCTACTACCCAACAGAAACAGGGAAAGACAGTAACGGTGAAGGTCATTTTGCTGCAGCAAGAGACTATAATAGTGCTGAGACAACAAAATGGTAAGACAAATCAAGAGCTAAAATCTCTTGTTAAAAATAAAATTCACTGAAAATTAAAATAACGTTGGACAAAAATGGCACAAGTGAACAAATGCATCTGTTCTCACATTAATCATTTCTCTCTTTGCTCTTGTGTAAAGTTCTGAGCGTCTTTTTGATCACTCTGACAGCACTGATGTGGACAGTCCTCGAAACTCACGGTTGACACTGACATCTAGTAGTGACAGTGGGTACATTGGGGTATTATTGATCAGTAAATTTAATAAATACATCTCAAAGCACTTACAGTTGATTGTTGTCTCTGGGTTCAGTTGACATTGTAGACAGTGGCTATGCACCTCTACCGGTCTTCGAGCAAAATGCATCTCCACCGGCCAGATTATCAGCAATGGAAGACAGCTGTGTTGTGCTTTATGAATATACTGCACGGGTAAAAAAAACAAACATCCCAGAATCATGTAAATATAAATAATAATAATATAATGTTTATAAGGGCATGTGTTTGTGTTTATTTTAAGGAAGTGGATGAGCTTTCTATTTATAGAGGAAATATAGTCAGAGTGTTGGAGCGAGGAGAGGATGGCTGGTGGACAGTGGAGAGGGACGGACAGTCTGGATTGGTGCCAGGAAACTATCTGGGCACAATCTGACGACATCACATATACAGAACAGCACATGAATTAAACTGTACAGATTTTATATCTACTTTAGCATTTCCTAGATATAGATTCTTAAAAGATATGGTGTACAATCACAATCCACCTTGTTTTCAGCACTCAATAAACTTTCGCTACAGTGTGGTGCCTGCCTATTTTTTCTGTTTATTCTTTACTATATACAGTGGCCATTTCCGCTGCCGCAACAATATCCTAGGATCGAGTGAAACAAAACAATGAATTTAAAATTACTTTATTTGTATAACATAACAGCTCAAAATATTAAAACAGTACTTCACAAAAAGGTATAAATTAATGTTGTGAAATGCTCTCCAGCAGGTCTTATACAGCAAAAAAACAGTATAACTTCTCTAAAAGCATTGTAACAAACTAAATTTCTACACACAAGTATTTTAGAAACACTGATATAACATCATCGTAGTAACACTTTATGAGTAGGAGACTTTATGGTGGGCTAATTGACATACCTGTTATAACCATGATCCAACTTTAATATTTGCTACTCTATACCATAATAATACAACACTGCCTGGCTGGATTATTTTATATTCTTTTTCACGTAATTCTATTAGTTTTGTTTTTGTCTATTGAATCTCCACTTTTTTGTAGCGGTTACAAAGATATAACTTAATCAAGTGCAAGTTAAGCATGGATTTTGTTTTTACAACTTTAAGACATCTCCAGATGTCAAATTGTAGTGCAAAACAGCACACAGGGGAATCCATTCCACACAATACCCACATTCATAATTTGAAATTTAAGCTTTAAATTCTTATTTGAATGGGAGTAAGCCCAATTTTCATGAGGCTACAAAAAACAAGAGATTTAAAAAAAAAAAAAAAAAACACTTCTGTATCAACATCGCAATCACAACTTTGGCTCTGATATAATGAAAAAAACTTTACTTACAAAGTAACTTACAAAGCATGTCAATAAATAATTGTTTCCCCCGTCTATGAAAAAACTCATCACCAGTGTTCGCTACTTTATAATGAATTGTGCAAGGTGTACTTGAGCTTGTGTAACTACAGCTGATATCTACGGTGGACATGTCTGGTGATGCTTCTGTTGTTTTTTGGAGTGCTCTGTTGGTAGGTTTTCATGCATAGCTGTTGGTTGTGACCAGCAGCTCATATGCAGGATCATGACTTCTCCTGCACAAAACAACGCATGCACACAACATGCCCAGCATCTGCAGATAGACAAAAGAGAAAAGAAAAAAAAAACATTAATATTCACCCAGTTAGATAAGAAAATGCCCTTTTTAAGGCAATTTAAGAGCTAGACTATATTGTTTCATCTCATATATATATATATATATATATATATATATATATATATATATATATATATATATATATATATATATATATATATATATATATATATATATATATATAGGCATATCTGTGTTTATTCTTGTAGGTTTCACTGTCATATTTTTACACAAAATGAGAACAATCTGTCACTAACATAGATGTGACTGACAGTTCTCACTGTTGACACAAATACACAAGAGTGCCAGGTCTATTTTGTTGCTATCACACACACTGTTTTTCCAACCTAAAGCTAAGAGTGGGAACTTTTTATATTTGAAACAGATGACAAACAAAATAACTGACAACTGTATGATCAGAGATCAGGACCACAACAAAGACAACAAAAAAATCATTTTCTGTCTGCTATGTTGTTGAGTTCAATGTTATTAACAATTTGACTATTCTGGGCTTAGCAACAGTGGTTTAATAAAAATACCCCATAAAGATATTCTAGGTGTAGCGTATTAGAAAGGGTAAGGTAACAAAGAAGGAAGTGTGGCCTGTCACTTCAGGTTATAAAAAAAGCTAAAATGCAAAAACATGTCAGTGAAATGTTTTATGCTGAATGTAATACATATATATTGTTTATGTTGTTGTTACCTGTATCGATGCAAAAGTTAGTGCAGCCCATATAACATACATCATAATCTCCTTTAACTTCTTCACAACCAGAGCTTCACAACCCTGAGACAGAGATGGAAAAATCAAAGAACAAATGTAAACCAACAACTTTTTATACTATTTTATGAATGAATGTATGAATGTACCTCTTGGTAGAGATCTCCTGGTCGAGTCAGGGTGCCAGTGCAGTTGCTAATGTTGGGCTGACAGCAGCTGACTGGGACACTGTTGTTCTTGGATTCTTTAAACCAATGTGTGTTCCTCCAGTCTGAATAGTTATGTATTCCACAGCAGTGAAGCTAAAGGCAACAGTCAAGAATTAAAAAAATATAAATTTACATACATCCTGTAAATACAGTACAGAAACTTTTTAAAAAGCATTTAAACTTTTGCTTTATTTTTGACTGGCTTACCTGCCTCTGTACATAGTCAATAGCTCGACTAGGAGCATCAGTATTCGTCCCATTGTATTCATTGTAAACCTTTTGGATGGAGTGATTCACCTCATCTTCAACCTGCAAATAAAATATAAACCAGTGTCGCTGTTTGATTACCAAATGCAACTGTGTGATTGCAAGCAGAAAATAAAATTACAATACTCTCATCATAAAACTAAAATCTGGTTCAACCTACAAATAGCTGCAGTTTTGAGCTTATTTACCTTAGCTCTGTATATATAGCCAAGCACCACCACCACACACTCTGTGACAAACACCAGCAGGAGAATAGCTGCAAACTGAGACAAATATGAAGACATTAGTGAGGTTGCACATTGCACAGTATTTTTTCTACAATAGAGTGCAACAAATACAGTTCACACTTACAGTTGCCAAACCACAAGAACTTTCACGAATTGTGGCACAGCAGCCAATAAGGCCAATGATAAAGAGAAGTGTGCCGACAGCTATTATTATGATAGCAGGAATAAGAGTGTATACGTCCTCAAAGAAGTGGTCGTAGTCGTCATAAGTGATAAACACATAAGCTCCAATGTAGCACAAAATCCCAGCTGCAGCCTGCAGTAACAAAAAGGACAAAGATCATTTGGAAAAGTCAGAAAAAAAATATTTGGAATTTGGTAGAAAAAACAACACATCCTAATAGATAGGTGTAGCCTATTTCAGGGCAGGCCTAATTGGTTCAAAGATGTTATGAGCATTTAGGTTTTCTACAGACATGGTACAACACACAACTCCATACATGTAACACTTTTTTTTTTTTAAAGAGGAAATGTAGCAAATGTATATCTGTGCAAAAAGGTCCAGTCAATCTGCAACCTAACGTGGCATTATAAAGCCTGTTTCCTCTTTCAGTTTTTATATTGCAGTATTTCTGCAGCTCTAATGTGATGAGTCTCTGATGGGGCGCAGAGCTCCGTCAGCAGCCTCTCATCGTGATGCAGCGGCTCACATAACGATGCAGCTCCATCTTTTGTGGAAGCAGTAATCCGCTTCTGCTAGTTGCCTCATGCATTTCTACTTATCCCAATGTTACAGCTGAAATTTAGTATGTTATTCGTTTGACTTCAGTGTGCGGTTCGCCTTGTATTTCCAAACTGCAGCGCATCTCTGGCGCACTTTGCTAGCTTGCTAATATTATCCATCCCCACAGACTCACTGGGATGCTCTACATCGCTCATCGTCGTTTGCTTACCCAGAATATGAGATTAAGAAAAACCAACACGGTTTTGGATGATGTAATTCCACACTGACCCATGCTGTCACGATTCATAAAGTTAAAAACAAAACTATAAAATGATAGATGCACCTGCACCTTAGCTGTTAGAATAATAAAATGGCTCCAGTGGGTTCTGCCCCACTGTTCAACATTCTTCTGAGTTCGACCAATCAAATCGTCGTAAATGCAAGCTCAAGGTCATGTGATCTGATGACATCACCACCCAAAACAAACGTCCTCACGAGGTTCGTATACACTGTAACCGACTTTTCTTTTTCGCGTTTATTTCAACACATGGACAAAGAGCAAAATAATTAATGTTAATCAACCGAGAGATTAATTAAAAAATGCTTAATATCTTAATATGGAACGGACGGTTTCATCTGCAGCCTACTGTCTCTGAATTTAGGCTACACCAATAAATAAATACCGGACTAATATTTGAGAGATATTTATAGATAAGAACTTCCAAATAATAGTAATCGTTTTAATCATGAAGACACATAGGCCTATCTGATTAAACCTAACCATCCCATTTGACCCATTGTCCCACATTTCACCCTTTGTGCATCGTGTAAGTCGGTTTATTTCTGGCACCATGGTACAGCATGAAGATTAGCATTAATTGTGTATTATGAGTTACACGACAGAAGGTAGCAACATTCAAAGGTGACTTTACCATCAGCAAACAGTATGCAGGATTGATATTGCATCAAGATAAACCTTTTGAAGCCATATATCATACAAACAACACATATTGGTCTATGTACATTCTGCCTGGCAAAAATCCTGTGAGGGCAGAATAGATGACTTCATTAAAGCAATACCCGTAAGGTAGTTCATCTAATGACTTGTATTTGTGCCCCCAGTCTTGTTCTTTGTTGTGGTAAATCTGCCCCATTTGTCTATGTCAGCTTTTGGTTAAATCACAGTAATTTAAACACAAGCTGGGGCTATCAGGTGACACTGCATACATCCACTTGGTCAATTATGCATCAAGCTAACATGTTGGCCCTTATTTGAGTCATTCTTCAAGCAGGCCTACAGTTAAACTAAAAGCTGTTGCCCATTATACTAAATGGAACTTGGCTATATAGCCATATTGTATTGTATAAATTGATTATATTAGTGAGATACTGACACTGTCCACTTGGAATTTTTTGCCACATTTAATCACTAAATTCTCATTTGATGAATGTTTTACATAAAACACATTGTGTACTTTTATGACCAGATGAAGTTATTTGTACATTGTGATTTAAAATAAGGAAGTGTTAATGTTGATGTTACAGTTTGACTTGCCTTGCAATCCAGGCGCATTCACTTTTTTGACCAGAATAAGGATGGCTGGCCAGGCTACAATTTGAGATGAAGATTCATAATGAAAAGCTTGCATTTCAGCATGAAGACACACTGTTATAGTTTTAGCTAACTTAATATGCCATCTTTTGGTTATTTTGCCTTTAATACTTAAAAACTGAGGATCTGGTTGATACTGCATTTTCTCCACGAGGTCTGAATCTGCTCTGACAGCATCGAAAAAGCAGGCAGTGTGTCTGTGTCTTCAGAAACCATGTATGTCAAGGGAGATACATGCTCTTTTTTTATTTAATTACTGATAACAATAAACACCGTGATATGCTCAGATCTGCATCTCAAGCCCTGAGAGGACAGTAACGATCAGTATCTCATTAGCTCATAAATTAACACCTATACACCACCTGATAATTACAATATCAACACAAAGTTTGAGTAATTTTCACATAACAATAGGCTACACACGCAGCATATTTGCATTTTGTTGTAAAATATTACATCATTGATTTGATAGCACGGACTCAAAAATTGGACACTTTCACACAGAATAACTTTTACTGAAATTTTTTTGAAACTCCATCAAAGGTGGACTCTTTTTCTTTCTGGTCACAAATTGCATGTGTTTTGTCCCATTAAATTGCACCTATTTTGTGGCCTACTGACCTACATCCTTGAATGCAGTGCACTGGACAGTTGCAAGTCTTCACAGCTGTCTGGCACAAGTCAGTGTGTTTAGTGGAAAATATAATTCTTAAAGCTCAGTACAAAAACTAAATAATATACTACCACTATTATATTATTTAGCATATGCTGTTCGCATTTGTCCTCAAGTCTCAGTCATTCTTCTTTGTCACCCTAGGGTTTCTTTCACCACTTTAGGAAAACAATACACTTTCCACTAAAGATGACTGTGGGAGTTATCTTGAAATAACAATGTAGCATTTTGTAATGTAATGGCCTTGCCCTAGGAGGTGATAAAGGGCCATCTCACTCTGGTGTTATTGATCTGGAGAACACATCACCATCCCTTTATGCATCTGAAATATTCAGGTATCCAACACATTTATATAAGCTGCCTACATTTGCCTTTACATAAGTGTTATTTGCGTTTTTATAGCAGTTTTATTATAAACTTATACACTGAGCCAATACCGAAGAGCTATGATGCCTATAAACGTTTTGGCCAATGTTGAAAGACATTTGAGTCCAGAAACTATATGGTTTATCTTCCAGAGATCAAAGTCACAGTGGTGCAAATAATTATTTTATTTCATATAAATAACCAACAGCTACAATGTAAAATTATCATGATAATAATGAGTATTGCAACTGATATATAAGCTGTTAAAGTTAAAGTAGGCTAAATGACAGTGAAAAAAGCAGTAGATTGTAGACTTTAACTTTTTTCTTTTCTGAAGAGTAGCCGTGTTCATGCTTTCCTCTCACCCCTCTCATCATTTTCTGCGTTGCAAATAACTTTGTAAAATCTTCATCAACAAGTCAGACTCCTGAAATAGAACACAATTTATCAATTCATTGTTAAATTATTGAATTTACTGATCAAAGAGCACTGAAAGGTGACACTTACCAGATTTTTTGAGCGACTCTCTTGCGTTTCTATCTGCGCTTGAAACGCCATCCGGAGAAACTCTTGAAATAGCTCCGCCAGTGCGCTCTGCTCCGCGGGGAGTGACATCTCCAGAGTATCCACGCTCTGGCTCTCGGAGGAGGGCAGCAGTGGGGCGTCCACCACGCTCTTCTTACCCATGAAATGGCCTTTTCGGAAAAGAAAAAGTTATGTGTCAGTGTAAATTGTCCAACATTTGCGTAAGTTACCTTACAGAAAATGTCATCTGTGTAGACCAGCCTAATGATTAAAGGTGGAACTGGGTTAAATATTCTTACGGCCAATTAACCCACTTCACAGCCTATAACTTATGTTGGGATGTTGATTCAATGATAACTAACATATATAAAATCACGCTATGTCTATGCGATACAAGGAAAGCTCATAACTGTCTCTATAAAAAGTTTTCTTACCCGTTGCCCAAAGATTGCCTCTTGGATTCACTTTAATCTTTGCAACTTTATTCCTAAGCTCGGTCAGGTCAAAACTGACTGCAGCGGTAATAGGCATAAACAAAAACAAGACGATACAAGTAAATAAGCCGCAATGGCAGACGTTGTGGAGCGTAATGCCTTTCATCACTACGCGCAGTGCAGAGCGGTCCTTCTGGGCGCAAGAATCCAAGCGTCTCCTGTTGTCAGTGCAGTGTCAGGGCTCCTCCAGCTTTTATATAGGCTGAGCTTCCACTCAGGGGTGGGCTGTGTCTATGTTGCGTGATTTAGTCGCGCGCTGTCGCTGGCGTGAGTCACAGTTTATTGACTTTCTCTGGCCTTATAGTGCGTCTCACAACATGTCCTCAACTATATCCGACGAAACTTATGATTAGCTAAATATTTTATTTCATAAAAAACAATTAACTTTTTGATACAATAGGTAACATAAATTGGTAACATTTGACAGGAACCAATAACCTTCTATTATTAGCTCCTATTGGCTTTATTGTCAGCAGTGTTAACTCTTTGTACTTTGTACGCTACAAATGTACTACTATAGAAGAAAGATTGATCTATAGGCTACACAAGTCCGGATGCAGTGATTCCAGCCTGACTCCTTGCTCCTCCTCCTGGTCATGTCTGGTCCTTCCAATGGGCAGCATGACATTTGGCCAGTTGCAGCATGCTGCTGTGATCCCATCAGTCCTTGGAGGATAGGGGAACCTGCTGGTTCTTGCTGCTAATTTAGAGCTGATAAGACATGGCGCCTCTTTGTCACTTCAGGGTGCTAAAGTTGCAAGCTGACGGAGATGAAGCTGTATTGTGCTCTTTTCATAACCTTTGGTATTCACACGCTCATACTTGTGATATCAGTTATTTTGTGCAGCTGAATGTCACCTTAATTAAAATACTAGTCCACAGCATCACTATGGATCTCTGTAGATGATATCAATCAAGGCAGCAATCTGTTAGTGTAGAGTAACTTTGCACTTTTGTTGTAAAGGACATTTATATAGGCAAACACTAAGGAGGCCTACAAGAAGAAGAAACATTCATGTTAGTGTGTTGTCTATCAAAACAAAACACTGGTTTTGATAAGTAGCCTACTGTGTCAAATTGCAACAGACCCACAAACTAAAACTGGTCTGTCATGCTTGGTAATTCAATACTGACTTTGAGGTAGGCTTTTAACACAATTACCTTGATTACACAATGTAGCTAAATAATATATTACAAAAATAAAAGCAGAGTAAAGTATATCTTGGTGGAATTGTGAAAGCATGTTTACGACCCCCTTCAGTGAACACCTGAATAAAGCCTATCAGACAAGGTTTGTAACTATGTAATTTACTGTGGCCACTGATTTGGTGTTTTAAGATTGCTTTAGTAATGCAGACCAGGCCTAATTTAGGAGGTGCACCCATGTAAAAACATTTTGGAATATGCTCATTACAAAGGAAATTTAAAAACGAATTTGTTCAATTTTCAATGTAACGTGAAAAAGCAATGTGAAATCTGCCATTACCATTTAACCTTAAAGCAAAAATCCACATTTACAACATATTGAAAACTATACACCAGAAAACAAGCAGCTATGTGTAAACATAACTGTGTATGCTACTAACACAGTATTAACAGTATGCATCCACTAGTGATTTGTTCTTTTACATTGAGCTGCCTGCAATCTGAATCAGATCTCACTGTAACGCAAAAGCCAAACTGAGACAATTAAAGACAATATCCACATTTTATATTTAATATCTTTCATGTTCAGCTGACATAAAATACTTCACATTTCTTTGTCAAAGACAATGATTTTAACAGTAAAGAATGCTGTTACATTCTGAAGATAACAAGATTGACTTAACCTAAATCTAACCTCATTCCCTAACAAAAATATTTTAAAGCTTGGACTTTTCTTCTGTAAACACTCTATCCACACTTCTACAAAATATTCAAACAAATGGTACAAAAAGCAGTTGAATTTGACAAAGTGTAACTTAAATATGTTTTTGAAAAGCATAACTGAGGCTTTCTGGACGAAGTCTTTCTTGAGTCTTGAAATTTGGATGGTACCTCACTCCCGATGGACCAATACAAAAAGCCCCAGCATGAAGAGAACAGCATACTGCAGATAGAAAACCAGACATTAGTGTTTCAAAAAAGTTTCAAAACATATAGAAGTAGTCTGAGCAAACACTTACTTTGAACTTGGGGTAATCGTTCATGAGAATCGTAACTATTCCAATGTATGGCACAAACCTAAACAATGCAAAATAATATTGTTTAATGAAATGTTGCTTACTTGTACAGTGTGAGCCATTCACGTGTTTTGCCTTTATGAACAATGTGTATAGAGAGGAAATAATGATCAGACAAAGTGGGTGTTGACATTAGGACAATTTGGCTGCACACAGACTGCACCTCAACCTAATGGAAGACTGTGACGCCTCGTGGAATTAAAGGTGAATTGTGTGAAAAGTACTGAACAGGAAAAACGTAATGCAATCAGAAATAACTTAGAGGGAACTGAGGTACTCAAATTTGTGTCTATTCAAATCAAGTGTTCATTATCCTTATTCCATTTCATAATCTGTATGAGGACAGATGAAGTGCCTTAATCCTACCTTGTTCAACTATCATAACTCCTTGCACTTGAAATTTGTGGATTTTACAGTTGACCTTGCCAAACAAAGAGCAAATCAAGCCCCTTATATTGTCATTTTCATCTCACAAGTTAATCTAATTTGGATGAGTACCAGGGTCAGAGAGAGATAGACAGAAAAGCTTCATAAAGGCCTATATACTTACATACGTCAACAAAATAGCCACAAGTGGAAATTATTATGTGCAGGCAGCCCATAACACGTGCACCAAATGATGAACAACTTCTCCTTTCAAAATGACTGTGCATCTTTTCTGGTTCAGTATATATATAAAATGTGTTCAATATAGTATAGAATCCTAAGTGTGAAGTAACATAAGCTTGAGAGATCTTTTATCAAACAGATATAAAGATGAGACATCTGTGTCAGCCAGTACTCTTACTAACTTCTTCTAACTTAGGACTTTCCAGCTCTGTCAAAACCTATGGAAACTGTTTCTTTTCATTGTTTAAAACATTGAATAATTACAAAAATGAAATTTATTGGGCCCCCTCGGTGGTTAACCTGACATGCCACATACTTGGGCGACCTGAGTTCAATTCCAGCTTGGGTCATATGCACAATGGAAAAAAAATGTTGAGTGCAAAAAAAATATGAATTTGGTAGACTTAACTGAAAAAGGTTGGTCACAAGAGTTGATCTTCACATTCAAGAGAAGCTCTAATACACATTTAAACAACACTTTCTTTGAGTGACAGGCTTTACATTATTTAATTATTACTACAAAAAATCTGCACAAATAACCAGTTTAGCCAATTTGAAGACATTTTTTGCAAATAGTGACACCCCTAAAAGGTAAACATAGCTGAGCTTTACACGTTGGCGTCAGTAGCTCAACCAAAACAAGCTCAGCACAGAATCACTGCCTGTCTATATGAGAGTGCTGCAGGATCATTTCTTTCAAATAAAGATTTTGTCCACCCACTATGTCTTACAAAACAACTATTTAATTATTAAAAACGTACCCTCTAGCTCGACCGACCACATCTTTTTTCTCGAGCCAGTGTTGGCCCTGCTTGTACAGCCCTCTGTCGTCCACTGCGTTGTTGTCTCCTTTAGTCAAGAACTTAATGTCCCCATTTTCCCTATGAAATAAACAATCATGGCCATTTCAGACCCCAACATAGAGATTTACGTAGTATATGAGTTTCCAACACAACACTACAATTAATAGAATTCATTACCAATAATTACATGGAGTACTACATGAAGTACAACAAAGTCTTAACAAGATCAGAAAGGTTTCTCACTTTTCATGGATTTTTAGTACTCTGTGTACTATTGGGATCTCTCGGCCCTCTATCCTGAAGACAACAATTTCTCCAACTCTGATGGGATCCTCTACACGATTGGTCAGGAAAAGGAGGTCTCCTCTGTGGAAAGCTGGTTCCATACTGCCACTATAATTTACAAAGGACACAACAGATAATTAATCAGTTTATGATGAAACAAATACTACAGGATGAAAACTACATGTAGGTCTTTTTTGACATTAGGATAGTCAATTTGCTGTATCTATAATCAACTATAACTTCTTATCTTAAGTTTTGTATAATACAGTAAACAAAGATGCAATGAGTTCTCCAAGTAAGGTGAGACCAGTTCAGGAGGTCCACATATAACACAATGGTAAAATTGAGGAAGTACATCAAACTCAGAAGCTGCAACTGTGAGGGCAACAAATCAAATTAGGGAACTGGTACCACAAGACAAAACACTATATATGAAGTAATCCTTAGGCTTGTGTGACAACAAAAATAAATAGCTAAACAACAGATGAGTCACACTTACCTGAGAACCACAACTATTGGACTCTCGCTGCCAGTGACAACCATTAATCCCTTCCAGATCATCAGCGCAGACGAAACAATCATACCAAAGTTCAGCACCTGGTAATAAAGCTGCACAAACAAGCGAACATAGGCATTTCAATGGTTTCTAAAAAAAATATATATATATATATACATTTGCGTCTGTGTCTTATTAAATGCATCTGGGGTAAAAGCATATGCTAACTGTACCATGCGTAATGTTGACTATAACGTAAGTTTTCAATATTCATTTAATAGTGAAAGACGTATTAAGTCCCATTGAGTGTAGCTATAATTATGAAACAAAGTTACGTGTAGGTTTCTAACAAGTGGCAAAAGAGTTGCACCGTTAAACGCGTTGGTAGCTAGTGCACATTAGCTTTGAGCTCATACAAAGAAGTCGGGACACACCAAACTATTTACCGACTACCTACCTGTCGCTTATTCATGCGACGAACATCGTCGAGAAAATCTAGAGATAACATTTTGCAAATACTATTGTGTAGAAAAAGCACCTAAATCACATTAAAACAGTTAAATTAAACAAGCATATGGATGCACGGTGAACCAGTGAAACTTGCATCCGATTCTTCCTGGTGCGCTGCACCGGAAGTCCCGCCCACCTGAGCGCTGTGTTGAGGTGTCAGTCCAGGATACGAGAACGAGCAGGGCTTTCTAAAACGGAAAGAAAAACGTGCGCGTTGAACACTGGATGTACGTGGCATTACTTGTACAAAAATATTTCCACTTATGGGCTGTAAAAAGTGTGTAATACAGTTTTGTTTTGTAATCATTTATTTCATACTTTGGTAGAGTATAGTTAAAGCCACAGAACACAATGTTAGAATGAAAATAAGGATAAACAAAGTAGACTTTCAAAAAGGTACACGTAGTAGCTACCGTTTCACTTTCACTTGACATCTCATTTACTTGTAAATGTTATACACTGTCTGTCTGACATCATACATTGTTGAGGAGGATGCTTTCCTATGTTCTCTTGTATTTTATTTCTTTGTTATTACAACCTAAAACTTGATTAATACATTTATTGTCATAGGGCATAATGACTAATTATATTGCTAATAACCAATAATGAAAAAGCACAAGCATAGAACAAATGTTTGTGAATTTGCTTTCCACTACAGTTTTAATTAAGACTGTCTTCTATTCAGTGTAGAATTACCTCACACAAAAGGTTGGTAAGTAAAACATATCAACACTAATTATTGTGTGTGTTTTATGGCAGACCAAATCTAATTTCCTAAAGGAAACCTGCCTGTTTGTCTTAGTAAGTGATAACTTAATGAGTAAATATGGACCTTGAGCCTACCATCTATTGTTGACTTAGTCAGTGGGAATTATTAGTAATACAAAGCAATAAGTACA
Organism: Rhyacichthys aspro; assembly: GCA_036850595.1. Taxonomy (NCBI): domain Eukaryota; kingdom Metazoa; phylum Chordata; class Actinopteri; order Gobiiformes; family Rhyacichthyidae; genus Rhyacichthys; species Rhyacichthys aspro. The sequence goes on along the minus strand of CM072150.1, from coordinate 10,737,647 downwards.
ATTTGTGACTGGGGATATAGATACTGTTTATTTCCATTGTGTAAATGTCCTTTTCCATTCCACGATTTTTAATTTTCTTGATTGTGCATTGTTTGTTCATGATGTCATACTTTTGTAGATACTGTTTGGTTTTCTTATGACACACTTTTTTTAATGACTACATACGGTATGAAGTCAGTGATATGCCAAAGCCAAGAATCTATATGCACATCCAATTTCTAAAGTCTTCCTCCTATACAATTAATCTTTGCAGAATTAGCTTATACATTAAAGGATAAAGTATGATGTGACTGCCATATGCAAAACACAATTTCATGGTTGGATTATAATGACTTCACACTCCATCAGGTTGCTGTTTGGCTTTGGATTATCTACAGGCTTTATGTGTACAAGCTGTTTTACTAATCAATGGGCAGCACGTGTGGTTCTGTTCTGTCCTAATGTTGTTTGATACTTTTCTTTGAGAAATGGTTGTAATAAAATGTAAACTGTAACTGCCTATAAAATGTCTTTGTAGTGATCCCCTCACTAAAAGCACTTCATTTAACATTTAAGCATTGTGCCATTCACTAATGCAGATGGATCTACATAGAGGCTTTATTGAATCCAAACAAACTGTCCTGCACAGCACTACGCATCAACTGCATATCCATTCAGTCATTTAATCTACAGCATTTTTCATGGATTTAGATTTTTCTTGTAATTTATCCTGTGGATAGAAATGAGGCAAGATATGTATCAGATGCCATTATTTTATAGTCAGCAAAAGCAGTGATATGGTTGATTAACTCAGCGCTGACAGTCAAGTTAGCGATGGCACCAAGACCAGTGGCAGCCTGCGACTTTTGGTGGACCAGAGATAAAACTTTTTTCAAATGCCAAATAGTCTGTGACATTTAGGGACGTGTGATCCTTTTCATATAATCTCACTGAATGGACACAGCTACTTTGTGTGCTAATGGTAATTGAGGTCACTGAAACACAACAATGGGAGGTCACAATCACAGGCAGCCTTGTGAGAGGTATTTGTTATCATAATTGTTTGCCTTAGTTTTTTTTTTTACAATTTAATAAGATCTTTGCCAACTGCACAAGTGGTGCTTTGGAAAATAACAATAATATTAATATAAAGTAACCAAACATAAACAAGATTGTAATCACATAACCATTATTAACCATTTACTGCACTTGTCATGACTGCCTCTCTAAAAAACATTCAAACTAAAGGCCTTTGTAGATAAATTCTCTGCCTCATAATCACCTCAATGTGAGTGGTGACCTAACAGTCTTGACAGTAGGTTTTTATAATTTGCACTGTCCATTACTTAAATCCTAATGTACAGTGAGAGACTAACAATTTACTCATTTGGTGGGGCTTATCATTGGTATTTATGCTGAGAGACTTCCCACTGATTCAGTGCTTTTTATGCCTTTCCATCTGAGCTACTTATTGCAGCAATAAGAGCTGTGCCAGTGCATAATTTGGTAGAAATAAATATCACTTTGCTAATGTTTTTTTTGAGATTGAGATATGCGTCATTGTTCCATTTAGACAAATCTGAATTACAGAAAGAGATGACTGCCTTGTTTTTTTTGTTTTTGTTCCCCCCACCATGCTGTGTGTAGATATTTTTTCATGTCTTAATAAAATCAACAAAGCTTATGACCAACAGATCAACGGGGAGTCACAAGCAGGCTGACATGGTAAACAGGCTAACAGTAGGTGGCAGAAGTGCTATGTTTTATGACAGCCTCAACGTTCAGTATCATTATATGTTTTATTTAGACTCTGCTTTATTGAACATGTTTTTATTTAGTTCATAAACCTGTGAAATTAATTATACAAATCAATGGTCGAGGAGCTGCAATAAAAGCAAAAAATTCTGTCATGTAGTTTCACTTTATGTCTGAATTATTAGGTTTCAGCTGTTAAACTAAAGGTTCTACAGCATCATGTGAACTCTGCAGCCAAGCATACATTAGCTTTCCAGTGCTGTATGTGACTACTACTAAGTCCACCTATTACATAAACGATGACTCACTAATGAGTGGGGATCACAAATGATTATCCTGATGAAGTTAGCCTTTCACCCTGTAAACACACTGGTCGCGGGCAACACTTCATTCACTAATCTTTGTAAAGGAACTGGACTTACCCCGGCGTGAAAGTGCTAATGAGCATGCAATGTCTCACACAAGTCGTTTAATGTGAATCTGCAAAGATGGATGTTATTGTAAAGCATTAAAATCAATTGAAGGTTGTTACAGTGATGTTCAAAGAATTAAGTTTTATGATTTTCATTGTATACTCAGCGAATAAATTTCTCTTTTCTAAACATGCAGAAGGGATGGCTAAGATCTGTCAGATAATTGGAGTAACAGCATGGCACTTATCATTCCACAAAATAAGTGGAATGAGGATTGAGTGGGATGGCATTCGTTCATCTGATTTTGCTTCAACCCATAATATGCTAATTCCAATTATGAAAGGCACTCTGGATTTAATAAGAACATGCCATGTGCTTCCAAGTCGTCACCAATTATACAAACACGGCACAGGATATTTATTTTACAGCAAGTTTATTCAAAGGTGCAGTGCAATCTAAAACAGCGGATAAACATGATCCAGTAGAAAAGACCTGCATCATATCATTAGCAACTGTACAACCCATTTTCTGTGATGCTACATTTGGCTTTAGAAAGACCTGAAACTTGTGGTTAAAACATAGAGTATGACATGACTATTACACAGGTCAATCATATGTTATAGAGCATATGCATAATTAGTCTGCCTCTGTACATATCCAAAGACAAACTATAAAAACAAAATGTGTGCTATTTGAATGAAAATAGTATAATAGTAGACAATCTCTCCTTAGTCCAGTGTGCTTGTATGTTCCATACAAAAGCACGTTCTGACATAAGACTGGGTTGAACACATATAGAATCAGGTAAAATACAAACCCAGGTCAACTACTACACACTACCATGAGCCTAGTGACTCTATAAATGCAGCAGGCACCAACAAAATGACAGTACATTAATCACATCAACATGTGCGAGTATCTATAAGAGTTAATGCAAAGGAATGGTGGCTGACAAAATACAGGGTTAGAGCATTGTAAATACTTTATTACATATAAATACGATGTATATATTTTTTATTAATTACTTTATGTATGTATTTGCCTCATAGATTTTTTTAAGATTGAAGAGTCAATGTCACTAAGGAGACATTTTCTGTGTGATCTTATTAGAATTAATTACCATGAAGATATGACTTCTAATTATAGATTATTACTCAACTTATCTTTGGATTCATCTGGAGCTCTTTGTTTGGAGGGAGTATTTCTGCCATCTTGTTCTGTCTTCCTGGGCATCCTGGGGCTCGCAGAAGCCTTCCTGCCCGTCTGAGGGCTGGAGGAGCCTGTGCCCATCTTGCGTTGAACTAAGGGACTTTTGGAGCCCTTAGGTTTTGTAGGCATCAATAAAGACTCAATAACTTTTAGTGATCTTAGACCAAGCAGTCCACAGAAGTAGTTACACTGGTGTTGGATGACAAATTGCTCAAAAGCTTTTGGGTTTCCTTCAATAGAGAGACCTTGATGGCTGTGAAAACATATGCAATACATCACAAACATGAGTTGAAATGCAAATTACCTGATAAATTAGCTTTTGAATTCAGATCCAAAACAAGTATACTGACCCCGTAGATTTGACTGAAACTCCAATGTTCGTGATCTTAGTGTCAACACCTGCAAAATAAAACCATGCTGTTCAGAAAATATAATCACATTGTTAACTTGAGGCAGACATGTGACTACAGGTATAATGAGATTTTGAAACACATCATCCCAATTTGCAAATTGGATTTTCATAGCAACTCAAAACATTAAATACATGGGTTTTTATAAGTTCAAGCTAGGATGATTAGTTTGTCTTTGTTGTTATTATTGTACAACAAAGATATGTAGTAATAATGAAATGCTATAGAGACACGTTGATTGTGAATGCATTGTATAGTGGAAAAGAGTTTCAAGCGTTATCCAACCTTCTAGTTTAGTGAGTAGCATATTTCCACTGGTCCACTGGTAGATCCAGTGCTGCAGGGCACAACACTTTTGCTCCACCTCTGATTCGGTCCTCATCTCTAACCTGCCTGTGTGATCCAGGACTGAGTATTTACGATACACTCCCATGAGATCAGCTTCAACTGTGGCGTATGGTATAATATTTGCTGGTCGGTACATTAGGTAGACTGGGATAACCCTGTTTGAAAAAGATTTCTGTGAAATGTGTAAATAACACAACCTTAATATACATAATAGTCACATTAAACTGTGTGGACTTACTCAAGAGAGGGGCCAAAGTTTTCAATCACTCTTGCCTCTGCAGAGAAGATTTTGCAGTATTCACGGGCCAGGTTTTGAATTTTACATGCCTGTGTGCAAAACAATGGAAAATATATCATACACAAGTGAATTTATAAGCCTACACAAGTGAATTTATAATGAGCACTACAGTAATGTTAATATAGGAAACAACCTTTTACTTTGGTAGTAGACTGAGTGACATTTTTGCTATAACATGCGCTATTTTAAACTGTTCATACCTGCTTGACAGCCTCCAGGTTCTTCTCTATAAGCTGGCCTTCCCCCTTGCCTCCATATGCAATGGGGTTGCAAACTTTAATCATGCATGTATTACCAGACTCAAACACAGGTTCAAGGCCATAAATGACTTTGGCCCTCCACGTTTTATGAGAAAAGCCTTCACCGAGACGAGATTCTTGCACCATGATGCGGCCAAAGAATTTGTTCCCCCACACACTAGAATCAGCCACGCCTTTGTTGAATAACAGAGGAGTCATTTCAATTTCCTCTCCAACTGCAAATGAAAATAATGGACATTGGGCAGTGTCAGTACAAGCGATGAAACTGTAAAAATATATACAATATCTTCATCTTACCACCAAGGTCTTCCCGCAGAGACATTCCAGTTAAGACTGCATCACAGTATAAGAAAGGGCAAAGTCAGGTTTATGAAAAATCAAGAAAATGTCTTTATTAATGTGATTGTGTGAATTTGATTAATGTATACATACGCTCGGCACTGAGTAGATAATCTGTTGAGTCTGTTCCATATTCATTTGTAATCGTACATCCATAAACACCAGAGTCTTGAACCGATGCTTGAGCAAGAGCAAGCTTGACCTGTGTTTCATCCCCTGCACTGGAAGACAAAGACAAACAGGCTACAAACAGACATAGAGCTCAGGAAATAAAAACACATCAAACCACTTACATATTGAGTCATACCTTTTTTTCATTTTAGCAATCTCCACATCATTCCTTTGCCAAATAACAGTAGATTCACTGAGGATGTTGAAGAACTGGCACCACAGTTTCAAATGGCCAGACATTTCGGTAAAGGTTTCACTTCTAATCTTACGAATCACTTGAGGAGCTGCAGCAATCAGCAAAGATGAGATGTTTAAGTAATGCATATTATGGTTAATTAAAGATTTCTTTGACAGTCATTTACAGTTACAGTTTTTTCTATATATTTTTGTTGCGATTAAACTGTTTTACAGTTTCATTTAAAAGAGGGGCATATTGAAATGTTTGCAAATACAGGGGCTGAAGACTTCAAGAATGTTTGTTGTTGTTTATTATCTAAGAAATGAGGAATACATTTGTAGCTTAACATGTGTTTGATGATGGTATTAGTAATTGTTAATGTAACCCCAATAAAAAAAAACAGGTAACACAATGTAGAAGAAGATTTTTTTTTTTACCTTTAAAGGGGTCATTTTTGCTCTTGTCTGAAGGTTTTTCCTCATGTTTTACATTGTTGACCTCTTGGTTGAGCTGTTGACTCATCATCTCAGGTGACTTCTTTCTACTCAAGAGGGGAGAACCTTTTTCCTTTAGTGCCGTTTGTTCTTCAAGCAGAGTTGAGTGCCGTGACAGCCTTGGGGATGTAGAAGCATTAAGTGGAGCAGGTTTCTGATTTAAGTCCTTGGCCAAGGCTGAGGGCTCCTCTTCCTCCAGTTTAGTTTTCATAGAGAGGATTTTGCGTCTTGCCCCGGAGGCCAGCTCTTGTGGAGTGGCAGAAGGAATAGGAGAAGCACAGTCTCTTTTCTTTAACAATGGACTGGTCTCAGGATTCAGATGAGCTAAGGAGACTGTCATTACAATGTTTTCAGTCCTAGAACTGTCTTGATGGGGATAACTTACTTGTGTATCTGTGTCCAAAGCACTTTTAACAGGAAGCTCTAGCTCAGGCTCCAAACCACTTGTTTTGAGTTCTTGCTGTTTGCCTTTATCACCAATTGGTGTTGGAATTATTTCACTTACCTCTAAAACGGTCTCACTGTTGAGTTTAATTTCTGGAGTTAATATGTGCTCCTTTCTGCGGACCTTGGGTGGTGACTCATCTTCTTTGCTGACTGATTCAGACATGTTTTTGTTTTGTGTGAGTCTATTTATTCTGTTTTCATTAGAAATTGCTGTCTGTTCACATGTGGCAGTAACTAAAGAAGGGATTTCTAGAGGCTTTTGGAGCCGTGAAGGTGCTTCTTCCTCAATGAGTTCATTAGTTTTAATCAGCTCATTGTAAATCTGCATAAGTGTGGCTTTAATGGTTTGGGGAGGGCTCCTTTCAATACTTGTCCCAGTGTCTTTGTCAGACTTCTTTACTGAGGTGCTACCACTTTCTCTAAAGTCCTTTGATGACTTGCTACCAGTGTGATCTTCTGCATTCTCCGAAGGGGCTAAATGTGTGGGAACTGACTGTTCTAAAGCCTTTATTTGGGACCTTAAAAGTTCAGCAATAGATACAATTTTTGCAAAAGGTGTTTGACCTTTTTGGAAATCTGCTAATTCTGGCTCAGAAAACATTTCAGGATCTTTTGTGATGGGTGCCGTCTCAGTTTCTGGCTGTCGCATTTTATGTCCGTCTGAACATATTTTCTCCACTGTTTTTATTGGAAGTTTAGATTCTTTGTCTCCATTTGGTACGTGTACTGTCATTTCATAATTTTCTCTGGCAACTTCTCCAACCTTTTCCTTCTGAGAGACCATTACCATTTCACTTTTTTCATTTTGAGACACCCTGGCAGACTGTGCTGTTAAAGTAGCTATCTCATTACCTTTTACCTTTTCATCAAGCTGTATTTCTGTCCCTTCAACAGTTTTTATGGGAGTATTAAGTTGGCTTTGCTGTGCAGTGAGCGAAACGTTACACTCTGGGGTGTTCGCACCAGCACTGGGGCTTTCGAGTGGTGGCTTCTGTGTGTCTGTAAAAAGGCCCGTGCAGCTTTCATTTGATCCCCTGGAATGATCCTGTGTCATTTTGTCAATGGCCTTTTGAAGACCATGGTGCAAAGACGGGCCGTGACTGTCATGTGCTGCACTTTCGGCTGGTGTCGTCTCTGGTGCCTCCGTTGTGTGGCGGTTGGACTGTAGCTCAAGGGCGACAGGTGCATTACTCCTCTTTGTCGCTGTAAGGGCCGGCGTAGCCTTGTGGTAGCATACAAACACAGTTAGTTCCAGGCTGTAAATACCTGTTGCTTTATCCTGAACTATGCTAGACACGGATATACGCAAGAAGATTTAAACAACAGCTACTGACTAAGAGCAGCAAGGGTAATTCAATATTTGTAATGCAGTCTGATCATTTAATACCACTGTGATTCATTCTGTCTGTAGACTAACTTGAGTAGATTATAATGAGGTGGTTAACTAATCTCATGTTGTGTATAAACAAACTAACATACTTACATCAAACATACCTTTAAATAATTAAGCTCAACATTATTAAACAAATATATTTTGTTTGCCAAATCTTATGACTTTATTGATGATTTATTGATTTTAATTTCAGGAATAAGTCATACTTGATAACATGAGCTTAATTAAACGTTGGTTCATTGCTTCAGTGTGAAGTTTGTTACAACAGCGCTGCTTTGAGAAAGTTGTGGAGGTACAGTGGCATGTGGATTATTTTAAGAGGTACTGCTGTGTTTTGTCGAGGCTCTCAGTTTAGGGAGTCAGGGGGATTGCATAAGCAGCTGACAATAAAGTTTATTTGAGGATATTTTAATATTATTTCTACATATATATATTATATTAGGCTGTATACAATACAGAAAATATGTCATATCATATTAACCTTACAAATAAAAAAATAGATGCCTATCACATCTGTCAACATGTGCGTCATTTAATTCTCGTCATCCAGAACAGCTACCACATACTTTGAGGCTATAAATAGTCCCAAATGCATGTGTTACTGATGAAGCCAGTGTTGGCAACACAAAGCGCTCATGAGCTCATGCGTAATAGCTTCTTACCTCACTCGACAGCACTGGTTGAGGCACACACACTTTTTTTTTGGCAGTGCTTGTTTCCTTCTCAGGCAGCTGATCTCTGGCCAGTTCACATCGAGGCTGAGGCAATGCAGCCCTGCTGTCACATGGTACGTTCGTACGTGAAGTCATATCAGTGGATGAACCTGGCTTTTTATTTTGCTCCATGACCTTAGTATCTGGTGTTATACAAGTGTCCTCCTTTACCATTGGCTGAGACTGTTGTAGTTTTGAAGCACTTGAGTGTAAAGGTAATGAGGCAATGGAAGGACTCCTATTCTGTACTTTTACATTTTCTTTGGCAGTTTTGCATTCACCTTCTTTTTCCTGCTTTGCAGCCTGTTTGCCTGCAATGTTTGTCACCCGTCGTCTTAAAGATGTAAAAGCTGGCACCAAGGACGATGTGTTAGTTTCTGTTTGTGCTGGAACAGTCACCTCAGCGCCTTGATTAATTGATTCAAGTTTTTCTGTTTTCTCAAGTCTATCTTTAACCTCTCTGGAATTTGAGGTAGCAATGCTTTCTACTTCCATAAAATCTTCCATATCATTCTTCGACTCAGCTGACTCAGTATTGTCTGCAGAGGTTCTTTTCTCATCAGGTGATACTTTTGCCGTGTTAGAGATTTTAATCTTCTTGAAAAAAGCAGTTTTGGGTTGGAGTGCACTAAAAATCTTCTGAGCAGAATCATATATATGTGTACCAGTCTTACTGCTCTTCTCTTTGACATCCTGTCCATTAGTTAAAGGAGACACAGTTGCATTAGTGTCTTTGACTTCCTCTACAGTGGTTTCATGTAGCCTGGCCTTGACTTCTGCAGCTACATCCTGCTGGTTCTCCTCACTGCCACCATCCTCTGAAGAGCTAGGTGCACTGAGATAACCACCCACAGTTGAGCGTCTTTTTCTTTGTGCTCGGTCTGGACTGATCGTTCGCAGTGGCTCCTGGTTCTCTTTCCCTTCTGCCTCCCTCCGTCTATTTTCAGCCTTTTGTTTGATCTTTGAAAAGTAGCGTTGGTGGATTTTGAACTCGTTCATCTCACCCACTTCAAGAACACCAGAGCAGGACACTATGCCTTTGGTGTTAGTAGCGGAGGCCTGATATATCGCAGCATCCTCCACTGTGCAACTGCAAAAAAAAAAGGCAAAAAAAAAAGATGTAATGATTTTGGTAAAATATTGTTCTAGTTCTATTCAAACAGCTATATTGACACACATCCATGTTAAAGTGTTCAGTCAGTAGCATGTTTAGCCAGTAGTCTTTCTAGTGTGCATCATACCCAGAATAGGTTTTCTGATGTGATGCTGTATCTTCTATCAAATCAGAACTAAGAAATCAGCATTAAAGTCTGCATGCTTGGTTTTATGCAGTAGTAATACCAGACCAAAAATGGCTTGCAGTTAAGCTGTATTTGACTCTACACTAAGCCATGAGGATGTATGTTTCCAGTTAGGTTTGTTGTCCGTTACAGCTTTAGTCACACAATGTTAACTGCATAAACTGACTGAAAGCAAAAATGAACGTGTCGCTTATCCTGAGGCTGATTTCTTAAGTGCTATGATTTTGTACTTTATGAATACATTTTTATTGGTGGTGCAAAAAGTACTTAATACAAGACTGTATGTACATCTAAGAAAAACACTGACACTGGCACCAAATGTGCAAGTCACGTTGCTTGAAAAACTTACTTGTATATGTGCAGGGAATGGTTTTGACCATTGCGGAATATTTCGTATTTTGGCAGACCACAGTATCTGTCCAACTGAGTATCATCCTTGTACCAGGTGACCTGAGGCGTAGGGTGTCCTGAAAAAAAAGAAGGAAATCTAAACTGACAAATATTATAAATGATCTTAATAAGTGTCAGTTTTACAGTTGCATAAAAAAACTGTGCTGTTCTTTCCATTTTTGTGTTACATATAGGTATGATAAAAGGGTTTCAGATTAGAGTTGAAAAATGTTTCAAAGACTTAATAGCATAATTGCATATTTTCTTTCTGTACTTTTATGTATTTTTATTTTTTTGCTGAGAAAATTGTTAGAAATGTGGCAAAGCATTGCAGTGTATAATAATGAATATAATTCATAAGTACAAGCATAAAAGAACTTGTGATTTTCAGTAACATACATTTTTTAAATATTTTGCATAGTATTTCTGCAAAGAACTTAGAGGCGTTTACCTGTAACAACACATGAGAACTTCACGTTGCAGTTCTCAGACACAGCTTTTGACTTGAGAGTAATTTCAAAGAGTGGTTGTGTTTCCTCTGTTAACTGTGCCATGACACTGCAGAGCGTGCTCCTACAATGAATGAAAGCAGGTCAGACAGGTTGTGTCTGCATTTTCTAATACTACTTTCACACTCCAAAATGTACATTAAAGTGACACCAGGACAAATTCTTTAAATAAAGAAAGAATGCAAGATTCTTTCCTTGCATTATCAAATGCTGTTAAATGACTTTTTAATATGCATAACAAATGGAAATATGTACATTTATTATTTGTTATTCCTGTGGTATGGGATATGTCCACATGAGATAAAGTAAAAACCGCCACTTCAGTGTGTTTAAGAATTTGATTCACAGCATGCAAATGTACAGGATAAACAGAAACCGTGGAGTAATGTAAATGGATGGATGCTTGCATGCATTAATAAGCTCATTATGTTGGTGCTTATACATGATGTGAACTTAATCCACGTCTGGTGCTGTCACCCATTTCAATGTCGGGCCACTGCACATTTAAGGGACATTGTTACACATCAGTGCATGTTGTCTGCCATTAAGCAAACAACACGCAACAACAGTAAAACAAGTCTCACACATGTAAATTACATACACATACATATAGAACAGTTACTTTGTACAGGTATTTATGATAAAATGTAATGTTAGCACAGTATTGATTTTAGTGGTGTTTTATATGTTTTTGTGATTTTGACTTCTCTAAACTGTGAGCTAGGAATAAAGTAAAGTAGTATTTGTAAACCATTAATTCTTGCTCCTTATACTTATAGTTAAAGGTCTTTTCAGGCAGCAGCTTTATAAGTATGCCTATTTTGCTTGACGTAAAGTGGGGCCCCACACTGCATTTCTAACATGCTCTTCTTAATCAGCACTTTATTTAAACTCTGGTGACCATGGTAACAAACAAATAAAATAAAATAACAGCCAAATAAGATGTTTGTATAGCCATGTTAAAATGCTGAGCAGCATGATAGGATTGAGATGTTGTGCTGATTTTGTACCTGTTTTCTGGTCTCACGTTGGAGAGGTAGCTGCACCCAGGAGACCGGCTGCTCCCACTCATTTCTGTCCCATTGAGGGGTCTCCCATTTGAGAGGGAGCGGGTCCTTGTCCTCCGTGAACCCATATTCCACCAGATAAAGTTTGAAAAAATAGTTCCTCAAAAGTTTCTCAACATTATCCCTAAAAAGACAATACAACATTGCATTTCTTAGCAAACCTCATACTTCTGAAACATCTGTCACTTTTAATAATAAACTACAGTATATTATCATTGTTCTTTGTTGTTTACATGCTGACATTCTTTGAGCAGACACACCAAAACACTAGATTTTCTCTAGTTTACTTACCAATCTAAAAGTTTCTTCCCTCTCTTGACAGATACCCCACAGCACTGACCTAAGGCAATGAAATTTCCAATCAAACATGAGCATGCGTAGGCTGCTGCACTATTTATAGTTGGCCTGCAAATAGGCACAAGAGCACATCATACTTTCCAAAAGTTGCCATCGGACCATTTATTATGTGCCTTAGTAATAGCAAGGTGTAAAGCAAAAGAAAATTCAGCTGAATGAGACAAATGACAATGACAAAAGCCTTAGGTGCATTTCATGGTTGTTAGTGACTCTTGAGACTGTCTAGACAATGTCCATCAGTTAAACACAAACTTTTAAATGTGAAAAGACTATGTTTTTGCTCCATAGACGTGTTTATTGATCTACATTTTCATCCTCACAATATCAGTGCGAAAAACAATGCTACAAAATGTATTCGACATATTTCTGAATGAATATGGATAATTCAATGTAAGGTTATGAAGCCTACCAAGCACTATGGCACACATCACCCTATGGCTGACAATTGTGGTGGAACCCCCCCAGAGAGAAAGCAGTAGGAATAGTACAGCCTTATATAGGCAAGCACTAGTGGCTGCCAAAGAGCAATGGACTATTATCTGGACATAAGCCTGCAAGCATGTCTACACTCATCCCAGACAGAAGTGGGATACGTGATACTTACGCTTTTGACTTTTAGCTTTAGTTTCTTAATAAATACACACTGTCTTAATCATTTTTTTAATGTCACTTTTTCTTTCACTATTAGTGGGGTTATCAACATGTTACCTATTGCATAAATCTGAGTAAATTGTGTTATTATCTCATGGAAGCACCTACTTACATCATGGGTAGCGAGGTGTGTGTATAAATGGTTGCTGGTCCTCTTGGAGTTGGAAAACCTCAGCTTGAACTGCATTTCCTGCACAGGGTGTGTACAGAGAGATCAAAGCATAACAGCTTGTGGAAACACTATGGGGTCCAAGTGACTTTGTAATTTGACTATGTTTGACAGTGTATCCCTCTAAGCCGTCTGACAAACTGCTGCTTGTTGGGCAGGAGTACCCCAAAGCTAAATTCAGAAGTTATATTGAATGCGATTACGTAAATGTTTACAAAACTGCGTGTCTTGTAACGAGTATCAAGCCATTGCCACATCATTTCACGCTGGAATCCGATAAGACAATTGTCCTTATAAATAACGATTTCAAAACTCTGGTGCCATATGTGGGGCATAATTACCACATTACTTGGTGATTGCCTCATGGTTTGCTATGTATAGCTCCTCCAAAAATCCTGTTGTGGCTTAGTTGGGCAGCTTTATCGAAGGGCTACATATAATGCTCCCAGTGACTACCTCTGCTTTTGTTTATGTCATTATCTATCATTTGTTAGAAAACCTAACAGAAATAATCGAAAAGTATAGCAACATCAAAAATGTAAACATGTTGTAATCACTTAGGTCTGTTGTGGGAATGAGCAACCTCAAGTCTAATTTGGCTGTTCAGACCTGGACCTAGGTGCAGAGGTGAGTATTGAGATCAAAGTATGTGTCAAAATATACATATTTAAATATACAGATCAAAATATATGAACCAATATAGACAACTGGCACTTCTTCAGTTTCATTGTGGTATTTATTTACCAGCTCTGTGGACATCTAATAAATAGTGACCTTTCAGCATGTGCACATGAACCTTTCAGCCACAAGTCCTCTTCTTTTGCTTTGTGCCAGCGTAATATAAAAAAGGACATTGTTATATTCCTCTTTTTGCTATTTGGCAACACCTGGCCTTTCACGCACATTGTCAGCCAAAATGAAAGTCAGGACAGTTTCATTGTCTGCATAATTAACCACTGCATCAGTCTTGTCATGCACAGGTGTGATTGTTCACGTGTAGCAGCTTCACAACAACTACTGTCATTTTGTTGGAAATTGAAAAACTGAAATTGCCTTTAAACCAGTTCTAACTATAGTATACCTAGATTTAAAACTATTTAATAGTGACTTGTGAAATGTGATTTATAATTTAACACAAGTTTAAAGAACTGTTACAAATAATAATAATAATCTTAATTATCATTTTAAGAATAGGTATTACCAGGCAAAACCATCCCATACATAATTATGCATAATTTCTTGGCCTCTATATATTTTTCTCATCTCACTTTTTTGTATCAGAAGTGGAAATTAAGTGTCACTGCTGTCCATGAAGCAAATAAACTCTAAAGATAAAATTCTACTATTAAAGCCACATGAAACACCAGCTGCATGGGAACATGCTGTTCTAATCCAATTGGGATACAACACCCTAATCCAAAATGACTTCAAATGTGGGGTGTTGACATAGCCAGGGTTACACCAGAGACCAAACAAGAGCGAAACAGTGTAACTTCACTTCGAGGCAAGTGGTTGATGTTTCACTGCATGCAAGGTACACACTAGGATCCTTGGTACTGATCCTTCATTTTTCTGGCCTGTGGGAGAGGGGGGTTTGGACCTAAGAGTTGTGGTTCTGTACCTGTTTCAAGAAAGGGCCTGAGAAAAAAATGGCCACTACTTTTGAGGCTTGAAAATTCTTTGTGGCAATAGTCTTTGTATGGCTGTGTAGACTACTGATAAAGCCGTGACATCATCTTCTGGAAATTCACACCAGTGTCAGCTCCAAGGAAGCAGAAACAGGAGAAGACCTAACCCCCAAAGACAGCTGCTTACCAATGCAATAGTGTATTACTTTTATGTAGCACCACTCTACTCACATTGCCCTCAGCAGGCAGAGGTTGTAAACAAACACTATGTTGTTCTACAATAGTCGGTAAGTCTTATTTAATTAAAGACATGGGAAGTGACACCCTGAATAGACAAAAACATTAGTCCAGAAGATAGAAAGATTAATATTGTAGCATGCTGGCTAATTATCGAGGCTACAGAATACAGAAACACAATAAATTCATGTCATGTACAGTTTGGTTCAGTAACAGTTTTTGTCTTACCTTTAGACCTTACCTTAGAATTTGTGCGCGCAACACAGCCAATAACTTGCTAGGTAGGGTTATAGTGACATCTAGTGGTTAAAAGGCAGGTTATTTCACTCTAAATAGGTTCCTAATGCAATTATAATGCATTTATAAAAGTAAAGAGAATTGTGATTTCAATACACATTTATTGTGAGTTGAAATGTATAAAATATTCATAAAAAAAACAAACATAAATGCAAAAAGAAAAATGGGGCACATCCAAAGAAACAGTAATCTGCACACATTGAAAAAAGGTGAAAGGTTCTCTTCCCAAACTCAGAACAAAGATTTTTAGACCACTTCAAATGAAGTATGCATTATACAGCTGCTATGGGTTACTTTCTTCTTTCTTTCTTAAGCAGCATGTCAGCAACAGATGGTGCTTTGCGTTTGACACCTAAATGAAAGGGTCACTTCACATTAGACAGAATATTACATAATGTAAATAAACATTCAAATAAACACTTTCTCCACAATACCTTGCTTTTTGTTGGGTGATTCAGTGACGTCTTTAGATCTCTTGGCATAAGCCATCTTCATCCTCTGGACATTATTTTTACTGACCACTTCATGCTGTACAATAGGCTTAGGGTAGTCTTTGCCCACAATGCATCCTGCAGCCTCCTGGATACTGCGAGGAGCTTTCCATGGCTCAT
The DNA here is from genome assembly GCA_036850595.1 of Rhyacichthys aspro. NCBI lineage: Eukaryota > Metazoa > Chordata > Actinopteri > Gobiiformes > Rhyacichthyidae > Rhyacichthys > Rhyacichthys aspro. Next base: position 10,722,023 of record CM072150.1, on the reverse strand, counting down.
AGATATACTGAGCTGGAAACTTCTTCAGAAGAGGCAGGTACTTTCTGCAATGGTGAGGTGAGAACATATGATGCAGAGATGACTCAATGAAGTAACATGGGAGTTTGACCAATCAAATCTTACTTGATGTAATCTCCATTTTTGTCAGTTTTCTTGCCGAATGCCACAGGGGAGTAGACTCTGAAAAACTGGTGGAAGAAGGTACTTGCTGAGAGCCACTGCCAATTCCCAGCATTTAAAGCCCAGTCTCCATCCAACAGAAGCTCTTCAAAAACCTGTGAACAGGCACATGAATAATGACATGCATTACCCACTCATTTTAGAAGTGTGGCAATTGAATTGCTGTACAAATAGGATTTTTTCATAGAAGTTAGTATAGTTGTAGGATTTGTACCTTTTGTCCTTCTTCCCAGCTGATCCAAAGGTCTCCTCGGGTAAGAAAGCAGGCAACAGCATGTCTGGCCAGGTGGTGGATCCAGCCTTCCTTCCTCAACTGGGTCATGATTGCATCAATGAATGGATAACCGGTCCGAGCCTTGGAAAAATTCAGGAATAAGTAATGTGGGTCTTACAATAAAAAACATAATTACATCATAATTAGCATTCCTCCTGATCCTTAAGTGTAGACAGGATTTGTCATGGGCATTGTCAATACCTCTCTCCAAGCAGCCAGGAATTCAGAGTTAGTGTCCCAGTCCACCTGAGTACATACAGGGTTGCCCTTCATCTTGTTAAAGCTGGGGACACCCACACTAGCTGTGTAGAAGAACTCCCTCCAAAGCAACTGACCATGAAGCGAAACTGGAGGAGAGGAGTGCTTCTTCTGCAATAAAAAAACAGGGAGAATGTCAGCACCTTTTTAAGTTAAAGAGGATTTTATTGCAGGTTTCCTGTTAATCTCTGATGATGGCCCTCACCCCTTGATAGACCTCTGCCAACCTCCACCAAAAGGTGCGTGCAGACAGGCAGCCAAATGTAACATATGGACTCAGGACAGTGGTGCTAGGCATCAAAGAGTTTGAAGAAGTCTGGGGTTTTTCAAAGCTGCACACCCATTGCTGATTTGAAAGACAAGAAAAAGCTAATCAAAATCTTTTTTTGCACAACACCAGATTCTATATCATTTTTCTTGGAGACGTATTACTGTTCTTTTCATGTGTTCATCTAGTCTCCTGAGGGCCTCCTGTTCTCCTCCAGGGAACAGCTCCTCTGTGAGTGAGGAAATGTCATGACCAAGCTCATCCACTGAAGGGATTCCATAGTTCTGCTCATGATCTTTTGAATCATGGCTGGTCACATCTGTTGCAGAAGCAATACAATAAAAATTAACATCAACAAGGGCAAAAGAATAATACAATTTCTATATATTTTTGACATGTTTTTTTTTTTTAACCTTTCATGTTTTCTGCAGATGGAGCAGCAATAGGCTTTTTTGGTGGTCCAAGGCTCTGTACTATTTTCTGCATGGAGTTATAAGTAAGAGGAGGCTTGCCATTGTTGTCCTCAATTATTCTATGAAGATATTAAACATGTATAATAATACAGCAGTCATACAATGAAATAACTTTTAATGGGAAAACAGTACCTGTTTATATCATAAAGAGTGTGTGAGACTTTATAGATGACTTCAACTCCATGTTCTTCAGCCAAGCGGGTAACAGTTTTGTCCCGACTCAAACTGTAGGGCTCTGTGTCATACTCGTAAGTCAACTTTGTTACTTTCCACTTCTTGAAGAGCTGAGGGAACACATCCTCTGGCTTGCCTCTAACAACAAATAGTCTGAAAAGAGATAATAACATAACGTGCAATATGGGCAGTTTGACTACAGAGTTTTATAAAAATTCTTCCAAATCATGTCTTATAGTTTCAAATTATTATTTTGATACTGCTGTACCTGGAGTTAAGTTTCCTCAGGCTGCAGTCCAAGTCTTTGAGCACTCCAATGAGAAACCTCCAGCGGTTCAGGCCAACGCATGTGTTGTTATGGAGGTAAGGGTCCAGGATAAACACAGGATAAAGCTCCTTACAGTCCCTCAGAGCTGCCATCAGCGCTGGATTGTCATGCAGCCTCAGTCCTTTGCGGAACCAGTGAATACTTGTATGAGCCATGTTGGTTTTGTAATCTACAAAGAATAAGACAAAACAAAGTCACGTTGGCTGAATCAAGAATGAGTGCAATGCTGGACTTTCCTCTCTTTTCATGTAATGTGAAGTTGGACCCATTAATGAAACGCAGTCTGTAGTAAAGTCTGTCCGTGCAATGCGTTAGTGTAAATCTAGTCTTTCACGCGTTAGTAAACACACACTTAACCATGTGTGTGACGCCATTCAATACATTAAGGTTAGACAAAAATGACATTACCTTGGAGTAGAGGGTAGAAGCCTCCAGCTGTACCTAAGTTTTCATAAGGTTTCCTGATGTTTACTATTACGTCTGTTTTGTAACATTCACGCTCCGTGTGTTACAAAAGCTCGGAAGCTGGCACTGATTGGATGTACGTCTGCAGCGGTACATCCAATCAGAGGAGAGACCAAAGCACGGGTAATGTTTCCATTTCTCCACTAGATGTCCCGCCAGCGCAGCTAAAATACAAAGGAAGTCCCTTTTAAGCCATACTGGTAACATAACCAATATTTTTGCGCTGATGTATTTTTGCGTAATAGTTTGTTTATGTGACATTTTGGACGCTTGGATACAATGAAGTCACAAATCCAGAACACAGAACTACCTCATTTCTGGTTTCTATGAATCACCTTGACTTACGATGACATGCACTCGTCAGCCCGTCGTAGCTCGCCGTGATCGTATAGTGGTTAGTACTCTGCGTTGTGGCCGCAGCAACCCCGGTTCGAATCCGGGTCACGGCATTGAAACACAATGTCACGGCAGACGGGTTTCTTTTTAATCAACATCTAATCAAACGATTTAACACTTGTGCCCGGGCCTTTTTCATAGCTAAATTTAACCGGAGTGCCTGTTACACAGACCAGTTCTGAACCTATCACTTTTTACTATGAGGCTGTAAGGGCATCATGTAATGGACTTGAACTGAACCGATCTGACAGCAGCAGCAAATTGTGTTACCCAAACGCCTCAGAGTCTTGTAGGTAATTCAAATATGTCCTACCACTTCCAAGCCGATCCGTGACACCTCACATCAGCCTATCAACCTGTAGAAGACAATTTGATGATGCATTCAAGTTCTGTCGGAAAAGTATGACAATCCAACCTACTTCGTCTACGTGCTGACTGTTGTGAACACGTGAGCCTCGGATGGTTTTGGTAGCCTTGTTGTGTTGCCAGACTACAAACCATGTTAAACGGGTAGAATATGTCTACTTTTGTTATTCTTGATATATTTACCACTGCCTGCTGAGATCGCCAAAGAGCCAACCATAAATACATTGCTTAAGGTGCTACAACGGCAGTAGTTTGTTTTTTGACTTGTTATATTGCTATTCGGGGAATAAGTCTCAACAGTTACGATGCAGAGCCTATCGGAATTTATTTTCACTGCTGCAAACAGAGCTAGCTCCTCCTCTCCTCGTTTGTCCTTTAGTATGTGAAGGCAGCATCCCAGTCATATGCCTGCCCAGCATTCAGAGCGGCTTTGGCACGGCCAGAGGAGCAGAGAAGGTGTGGTGAGGGGCTGACAGTTTAACTGGACCACACTGAGCCCTCTTACACTAAACTCAAGTGGGTTATCTCTAGCACCAGCCACTTCCATCAGACGAGGATGCTCCAGTGCAGCAGCTCAGTGCTGTCGCTGCCTCTGGCCAGGTGTTGGACCAAAGGAGAGGGGCATCATTAAGGCGAGAGAAAAAACAACTTGTGCTCGTTTTTCCTCATCCCGTTCGCAGAGGAGCGAGAAGATGCTGAGCCGACTCATGAGTAGCAGCATCAGGAGTCTGGACAGAGAATACAACTGCACTGTGAGGCTGCTGGACGACTCCGAATACACCTGCACGATCCAGGTCAGTGGGGAGCAGCATGCTCTGGTTGCGAGATCACCTTATGATGGTGGACGTGTCAGTGACTGGGGTTGTGACCGCTGATTACTTGTGAAGCTGTTATCTCAGCTACTTTATCCTTGTTAAATAATGACTTGGTGATTTTGCTGCCATACATTGCTAAATGGCCAGACTTTTGCCCACTGTCATGATGCAGACAGTGTTTTCGTCATGCAGACAAACGAGATCCCTTTAGAACTGTATGGTGTGTTGCGTAGCAAATTCAAGAATATCAGACGATTACCAAGGTGCTGCCTCCCTATGCAGTGGATTCAGACGCAAGAAAATTCCTTTGAATAGAATGAATGACGAAATCAATCTGTAATCTGATGTCAACTATTTTCCAGTGCATCTGTGGTAGAGGAATGTGGGATCTATGAGACCAGTGAGGTTGTTTTAGATTTTGAGAATTCTAATTTCAATAAACAGGCATATGGCTCTGACAATCGATTAGCATGTTTCAGAAACAAAATATTGTCCATTAACTTATTTGAGATGATTGTGTTACAGGCATATTCATAACATGGCTCAACTGGTTTACTTCAAGTGTTCTACCAGATATTATTTTTTTTAAGTTGCATGCATTTGCTATTTCTCATCTTATTACAGCTTGTCCCATGGAGGGCTGGAGCCCAGCTTCTTTGGGACTGGGAAAGGGTTCTTACCAAAGAGAACCCACAGTAATACAGGATGAACATGCTGATTCTTCTTTCGATCTACATATTGTAGTCTGCTGAACGTACAGTGTGCAGAATTAAGTAGGGGTTATTGTGGTGCTGTTTTATAGTGTTGTGAAGCTGTTTGTTGACCTGTCTTGGTCTTTTGTTGCTCCCTCAGGTTTATTCATTGGTCTGTGTTGCATTCAGTAATGCTGATTTATTTTTCACAATGAACTACTGAGGCAGTAAGTCAATGACTCACTTACTCAGTCCACTGCAGACTTGTTAGAGATTTCTCCATCTTGAAGGCACCTCAAAAATCAATTGTCTTACTGACATAAATTAAGACAAGTCATGACCAGAGTCAGTAAACATGCAGTCACTGTAAGGAACAAAAGGAATGAGTGAGCAGGTTCGTGTGAGCAGGGTTTCACTCTTTCAACTTGTATTATTCAGAAAAAAAATCAGCAGGTTTGTTTTAAATGTTGGCTGCTTTTTCTATGCTTCTCATTTAAAGTTGACAGAACAAAAAGGCCATTAACATGTGTTTATTTCTTGAATGTGACGTCAAATCAATTTATTCAATTGGACGATAGAGGGTAACACACAATTGTCTGGTACATTAAATACCATAATAACACTGAATTCAAGCACACTTTTACAGCACGATAGATTTATTGTGTAGACTTGACAACTAAGCTCCCTCACCCAGTCATGAGTCATGACCCAAGTCTTTGGCTGTCAAGACATGCTGATTCTACTCTTTTAGTAGCTGCAAGGACACAACAGAGGCAGGGTGTTTGATTCTGGAATATATATTGAGAGAAATAAATACTCTATTGGCGTATTGCATAATTTGCAACAGGGAAAATGAAATAAACAATTACTTTTCATTATGGTGCTGTTTATAAAATATGTGTCTCTGAATGAAAACATAAATTGGATCGTCAACTTAATCAATTGTCTACAGTTTACAGCAACAGCATCAAGATTTATTTGTTGTCAATAAATACACCCATCCGTGTAAGAAATATGTCATTCCATCACTGAGCTGAAATGATATAATAGTGGACTCACTGCACTTCATTAATGTTATTGTGGCTTTATAGTTTTGTGACATCGTGATATTTTCATTTGTTATATCACTCTCCAAGAACCACAACTTTGATCAGTGCTCGGGGAGCAAGACAAGACAAGTCCATGATATACAGAAAGGGATGAGATAATGATAAAAACCATGGGCTGATTTTCTTGTGTAAAGGCGGGCAGGGAGTGGTGATAAGTGGTTAAAAAAATAATTAAGAATGAGCCACACTCTTGGTTGCTTTTGTATTATAACGTTTTCAAATAAATCAATAGTGTTCTTGCCCACGGAAAAGCAAGGAAGATGTTTAAAAAGTCGCTGTGTCCTTGACTACTACAACACTACTTCTATTGATAGAAAAGCACTCTTATTTAGGCATATCTTATCTCATATAATGATATTAGAAACACACCGGAGCAGAATCAGTCTAGTACTTGAACTTTATTGTCCAGCCATGATACTAAAATGCATCACCTCAGGTATGGTATATTTTTTTTCTTTTTTGGTCTTTGTGGCTGTTCCCCTTTATGCCCAGAGGACTTCACAAAACATCAAATGAATCACTGATCTCAATATTGTGAATCACAAACACTTAAAAGCAGTGTCAATATGATCCACCATATTGTCCAACAAAACATAAGTTATTTTAACAAAAAATTATTTTTTCATGTCATGTTTGGGAAAACAAAAAGGTGATTAGAGTTATACTGAAAACAAACCACAGCTGGACTATCAGCAGCTAAAACTGTTTGCCCTGTTGCAAGAAGCCATAAGAGTCACAGCACTATGCACGTTTGATGTGAAAAAAATTTGATTTGATTTGAAAAAAAATGCAACTTGTAAATTCTCTTTGTCCCAAAAGCTGTATTCTAGTTCTATTGTGTTGCTCCTTTTGTGAACTGTACTTTTAAAGGTTTCAAACTTTAATGTTTAAAATGCTGAGGTTCACTTTGGAGCTAAAGATGTCACTAAAGAGGAACAGTTCACAGACAGAAGTAATTTTATGTAGCCTATTGCCAGCCAAAATGAACATGGAAGTCTTTTTGGATTTGGTTCACACCCCTGTCACATGGGGCTTGCGTCAAATCCAGTATGCAGGTCTTTCCTTTCAAAATGTGTTTGCAATCTGCCGGGCAGAAAAAAGAAAGCTGTGCATTTTTTACTTTGATCATATATGTGTAAATTCTAATAAGGTATTGTAGATGGGGTCATGTACTTGCTGGGGTATAAATGGGGTGCTTTGTAGAGAAAGGAAAAGCTTTAATTACATATGAATGCTGACGTCCTGGCTGTCTGCTGGCTCTGCACAATTCAGACAACACTATCCTCAATATGTGTGTCTGTGTGTGTACGTACTTCAGGAAGGAAGGTATATACACAAGGAAATGGATTAGAACTTGTGTCAGAAATATGTGTGTTGTGATTCTTGCAGAACCCAACACAGATAGTTTATTTATTTACTGTAAAAATGAAATTCAGGAGAAAAGGGTAGTAACCCAATAGTCCTTCGTATTAGTGCTTAGTTATTAATGAATTAAATATCAACTGTGTGTTAGGTTATGTTTAAATCCGTGGAAATAATAAAACTTTAGTCAAAAGACAGACATCATGTTACTTCAGAAGTTATGTGCAATTTTTGTTTTGTATCATTTCATTTGGACATGTTATGTGAGTGTAATGTCTGGATATGTGCTGCAGTCTTTGCTTCAGAATAAATTGCATTTTATATTAGGTCATATACTCTCACAAAAGCTCTGTTTTGTTACCATACTGTGCTCATGAGGTTTTGGGAGTGTTGTGTTGCATATATCTCAGATTTGTGGTGTGGTGGTGTTGTTTTACTAAGGGCTTCCTCCAACCAAATATTACTGAAGAGTACCTCTTTTGTTTGTGCGGTACGTTGAAGCAGTGTTGTGGTCTGTGGTGTGTGTTTGTCGTCTCTTGGGATGTGCAGCTAAACTGTACTGTCAGATAAAGCCTGCCATATGTGCTATAGCCTCCACCACTATGTTTGATAAACAATAGCTGAATGTACAGTATGTTCAGCTAATGGAAGAGGAGATAAATAGCGATGTGTAATATCTCTGATTGAGACAATGACAAAAATGTTGTTGTCAGTGACTTTTGTACTGAACTCCCTTTTTCTCTTCTAATTTGCAAAAAAAACAAAAAAACAGTTGATTTAGAAACATCAGGAATTGTCCCTCATTTTTATTCCGCTTAAAGTTTTGATTAATTATAGTCAAGTAGTTATATTAAATAGTTATATTAAAGCTACTATATGTAGGAATTTTATGAAAAATTTAATGAATGGAATGAAAATCCCTTTTATTCCATGCCACTAGTCCTCTAGAAGTATGTGGAATTGCATTTTTAACCATTTTCATCTGACGTCATTTGATCAGGTGATCATCATTTGGTCGCCATCTGGGGATGACACTGCCATTGTTCCACTATTAAGATATTCCTCCAAATGGGTCAATATTCCTTGCACCATTTGTAAACTATGTTAAAGAGAAATATCCTGAGCAAAACTGTAACCCATTATGTTACATTAACATTATTATGTTTCACACAGCTGTCATATACTAGGTGACTAGGTGTACACAGTCAAATCTCTTACAGAGGGGAATAATGATCCAGGTGAATAGACTAAGACACTGAAAGGTAACTGATAAGTGAGAGTGACATAACCGCTGTGGTGGTGTGCTTATAAAGTGGCTTCATAGTCTGGTTGCTAGGTTAGCCGTGCTAAACCAAGTACTTCAGGTCTACAGAATAGAGAGGAATATGAAATACTGCAGGGCAAGTTAATGATTTTCAGGCTTGTAACTGCTCCCGCCTTTTGCCAATTAAGAATGGCAACAGCAACAAGAAAGTAACGTGGAAAAAAAACAGTCTTTAAAATAACTTCTTATCTGTCTGTATTTCACCATGTTTCTCCACTGTTTACACGTTAGGGATGTTTTTTTTGCCAGCCTCGGCTCCCATGTCAAGACCCAGGCTGAAGAGGTCAATGCTCATGAACAATGAGGACAAATCAGACAAAGTAAAGTTTAATAAAATAATCTTTATTAAGTCAGTTAAACAAAATTAAGACAAAGAAAGGGTAAAAATATCTGGACAAGTTGTTGAGCTGATTGTAGTGAAAGAACAGTGCAGATATTGACATTGTGATGTTTGAGTCGTAATTTATAGGTTTATACTGAATAGTGGTGTTGCCTTCATGTGTCACATATCTCTGACCTGTCAAGGGGATTTGTTGTTTAGTGTTTCATCACAAGAACATGCTCACAGTTCTACAGAGAAACCCTTGGTTTACTGAAATGATCTAAGTTAATATACCACCACTTATTCAATCCACAGTTGTTGCTGGTTTTCTCTAACTGACAAGAAGAGACATATCCAGGGTAGATGTCACATGGGGGCATCTAAAAAGGGATAAAAACACTGCAAAACTATATAACAGTTGGCTGGACTTGAGTCAAAAGAGAGGATAGAGTTTGTTTACATGTGTTCACCAGGAAATCCTACATATTATTGTTTTAAAATATCTTGCTTCTAGGATATAGCATAATGACAATGGATGGCTCGCTGTTCCACTTGCCCCTGGCTTGTAACAGTGAAGTAATTATGACATTAACGTCACTCTTGTACTGTCTTTCGAAACAGCATAAAAAAGATTCTTGCGGTATTTGCATAACGAACAGACATAAGGAGCCTGACTGTGCTAATACAGCGCACATTTTACCATATGTAGATTTTTCAATACCATGCTGAATGTATAGTTGATGGGTTGTTTTTATTAAAGCTTTGATATAGTCTGTCATACGAACAAAGCTATCCACTTCACCCTTACATCACTCAGACCATCAAAACTCCACCTCTCCTTTAGCTCAGCTCCTCAGTCCACAAGTGTGCAGTGTCTATTTTTAAACCCTTGCTATAGTGGAGCCGCTGTGTAGGCTATGTATGTGTGTGGAATATTAAGCACTTCTTCCCCTCTCTAAAAGCGGGTAACCGTAGTCATCATAGACTTCCTTTCACACAGTGCACACTTCAGTTAAGTGCTAGCCAAGGAGCTCTCGTCTTTTGCAACCAACTCTCTTGTGTTCCCTCCTTTATGCAAACACACAATCTGATGCTTTTACCACTGAACACACAGCCAGGCCTAGTCCATATCTCATCACTCATCTAACATTGTTTCTGGATCTTTGCCGTGCTTCTTCGTCCTCTTGTATGCAGTGCGATTGCCGAGGAGACTACTTTGTAATCTCATGACGTCTCACTGCTGGCTTGAACTACCTTTTGTGTGTGTTTTATAAAAGGAGAGAGAAGGAAGAAGCAGCAGGTTTGTCTGTCGGGTGGGAGCTCTTTTTTCTTTTTCTTGGCTCGCGCAGAAGTGGACAGCATGAGAATGAATCACAAAAAAAGATAGTTCTCCTGTGATTGGTTTGCGTTCAGATATCCCCATTGAATATGATGCTGTTGACATTTTGCCACAGTGTCAATCGTTAATGGTTATGTCAGTGTGTGTGACTGACCACAAACACCCAGACAGCACCAGTAATATATTCTTGTACTTAATGCAATACAGTTATACTATACCATACCGTTTATATATATATAACAGACATAATTTCCACATTTTCCAGGTCTATGTGATTATTTGTTTAATCCTTGTCATTAACTGCTGCTGAGATGCAGAGCCAGTGTATCTCCCCGTTTCTTTGTTTCACTTAATTTTCCATCCTTCATTTATCTTCCTGCAGAGCCCCTCTGAATATGAAAGAATCTCTATCAAAAGAATAAATAGATTCTCTTCCCCAGTTAGTGACTAATATTGACTCTGGAGAGCACATAGCACCACATAGACAGACACAGTTTTAAGTTCACCATGAAACTCTATAGCTTCATCCATGGCTTTCTTCTTAATGTGTAATTAAAAATTAACTCCATTTCCTACACATAGGCCTAATGATAATGTCCTATGCTACAACTGAAGACACCGAGCTGTCACTAAGATTGTTGCAGTGTGTAATCTTGTCAAAGCCGCTCTGCGTCCCAGCTCAGTGACTTTCCATTGCCCTTGGATTTTTGGGAGATAGCTGGGGAGCTACCATTCTCCATGGCAACAAGATTATTACATCACTACTCCCCAGCTGCTGGCGTCAACACAGTGTTTGGCTAAGCTCTATGGCAGCCCAGCAGTGACTTCATACACTCATATAACTGTGAACAAATAGCATTACTGTATATCCACTTGTGATTTGTCACCTAAAGATTTTCATCAGGGAAGTGTGGGTCTATTAAGACAACGTCTCAGACACTTGTAGTGTCTGTCACCTTCTAGCTCTCTTTAGTCTATGGCTTGTGCCGTGGGGAAGGTTCAGTTCTGTGTAATTGGGGTTAACACAGTCTCTTAACCCAATTTGCATTGGGTTGGGTCCCTGTGGAAACCTGTGATAAATACCTACATGAAAGCAGCTTATCCAGTGTTGTGATGGGAACGTGCTTATTTATAAGAAATTAAAATCATATAAGTATAATGAAAAACATAAAATAACAAGTGTGTTTCATGTGGCGTAAGTCCAAAGGGTGGCAGCTAGATCATCCATCTACTTATTCTTACTTCTGCAGGACGATGAATCCCACAAGGAATCCCTTATGTACCTACTGCTTCAGAAGGGGTCATTGTGACCTTGCCACCTGAGTGAGCCAAACTTCCACTGGGCCTTAGGGTCCCATTGACCAAAGACAGTGTGGAAGAGGCAGGAGGAGCACCAGATGAGGTCGGATGATAAGAGATGGGAAGGAACAGCTGTGGGAGAGAAAAGAATGTGCCAGACGACTCTCACCTGCCCATTGTGTAGTGCTCTTCATGCTGTGCAGTTAAAGGGGCACACTGTCTGTAGAACTCAAAAGATCTAGGACACAGAAACAAATTAATATCTTTTTTTCTGTGTCTGTACAATTGTCATTATAATTCTTGTCATTGTAATACTTTACACTATAAATACTGACTGTAGGCCACACTGACAGAGAGGTAATAAAAAAGGTTTAGATTTATATAGCGCTTTTTTGTCAAGTCACTCAAAGCACGTCACAATTTAGTCCATTATTCATTCAGTCCACTGTCACACTCTGGTGGTGGAAAACTACCTCTGTAGCCACAGCTGCCCTGGGGCAGACTGACCGAGATGTGGCAGCCATTCTGTGCCTACGGCCTCTCTGATCACCACCAAACACAATCACACATTCATACACCAATGTCACAGACACTGGAGGCAAGGTGGGTGAGGTGTCTTGCCCAAGGACACAACAACAACATCAACAGGAGGGAGCAGGAATCGAACCACCATCCTTCCGGTTACTGGATGCCCTGCTCTACCTGCTTAGTCTAGGATCATTTCTCGAGGCCATCTCGTAACAACCTTTCTATGTGCATGTTATATGTGCCACCATGGATCCTCTCTGGTTTCCTCCCAAAAATGCCTGTCAAAAGAAAGGCATGTATTGCTGACATTAACTGGCCAAAGGGAATGAATGGAAGGGTTAAAGGTTGTCTGTCACCGTGTCAACCCTGCATTTTACTTTGTTCAGTGTACACCCGAACACCCACAACAGGAGGGATAGGCTTCAGCCTCCTGTTAACTGGTGAAAGCCCTATAGCTTGACTGATCCCACTGATAAACTGGCACTGATAAACAGACACACAGACTTGCCTTGAGTTGGGCTTGCACATTATTTATATTTTTCAGTGAACTCCTTTGTTTTGCAAGAGGATGTGTCAGCTGTTTTAACTCATTAATTAGTCTGTGAGTTCCTTAGCTCATCTGAGGCTGCTCTACTCAGTCCTTTAGTACCTGTGCTGTTCTCCTCATGGATAAACCACATCAAAAGTGCTTACGGTTGAATTCTAGCATTAGTTTGTTTGTAATTAATTTGACGTTGCTATTCTAAGGCATTTATTTACGCCTTGAAAAAGACATCATATCTCTTTTCTTCCTGCTAATTATGCCACTACTACTTTATGTGGTTCTCATCAGGGGATTAAACCCAGTGACACATGAAATAATGCCACCTTCATGGGAACAGATAGTTTCTCATTTCATTTTAAGAATATTGCTCACCCATTGCCTTCCCTTGTTGATACTATATATGACATCAAGACATTCCCCCCACAGTTTACATAAGGTTCAGCCTTGATGAAGGGCATTCCACTAAAGCAGCTAACCCCTTATGAGATGTATTGTTGTTTCTATGTTTAAAAAACTCACTACATCCATTTTAACTGATTGTATCAGTAGAATACAATTTTATGGTATTCTTTGCAATTGTTTTTGTTTGTACAATGTTTAGTGTCTCAATTAAGTTTTTTTTTCTTATATATTTCTTATATAACTAGATATAAATCAGCCATAGAGCTGCTTCCCTCCAGAGCTGGCCTGACTAAAGACATTTGGAATGCATCAAAAGTCAATTATGAGCAATGGGCCAATAGCTGTTTCATTCTGTGTACAATATAATAACTATAGTGAGACCTCAAAACCAAATTTTTTACTCAATTCATCTGTGTTTTGTTGAACAGATTATCTGTTGTCTTGTGTGCAAGATAATCAGTTTTTTTCTTCATTTGACATTTATTCAATATTGCAGCAATATTCATCATCACTCCACGATGATGAATATTTAGCCTTCACTATTACAAAGAAAACTGTTCAGGGTATTGTATGCTTATGCAGCACTTAAAAGGATGGGCAAGTTATTTATGCATACATAAACTGTTAAGATTTAAACCAATAATTGAATTGTGCCATGGATTTTATTTCCTATTTATCTGTCAGTCATCCTGCATAATGCGATGCTTGAAGAGAAAGAGGCCTATTACGCCAGAGGCTCGGCTGCATGTGCTGCATAGAGCTAATCAGTCTGCAGCCATTTAAAGGCTTCTTCCTCCTTAGTGGCACAGCGAGAATGTCACTTATTTTGAGGCGCTGGAGCTATTTAATTGAAAGACTTGAACTAGAGAAAACTGTCTAAATGAAGTCTTTTCTCAGTGGGATTTTTACCCTTTATTTTGCATGAGCAAGAACTGGGATGTGGTTACTGCAGCAAGATAGTGTACATCACCCCATTTTTACGCTTTGTGTAAAAGTTAATAACATGAGACTGTGTTTAGGTGGATGAAGTTTTGTAGGATGTCTGTCCATCTGTTTAATTGAGTGACTGTTGCTCAAGAAGCTGGAAATGTGATGACTAATGATGGAATAAAATATGATTAAACTATGCACTCCAAACAACACAGCGCTGGCCTGGGTAGCATTATGTCTTTTGTTGCTAAACTAAAAACAGTTACGGTTGACCTAAGCTGACCTCAGACTGACCTCCAGACAGACCTCAAGCTGCACTTCACTTTTGCCTTGTTTGTTATGTAAAATGCCAGGCAGTCAGTGTGAGAGGCTAAGTTATCTCCCCTCTCTCTAACCCCTGTGTCTTTTTAGTCAGGTGCAAACAAACTGTGTAAGGAGGGTTTTGAAGAGCCGAGGCTGTGTGACAGGAATAAGAACAACTTGTAGTTGTCCTTATAGGGCTCAGCAAATCTCTCCAGCTAATTGTCTACTGTGCTGTGTGTCAGCATTTTAAAAGCTAAGCCATTGTTCCTGTCACTGGCTGCTACTTGGTCTTGGCCCAGTGTAGAAGCTGCTGCCTCACTGCCAAAGGTATAGGACTGACTGGGTTGTAAAGCATTTAATATAGGCCCATTAATACATACATTTGAATAATTAAAATACAAATCTTTGCCTGGCATGGTTAATTTGAACAGCCATACAAAGATTTTACAGTTGCTCACAGATTTCTTTTTTGCACTACATGTGTCTTTATTTTGTTTTTTACCATCAATAGTGGTTTTAAGGGTTTTAAATAAAGGCAAGTAAAACATGCAACAGCATGTCAAAGGCATATGTACAGTAAGACCTAATGCTTTCAGTACCACAGACAGTGGCACTTATATACCAAACATACTTTATACAATATACTTGGCATACATACATACATTTTAATAAGCTCAAGATGGATCACAGCTAAGGGAAAGGTAATATCAAACTGTCTTGAAAACATTATACATTATTTCTATTGACAGATTATTTAAACATATACAATCAATCTTAATTTTCCACCAGGTTAAAAGCGCTGTGGATTTACTGAATGTTAATTAGCTTCATTTGGAAGGCAGTGACGTTAGGAGCTCCTCAAATGCCTTTTCTCCCAAATGTACGTAGCTCAGAAGGATGAACATACGGACATGATGTGTTTTGACTCTCATGTTGTTAGATTAGTCACTTCACTTTTGCAGAGATATTTCATTCTGATGCTGAGGGTGTGACATGACAAATCCTGACAACAGCTAGCAGCAAAGAAAAGCAATAAAAACTCAACTCCTCAGGCACTGGGGCAAATGTAAGGGAATGAAAGTGCTCTGAGGGGTGTCGGTGCTGCACACTTCTGGATTATATTCCACCTGCTAATGCTGACGCGATAGTGTAGAATGAATTTCCTTCAGTGAGTGTAATTGGACTATGTGACTCTGGATAAAATACATCCTGGGTGCATCTCTTTCATTGTCCTCATTCCTTATTCAACAGACTCTTACAGAAACACAATCAAATTGTACTTCTTTAAGATTAAAGAGTGGTATGCATATTCACATGTGAATATTAAAATCTGTCTGGAAGACCTCTTTTGATCTGGTTTTTCAGCCATGATCTACCCTGTGTGTCATTTTGAAGATGTTCCTTCAGATCCCTCTCGACTCGCTCTGAGCTAATTATCCTGCTGCTCTCACAACATTTTGCCTCCTTTTCAGCCTCAGAGTAACACTTGAATAATTGGAGGAATCTCTTTGGTCTGTTGTTTGGTGTCCTGACTCGTGCATCTGACTTTGTAGCACAGGTTAATAAGGTCACCTCCAGTAGAAATGGAAGGGCTATTAGCATTTGTTAAATCTATGTAAAATGCTCAAATGAAGGAATGGAATAAGGATTAAACATCACAGACAACTCTGTGCTTATTGCCATGCTGTGTACTTCCTCAGAGAACAGCAGATGGGCTTTCTAGTCTGTTCTGTTGTATGCACATAGCCACTGATAATCTACATGAGGATAGTCCAATTGTGATTACATTTATTCTCTTTTTATTTTACTGTTGTTACAAAAACAGGTTTTGTAACAAGTAATTTTTCTGGATCAATTTTTCTGGTCATTGTGCTCATTAAAGTCCCTATGAACACTTGTGATGTATTGTGTACCATTTAGGCTACTACAGCACAGCTGTGTGAGTGAGTTGTGCATTGAATCCTACATGCATTCTGTGCATTGCTTCCTGATGTTGGTGCCAGCACAGCAGATACAGGGCACCTCTCTCCATCATGGACCATGATCACTAACACATTTGACCTACTGACGGCTCACTCAGGGTGACAGTATTGCCTCTTTGCACTTCCTACAGGACACACTCCTGTCTACAGTGCCAGACCTGAGAGCATTTTGTTACAGCCCTGTCCTTGGTGTGTATTGTTCCACTTACAAATACAAACTGTACAGTATATCATGCAATGAATGTTATTGTTTACCTTTTCACAATGAGCCAGATGACTCTGAACCGTGTAATCTATGTATTAGCTATGCTCCTTTAGTCTGTCATTTCAATGAGAGGCTATTACAAAGCAGAGGCAGCTGAGTAATTGGTGGGTAAAGTGACCTCTGGGCATTTACTGCAGTTACAGTATTTAACGTTTTCGTCCACTTGGCTTGAAAAACTGCAGATTTAATCCCCCTAAACTAATTTGATTGTTTGGAGGAGAAGGGTCATGGCAGCGGGTTGGTCTTTTCTGTATTAAGCCATTATTGCGCGGATTAGTGCTGCAGTATAAAGATCAATGTTAATTCCACATACGTACATTTTTTCCCCAACATAATTTCAGTTTGAAAATTTGAGTCTGCATTTGTTGCAATGTAAAAATGCAACTTCAAATTGTTCTACTGGATAAAAGTACATTTGAGAATTATTTTAGAGCCTTGTCACATGCAGTTCCCTACATTTAACTTCAACAGCAAAGCTCCTGTACTAGATCTTAGGATTCCATTAGTGGATCCATTTCAGAGAGCTCATTTGAGATTAACAAGGAAAAGTTTCACAATAATTGTCAACAATAGTGAGCACTCAGTAACTGTAATTTTCTTGCTAAGTTCCTTGCTCTAAGGCCCACTTTTCCAATGTGACATCACTGTAGGGAGACCCCAGGAGCCACGCTTCAAGCTGAACTAGAAAGGATTTACACAACACTGATTGTGAACACAGTGCCAGTATCTTGGAGTCCCACTGGGCCACTTCAAGGGCTATAAGATGGCAGTCTGCTGACAGTGAACATCTTTTAAAAGGCCCACTGTCTTCTCTTCTTGCAGCTTTTAAGAGGATAAGAACATAAAAAACAGTCAGGTGAAGTCAAGCATTGTTGATGAAATGGCTTGACAATTAATAATATATTAGATTAGATGCTTAAAGATGGGTTAGGCAATTTTTGAGGAAGGGATGCTATCTGAACTAAACTTTCTCAAAACAGTTGGAAATCTGGCTTTTACCAAACCTTCAGATTAATAGAAAAATGATTAGTATTAAAAAGATAAATGCTGATGAAATATCAAATTCACTTATAATTTACTTAAATCCATGACTATATTCATTTCATGAATTTTTGACCTGCTGATACAACTGTGTTCAGTCACTCAAGCATTCTCTATATGAATCCTGGTTTCCCATTTTTTCTCCGATTGTTCGGTCATCTTGTTCCTTTGTGACTCTCAGCCATTTAACTTACTCAAGAATCTATAGCTTTAACATTCACAGTATTAAAAGCAGATGGTGTAGGCACAAAATCTCCTGAGACTGGAGTTCCCATCATGCTAAACCTCTTTTGTGTACTTAAATAATAAATAAATAAATAAATAACTATAAAAAGAACCTCACCCTGTAGAAAAGAGATCTTGGGTAATTTTATTAAGTGCCATAGTGCTGTGCAGCAATTATGAATCACCACCATACAGTACAGCCAGAAGGAAACTAATGGCTTTGCAGCTAAATAGAGATTCATTTTTATTTCTTGGAATAACTGAGCAGAGGCTAAAGCTGTGTCTCCTCAGAAGCACTAGTGAGATGGATTTTATTCAGACTTTGCCTTACTCAGCATTTTCTTGCACTGTTTGGCTTGATGTTTTTTGATGAGTGGTGTCACTCGTGCAAAAGCAGCTTCCATTATGCTCCTCATTATGCAGGATTCTGCGGTAGGATGATACATTCTTGGCCAAGCCACAGAAACAGGATGCACAGTTGACAACATATGCTACTACATCCCAAAGCAACACCAGTGTATTTTGTTTATCGGTAATGCTGGCATGCAATTCTGTTATCATACATCATATCATACAGGATAACTATTACGTTTAGAAAGATTATAGTGACTTCTTTTCAGCTTGGAGCCCTGACGCAAAAACTGAACAGTGAAACATCAGCATTTACATTGTGTAGCTGGTGCCTAGAAGTTTGATGAGAATCCTATGAGTGAATGCTAGAGAAGCAGTTGTGTGCTATAGCAGCATAAGGTCAGAGTAAATGTGAAGCCAGACCAAAACAAACACCATTGTTTTATGGCACACAAGCAACAGTAACCTTTTAATGTAGCCTTAGTTGTTGCAATTTCCATCATCCAGATTAAAATGACACCATCATTTATTGATGTGGTGTTTCCCATGCTGATACGGAACTCCTTTCAATAATTCATGTGACGCTCAGGTCGGCCATGCTGAGAGTGCGGCGTGTTGCTGCCGACACTCTGCCAAGTACCACACTGCTCATTTGGCCCCAGTCCGGGTTATTTTCATACCATCCTTTATCACTTTTATTACAGCTGTGATGAAATGCTGCACGCGCTTTCTCAAAACACTTAGGAACCTCTGCTGTTGGTTGAATAAATTTTTTTCCCGCCGACAGCCTGCACTAATCTCATTTACCCCTGTGTCACTGTGGTGAACGTCACTGTACACACACCATGCTGTTATTACCAGCACATTGTGTCATATATTATTACATATATACATGTTACGTGTCACAGGCTGGTTCACATAATAGGTTTGCTTGTTATTGCTATTACTACAAGTACAAAGGAGCAAGTATGGTTACTATAGCATAAGCCCTAGCGTCATGCCAATGCCTCTTTTAGCTTTGGTTTTAAACAGCACAGCTCAAACAAATCTGCAAACTTTTAGCGTACAACCTTTTTGTACGGTAAAATCTAAAATAATATCTTTATTGTGCTTATTAATGATTAAAGACTTTTACTTTTTAAACAAAAGACTTGATAAAGCCATATCTTAATCTCTCCTGTTTATGTTGTCAATGTGAATACATGCACATACATCCTCAAGAAATGTTGTCTTGTGTTATGTGAATACATATGTATATTCTAAAGGGCTATGATTATTGACCATAGAAACATTGTTTTATGTTTGAATGCATTGTGTTTTCGGAACCATGTGTCGTTGTACATTTGGGTAGTGCTTAATTGTAATTTGAAGGTGGTAATATTAAGCCTTAGCATGAGATCCTCTTTAACCCCCTCCTAGTTGGACAAAGAAACTCTTCCTGCCACTGCGTAGACATGCCTTTCTAAGTTCCAAAAATTAAAACAGCTCTGAGGGCGTCTGCACCTCAGTCTTTTTTAGTTTTTCAAGTTTTCTACCAGTTCAATTCTCCCCCATTTCAGTTCTTTCCTTGTTTCAGTTCTCTTCCAGCTGTCTTTTTCAGTTTTCCTCAATTCTTTTGTGTTGTTCAGTTCTTCTTAAGTTTTTGAGTTTTTCATTGTTCATAGTTTTTGTTCGCCTCTTTGTCTTAAATTTTTAGGGCAATGTCCAAGAACTAATTTTTGTTTAAATTGTTATTTTTATTATTAAGAGGTTTTTTTTCAGTGTAGCCCAGTGGTGGGCAAACTAAGGCACACATGCGGCCCGTTAAGCTGTGTAATGCGGCCCGCCAAGCATTTACAGTATTTATAATTTAATATAAGACAGCATATATTATTTCCTTAAATGCCTTGTGCTTTTGCTAAAGCTACCATCATATCTACATACAGAAAACTTCCATTCACATAAGTTTTTAATGTGGACAGAGATATTTGACAGAGATTATTGACTGAAGTCCAGTCAGTACCATATGTCTTATTTGCCAAGAAACTGTTGCAGGTTTCAAAGAACATAATATCAGCCACCACTTTTCCACCAAACATTATACTAACCAGTCTGTGCAAGAAATGGTACAGGTTTTCTAATGTAATTAATCCTAGTTTATAGTTTAGTGGTCCAGCCCGTCTGTCAGATTTTAAAACCCGGTGTGGCCCTTGAGCCAAAAAGTTTGCCCACCGCTGGTGTAGCAACTTAAGTTCTGCTGGTCCAAAGGATGTGTTTTAATCAATTTTTGGTATAATTGCTGAAACAGAAACTGTTTTGCTAAAAATTCTACAAAGAATTCTGAATGTTTTTCCAATTGGCATTTTTCCTCTGAGACTTAACTTTCTTTATGCCGGACTCTGATTTAACTGTGACTCATCTGACCATAAAGGCACAGCTCAGCTCTAGGCAGAGAGAACCCAGAGCAGATCCACCAAGAGCCATCCACAGAGGACCCGTTGATACCAACACCATTCCTGTTGGCTCCAGGCCTCTGACCTCTGACCTCTTGCCTCCAGCCTTGGCTCCTCCAGTAAGATCTACACAGTTACTTGATAAAGATTAAACTTAAATTAATCTTAACATGAATTTAGCTTAACACTTTTAGACTGTTTTTGTAAATTCATTAACTGCGTCATTTTTCGATTTATTCCCGTAAAATCCTATCCCACCTTCAATAAGAAAGGTTTATTGTTTCAATCCCTGAATATAATTCTGCTATTTATTGTTGATTCTGCATATTCAAATGGTGTCTGTTTGTTAATTCTGGTCAATAAACATCATAATTTCTCATTAATAACATATAAATAAAAACAATATAACATTATCACTTAACCTAATCCTTTTTCTTCAGAAAATGTTTCCTACAAAACTTAGGCACATACTGCATTGTATGTGACACAGAGTGGCCTTCACGTGTGCTATTTGTCCTGATGGTGGGAAGACCAAAGAGTGAAATCAAATACCACACTCTAATGATTCAGGAACTAAATAGAAGCTGACAAAGTAATCATGGCTCAGCTCCTTTTTATTTGTCCAAGGTCTCCCTCCCTCGCCACTATGCCTCAGTGTTAAACTGCTCTATAGGTAGCAATGAAGCACTACATTGCAATATACTAAGGTCGATTTGACATGCTTGTAAATTTTCTTAGTAATTTCATAGAGCCAGAAAGCTCCTGTAGAAAGAAAAAAAATCTGACTATCTGACCTTTGAAGAATAAAGAAATAACAGTATAATAAATGAAAAAGAGGCACTATATTGTCAACAGACAGAACTCTAAGCAAACTCACAGTAAACTGTTTGATGTAATGAGACAACAGTAGGCACTGCTGAAACAAAGCCAAACATAAAGTAGCATTGCTGATTAAAACAAAATAACTGGCAAAAACCCAGTTACTACTGCCTTGTTGCAGCACTGCACTGCAGCTAAGGTTTGGCTTGTTTTTTAAGTCTGTTCTCTACTTTTATGATTTACAAACTTATAAACTGCTGCTCATGAAGAAATATGTCTTCAAATGTATGATGGGTCTCATTATTTCCCTTGCAGCAGTAAATGTTAGAAAACTATGAGACAAGGGCACACTATCACAAGCTTTATAATAGATGTGCACTTTATCTTCTCAAAAACAATAAAGCAGCATGTTAGCTGGCAGCACACAGTGTTTCCTCTGTGGATTGCTGCTGCTCAGCTCAGGGGTTAAGTCTCATAAGGTTGCTGAAAACACTTAAGTTGAGATCGATAGTGTTTCTGCCTCCGAGCCTGGCCGTGTGTCCCAGTGGAGCTCGGGTCAGCTCACTCAAGTCGACCGGGCCTCATAAGTATGCAGTGCAACACCACATATACATTACAAGTGTTTGGTCAGCTGCATTCAGCTTCTGCTGTGCTGCTCTGACGGTGATAAGTCTGGTCAGACAATGGCTTAAGTTAGAGTCCACTTCAATTCAACTACATTAGTGCACTCTCAGGTAAGCTAGCAAGGACCATTTGTGATATTCATTTCAACACCCAAAAGGACAACAATGCACATCTCAAACCTGTTGCTGACTTTGTTTGCAAAAAATAAATCTTGTTTTATAAATAGACCTGCTGTCTCAGTAGTATTCATGAATGGCTTCTGAAAAGGTGTTCCCTAATCCATTTGGATACATTTGTTTTACACACTTAAGCACTAGACTGTCTCTCTGCAGTAGTTTAATAACTAGTCATGCCAACAAAACAAGTCCATTGGGCATGTACATACTCTACTTGAACACATTGGTAGTACACTGGGTGGTGGACAGTTACAGCATGTCTAATTATGGAGGCTTTATGGGACATGGGCATAGGTTACACTACAGTGAACAGCAGATGGAGGTAGTAGGAGCTGCATGGGAGAATATTGTGGATCTAGAGATTTCACAGGTGCACCAAGGACATTTATAATAGAACAGAAAGGTAGGCTCCTTTGGTAAATCTGTTTGTATTATAGCCTGCACAAGCAAGAGTGTGTTGCTATTTTTTGCTGCTGGGCCAGTCAGCAGGTCTGTCCTGGAGATTCACAGTAGATATAGACACACTGGCAGGGGAGAGGGCAAGTCAGCCCAGTGCATCATGGGAAACAACTAGTCTAGTGGCACCGCTTTGTGGTAAGACATTTAGGTCAAGTCTTGCTTTATGCACACATAATTATTTCTCATTTCATATGTATTGTCACACTTACAAACACAAGACTGGTGTCAACAGCATTTAAATCAGAAGTAAATAATATATCTTTGATCAAACAGTTTAATAGCCATAAGTGTTAAAGAATCGGCCTAATCAATCTGTATCATGTGTTTCAATCTCTCTGCTTTGCATCAAATGGAGAATTCATCTTGTTCTGTTTTATACACTAAAAGGAGAACTCAGTGTGGACACTGACGATGCAGTGAAACCAGCAAACTAGATAGGCTTCTCCATTTGAACCCTTTTCATATTTGCAAGAGGATATTTCTGCTGGTGACCTCGTATAGTCTGATGGTTGTATGCATGATGTCTGCAGATCCTCTAAAGGAGCACCAGGAGTGGGCATGTTGGTGAGATTCATATGACCTGATATAACATGATAACTCCAGACATATCCTCCAGAGATTTTCCTGACATTGGCTGGATCTATAAACAGAACTGTCAGGAGTAGGCCCAGGTTAATCACCCACCATCAAAACACATTTCTCATCATACATCTCATTTCACCACAACCTGCAGTCCTTTAAGTCCCCGACTCATTTAATGGGTACAAAGCCTGAAAAGTTACAAAGTGTTATTTTAACTGTAAGTTTGGTAGATGCCCTTCTCATTCATACTGTCAGAATGTGCTTGGGAAACCCTACTAAACCCCATCTTGCCTGCAGGCACTGCTGACTGCTCCCAGGGAGCCGTCCTCACATGTGGACAAAGACTTTCACAATACACTTCAACTGTGTTGTTGGTTAAACAATTCAAAGACATATCAGTGTGCCAGTGTAGCCTTTGTCCTGTCCTTCCTGCAGCATGTCAGATTAGTCTAGGTCAGCTGGCCTTGCTTGACTTTATAATTTTTCTCACTCTCTTTGTGTGGTTTTCTCTTACTTTTCTTTTCCTCCCTGGTTCTCATATATCTGGATCAGACTTCCACTGACTGTGCAGTTCTGCATCATTCCCTGTACACTATGCTACACAGAGCCTTTCATAGAAGACTGTGGAAGAGATTATGCAGTGTCCTTTGCAGCTGAGGAAAGAAGAGCTATATCATTTATGTCCCTTCATGACACCATATCAAATTTACAGGATAAACAACAGGGAGCATAGGCAGTTTCGCACAGAATTATTCACTTTTATCCTGCAATAAACATTTATCAGAAGATAGCCAATCTCAGCTGGTAAACTGGATTTAAGGTCCCTAGAGAAAACGTTGTATTTTAGTTCTACACTTGCTCAAGCATTGATGATTTAATATTAATTAATTCATAGTGTTGGCGATGATTATTGATGAACAACAGTATGTCTGTTCGTTACTGCAGAATCGTTTAAGTGATTGCATTTGTATGACTGGCTTGTGTCAATACCCACTGATTGTAATTGACCAATCAATAATTGTTTCACTTTTCTCTTGTCTTCTGATTGCTTGCAAACAGCTAAAGTATATTTAGAGATTCAGACATCCACGAAAAATGTGTTTCTATTTCTAGTTCATGACTATTTGATAAAACATCCTACAATGCTAAGTAAACAGCTTTGCTTAATTACTTTATACATTTTGTATTTACTAGCATTATATTATTTTTGTTTACGTTATTGTTATAATGAAGAAATTATTGTATTCTGAGATTACTGCGCAAATACATCTCAATAACTGTGATTGCTTCCAACTCACAGTCACACAACTGTCACATCTGATTAAGCCTCACCTTTATAACCCTTGCTCAGGGTATTTCCTTCAGCTCACTCAAGACATTTTAATGATCAAAAGTGTGAGGGTTTATATTCTTCACAACAACATTGCACGAGATTCTCCTTTTTATAGCCTCTTCACTTTTCCTAATGTCTTATTTTGTCCAGGTCTTCTTTCCTGCAGCAGACATGTCTCAGAGCGCTCACAGATGGCTGTAGCCTCAATATAAATATTTGATAGCCTTTATAAATCTCCCTTGACTGTAGTGAAATATTAAAACGCTTTCTGGTGGCCATTTTAACTTTGCACAGTCCAAAAATGGACTTTGTGATATCATAATAAATCTTTTTATTTTTTATGTTTTGTTGTTTATTCTGGTGATATATTGTAGTGCAGAGAGACTTATTTTTGACCTTTTTGTTAAGAAGAGCACAGTAACTAATTACATAAAAGGTTATTTTATTTTATGGTCTAATAAATCAATTGTCTTTTTCAGCGTGATGCCAAAGGTCAGTACCTGTTTGACCTCATCTGCCATCACCTCAATCTGCTGGAGAAAGACTACTTTGGCATTAGATATGTGGACCCAGACAAGCAGAGAGTACGTATTCACTTTTAATCATACCTAACTCAATCTCCTTTTCGTTTACTTCCGTTACTCTACACTGTGACTCATGTTTGCTCTTCTCATTTTTCTCTGTCACCTCCCCAACACTTCTCTAATTACTTAGCTGTTATGACAGCTGAGGTGCCACTACTGTTAGTATTCTGCTCTTTTTCTTTAGAGATGCTGAGATTTCTTCAATTTATCAAAACAGGTGCTAATTGCAATGGAACATCTGCTAATTATTTTAATTCTCCAATACAATGGTCAACACATTCAACAATGTGTAATATCAAGCTATGAAAAAGTAAAAGAGGCAACTGAGCCACAGGAAGCTGATGCAAAGATGAGAATGTAACTGTGACATGTTGTGTTCATTCTTTTTAATAAGAGATGGCATTGTTTTCAGTCAGGACTCTAAGGCTCTGGAGAATCCTTTGCTAAAAGGCTTTTGAGTGTAAATGGCAGATCTTAAACAGTTTGGCACCACTCCCCAGATTATCCTCACAACAGCTTTTCTCTCTCTGAGTGTGGTGACTGGATTAGAGGAACTTCAAAACATTAGGTTGGAGTACTTGCAGCTAAAAAAGATCACATTTTCAGGCACATCTGCTGAACAAGACTGACAGGTTATCAGCTCAGCATTCACTTAACTAACACACTTGCCTACTTCTTCTCTCCCCTTTCAGCACTGGCTGGAATTTAGCAAATCAATTGCCAAACAAATGAAGTGTAAGTATATCAATATTTCCCCCATTCTAAATGGAACATAAATTGTCAATAATTGTACGCATCAAGAATACAACATTGTTTGTATTGTTTTCCCAGCTCAGCCTCCATTCACCATGTGTTTGCGTGTCAAGTTCTACCCACCAGACCCTGCTGCACTGAAAGAGGAAATCACCAGGTGAAAACGGGACCTCTTTTTTAAAATATAAGATCATGTAGCCTACCATCAAAAGTGGTATAAGTATAACAAAAATATAAACTGCACCATTAAGTGGGCTGTTTTAGATTTTAGATTTCCCTAAAGATTTTTGTGATTCTGCCTGTGACCATCTACTCAGAATGTGAAGGCCTTTTTCTATCCCCAAGTGTTGAGAGGAACAGTAAGACATTTTCAGACAGGATTTCAGCCTTTGCTTTTTCTCTAAGACGTGTAGTTGCAAATCAGCTCTCCATTCGTGTGCTGTATGTGGCATCCCTGACAGCTGAACAAACGGCTGCGAGGAGCCAGTCAGAGAGCTAGTGAGCGTTTACATCCAACTAAATCACACTGGTTGCCATGCAATAAAATATCTTATTCGCAATCCAGCTCTTCTTGATAAAGCAGACTGACACCAAAGGAAGAGCTCCTCCATCCGCCTCCATCTGTAGACTGGGGGCTCCATCATACAACACAACCAACAAAAGCCATAGGAAATCACATTTCCCACTCATTTTATAACTGCATAATATGCTCCAATCCTATTTGCTGCATTTTTCAAGAATGTCCATGAATAATTTACTAATGTACCATGCTATTTAAATTACTAACTCACACATTTGTGGAACTGCTGTTCCAGTATATATTCCAATGTGGATTCTCTGAATATATTCATGTAGTGCTCATGTTTATTATAATAATGCCCGGGACCTCTGTAAAAAATACTGGCAGGAGAAACTGAGACGAGCATCATCCAGATGTTTGACTCAGTGGGCTTCATACCCAATCAGCAATCTTATTTTGAGTCATTGTTAATTCTGAGAATGAATTTGAGGATTTTGACTGTACCTAATATAACAAAAGATCATTTCCATCCACTATTTCTCTATAGATATCTAGTCTTCCTGCAGGTGAAGAGGGATCTTTACCACGGACGACTCCTTTGTAAGACCTCTGATGCTGCTCTGCTTGCTGCTTATATCTTACAAGGTAAGAACACAAAAAGCTGTTCATTTCAATTTTTTTTCTTCACAAAATTTGTTACAGAACCTTTCTCAGTTCAGGTTTTAGTTTGTGCTGTTCTTTCAGTTAAAGCTGACAGTAACTTCAGTGTTATCTTCTTTTAGTTTGCTAAATCTCATATCGTATATTGTAAACATAGCTGTGAAAAGCGCACACCTTTTACTTGACATACAAAACATGCCTTTAGCAGGAGGCTGGTATGATTTTCAGAATAAATTATAAAGCTATGTCACACATAAAAGTGTTTTTAAAAGAACCTAACTATTCATGCTATGTGTGATTTCCACTAGCGGAGATTGGAGACTATGACCCTGGAAAACACCCAGAGGGATACTGCTCTAAGTTTCAGTTCTTCCCAAAGCATTCGGAGAAGCTGGAGCGCCGCATCGCTGAGATCCACAAGACTGAGCTGATGTAAGGTGACCTCTCCTTTACTTTAAAAGTACTTGAATCACAGGCATCAGTTATCCTATAAATAAGGACATTGAGTACCAGTTTCAAACTGGATGGACATTGTGTTCTTTGACTGATCTGCTACATAAAGAGGCCTGCTTCAGCACTTTAAAGTCACAGTTGTTGATTGTATAGACTTATGATCAGGTCAGGTCTGTCTGAAGAGCATACTGTCCACACTGGTTTCTTCTGGTCAAGGTGACCAGAATCATTATAGGAGGACATAGAGGGTTGTTTTGATACCATACTGCCATCTAGTGTTCAATTTCTTTTAAACGTTGCACCAGAGGTCAGACGCCTGAAGTATCAGAACTGAACTTCCTTCAAAAAGCTCAGATGCTGGAGACGTACGGAGTGGACCCTCATCCATGCAAGGTGATTTTAACAATTGTTTTATCTTTGGAGTTTTATTTCTTAATGATTTCTTCTACACGTTGATAAAAATGTTTGATTTCATTGCCACGATTATGTCTTTACCAGGATGTCTCCGGAAACCCAGCTTTTCTTGCTTTCACTCCATTTGGATTCACTGTGCTGCAAGGAAACAGAAGAATTCACTTTCTCTCTTGGTGAATACACAAGTTACAAATGACACTGGGAAGAAACATTGAGAAATTTATTGCTGCAGTCTGACAAATGTCATATCTCTTAAATTGAAAAAGACAGTGTTTCTAAAATAACTGAACAAAGAATTATCCATTTTTTTCTTCTAATAAATTCTATTTTACAGAGTAGTCTAAACTGATGCATATCAATGGCAATTGTTTTATACATTTTGTAATATTTTTTCCTGTGTAATTAACATGGCGTTGCTCTTGGACAACTGCACCGGCTGGATTAGTCAGCTGTTATTTTCCGTTGCTGTTGTGAGATCATGGGATTAGGTTGGATTTAAGTATTGCACACTTAAAAAAAAAAAAAAAAAGCTTCTAGAATTGGCTTTAATGTAATTGATATATTTTTAGAATCTTCTGTCCCTCTGTCTTTATTTTGTTCTCTTCTGTATTTTGTTTCTTGTGTGTTGGGATTGCCTTCTATTGACAGCTTCAGTATGTCTTATATTTAAAACAGGGACGAGGTGACCAAACTCAAGTTTGAAGCAAAGACATTCCACATTTATGCAAATCAGATGGAGGTTTGTGTGTATAATATTGCTGTTTTCATCACTTGGTTAGAGACATTTAGTAAAACTGGGATCCACACAACAAAACTGTTCTTTTAAAAATGTATGCACACCTTATGTCATTTAATTTATAATGTTTTCACAAAAACACTCAGACTAGACAAACTTAACTGAATTTTATGTAAAATGTAGTCAGATTAAGGACATTTTTCACACAATATTTTACTATATTCTACTTTCAATAAAACTGACTTATTACAGGACAGGAAGATCATTCTGACATACTTTGCACCTACACCCGAGGCCTGTAAGCATCTCTGGAAATGTGGCGTAGAGAATCAGGCTTTCTACAAGTGAGTCCTACCACACACACCATATTAGCAGTAAAACTGATTGATTCTGTTATGTACACTGAAAGTACAAGAGCAGCATATTTTTTCTTTTTAGGCTGGAGAAGTCAAGTCAAGTCCGCACTGTGTCCAGTAGTAATGTCTTCTTTAAGGGTAGTCGTTTCAGATACAGGTATTCCCTGAATTTAATTTTAATAAAATATGTGCAGCCACATCTTTTCAAGACGATGACATGAGACTTTTAATTTGTTTTTTGCAGTGGAAAGGTTGCAAAAGAGGTCATGGAACAAAGTGCCAAGATAAAGAGGGACCCTCCTGAGATCCACAGGTAAAAATATAGGTCTAAGGGGCTCTAAAGCCTCGTTTCCACTGGGTGGTACGGTACGGGTCGGGTCAGTACGGGACTTCAGCTGACTGCAGTCAACACCACCTTTTCAAAAGTGGACCACCCAGTTGGGACCCCCTGAGACCCCAAGCCAAGGTATCCCTAAAGTGGCATTGTACAGTACACTTTTTGGGGATGCTTCAGACCTCTTTGTAATGGACATGCACCCTTACTGACCCAACCCGCACCACACTGCTCCAGGGGAAACAAAGCTGAAAATATTTGTTTTCAAAGACCAATACAAAGCTTCTTTTACAAGATTTGATAAGCCCCCTTTACCATACATCCAATCAGTGTGATGATAACATGTTGTGCCATGACTATGAGGTTGGAGAAAAACATTTATATTTACATTTATTATGATCCCGAAAGTTTTTGCTGTCTAAAGTTTCATTCACAGTAAAGGTCACTGCAGTTCCTTTGTTACTTTGTTTTGCCAAGGCACCACAAGTATAACCTATGTTCCTGTGCGTTCTGCCCAGGGCTGGGATGGTTCCAAGCCGGAGCTGTCCATCCATCACCCACGGGCCTCGTCTTACCAGTGTGCCGAGAACCAGACGGAGAGCTGTACATATCTCTATTATGGAAGGTAAAGCAATGACAGGAGGTGAAAGGTGCGTGTCATCAGGCTTTCAGAGACAACTCTGTGAACAACTCTTCACAGACATTAGTCTCTCACATACAGCAGCTATTCTTCACACTGGAGTGGTGCAAAAGCAACTAACATCCTATGTGACTGTGGCCTGCAGCATTTTTTATCACTATAAAGTCATCCTGTCACTTTTTAAAGGGCACTGACTGTCCCCCTCTCTTCTATCAGGCCATTAGCCTTTTACCAAAGGTGCAACAGTGAATAGTTCACAAGACAAACCTAAATGAACTCATATGCCTCTCCTGTCAGCGGCAAAAACAAATCCCAATCGCAACAAGGAATAAACCCCTGCGTCAATGTTTTGTCCTTGTCTGCATTGGTATTTTCACTGGTAATAAAATCTCAGCCTGAAAATAGCTCCTGCCGTCAGGGGCCTCGCTGTGTGTAACAGTTGACATGGGAGGGGGAGAGGGTGGGCAAGCTTATTGTCACAGAAGAGGACCAACACAACTCGACATTCACTCCAACACAAACGGCAGTGAGACAGAGACAACTGGCAGCTTTTACAAGAACCGAAAAATACCATGGTTAAGTGCCTGATCCAGATCAAGACCAAGGTGAACGTCCACCTTCGTATGATCAACCACTGCTACCGTGATGTGAAAGTGCGTGTGCTGGCTCTGGGACCCAGGCTGCTGGGTAAAGCTGTTGGGGTCCTACCTCTGCTCCCTGCTCCGAGTGAAATCCCTGGCACCAGTCCTGATTTTGGACACAGCCTCAGAGTACCATCCAGACTGACAGTCTTTTCACAAGTCCATGGCACCAGCCGTGCAGGTAAACTCAACTTGGAAACAAAGGAATATGGCTCTCTCACCTTTTTCATATCATCGGTCGTAAAAGTCATTGAAGCCACAGAGTAGAGGGACTTGTGTGACCAGGATTATAAAGGCCTAGACATACTGGCGTCGCCCATTAGGTTAATAACACTGCCTCGTTTAGATGTGACATGTCTGGTTTCATGTCATACAGATGACATACAGATGATTTACTTTACTCAGAGGCTCTCTGATAATTTCCGCCAGAGTCTAATTCATCCAGTTGTTCAGCGCAAATGGTCAGAGAAGTAATAGCTATTTCAATTTGAGTTTGTAGTTTTTGCTCCAAAATTGAATGTTAAAACATAACAGCCTTGTATATGTTCTTTTCCCAGCCCCAATTATAAAATAGGTCGTAAATATCACTAGGATTAAAAATCGTTCTTACATTATAAACAGTGTTCATGTTTATGAAATCTAAGGTGTCAGTCCTATAATAAATTGCATCAATGATTACAAAAGCTTAGTGGATCCCTCCTTTATGTGCTTCTGTTTTCAGGCCTGGAGTCCCTTCGAGACAGTGCCCACTCCACCCCTGTGCGCTCAGTGTCCCATGGCGACTCGTTCATGTCTTCTCGGGGTCAGTTAGTGGACGGCAGTGAGGCGAGCACATCAGCAGTCATCTCTGATGAAACCTACTGCCCATCAGACAGTGTGCTGCCCACACCAGTCACTGAGCATAGGATGGAGATGCCCGCAGCACGGCACCTCAATGGTGCCCCCTGCAGCATCGATGAGGAGAAAGAGTCAGAAGCCAGGGCATCCACAGAGGGCCAGGCAGCACAGGCCAGGCCAGGTAGAAGAATACTGAAAGGAGCCGGCAGCAAAGCCTCAGCACACAGTGATGTAGAGGACCTCAACAAGTTCATTCTGAGTGTGTTGCGACTGTTCTTGGTCACCATAGGACTACTCTTCGCCCTCCTGCTGCTCCTCATCATGCTCACTGAGTCGGACCTGGATATTGCCTTCCTCAGAGACATCCGCAAGACTCCAGAGTTTCAGCAGTTTCACATTGAATACTTCTGTCCCCTGCGACGCTGGTTTGCCTGTAAGCTCAGATGGATGGGAGGATTCCTCATCAGCAACTGACACCAAGCCAGAGACCACCCAAGCCTCCGCTGCTGTAGACTTCAACAGTCAAAGTGTTAGATCAGTTTTTACCAGGAAAGACATTTGGTCTAAAGCCTCCGACCTAGACGGACCTGCTTATTTTGTTACATCATAAATACAAAGAAAAAATATTAGTGCTCACAATTTACTTTAAACATTTGAGTGAATTTAAAGTATTTTATTTTTTCACAAAGTCATAATTATAGTATTTAATTTTAACACTGAAAGCTATGTAACTGAATATAGTTGCCTTTATTTTTGTATTAATTCATGCTATTGAAATCAGTTGAGTGTCTTTTTAAAGTGAAGAAATTATAAAGTTTGACTGTATGTTGTTAAAGTGTCTGGGGGTTACAGGAAGTTTGAATCCTAGCAGCGCTGACTGAATGTAAACTTACGTAGAGGTTTATGCATTTTTACCAACATTTTTAAGACTCCATAAATTGAATACAATGAGTTTTGTGTGTAGATAAAACTAGCCCAGTAAAACGGTAGCACATAATTTGGCTTAGAAATTGTTTGTGGTCACAAAACTAGAACTACAGTCTCACCTTACATCCAAGTTTAATTATTTATTCTCCTAAACTTAGCAGTGGAGATTGTTGTTTTGAAAAGTAGCAGTTCAATTCTGAAAACTACAATCACAACTTGAGCATATGTCACTCTGTCGTACTTCTTTATACTGTTAAGGTGATGGGAGAATGTGAGCTAGTAATAGTAAAATATGTGTGACTCTACAGGGGATTATCTGCAATATTGTTTACATCAAACAGGAGCAAATAGTTTTCATTTGTGAAGCACATGACAGAACTCTGTTCCTGCAATAGATGGATCTTTGCATACTGCTTGTTTCTGCAGTGCATTTCTCTGTAAAGGCTTATTTTGCTTCTTGTATGAACAGCTGTCTTGATACCATTGACATTTCACAGTGACTTGTAATGAACTTGAAATCTTTTTACAATGCATATAGTTACAAGCCTTTCACTTGCCAACAAGTGAGTTTTGCTTGAGACAAGTCGAGTTTACATCTTGCTGCAATCATCATCACGCCTACCAAAGAAAACACTAGTGTCTGCCAATTCTGTCACAACACCAGGGACACAGGTTGTCAACTGTCCCTATTGTATGGTATTTAATGGATTTAGACTGTTGGTGGAAAAAAGGGGAAATTTTGGGTTATATTCATGTGACAAAGGAACAGTTATGGTTAGTTCTGTAGTTTACAATGCCGCTGTGTTAATTGCTTTGAGAATCACAGTAGATTTCAAAGATTACCAAGTCCAAAGTAAAATGCTTCAGATATTGCTTTGTACAGTGCCTACTGTATATTTTGTAACCCCACCATTTTGAAAGTGAGCAACCAGAACAGATTTCTTTGTCTTTCATAGAAAAGCCTTTATTCCTAAACATACAGCTTATTTTAATTCATGTGGTGCTAAGAGGTTTCACATCAATGTAGCAAGTAAAGGGTGGTAATGTGAAACAGAATACCATTTGTAAAATATATTAAAAATCAACATTTTTTCTGTGTGTCAAATAATACACAAATGATGATTTGAGCAATAAAAACTAAAAGGCATCTTAGCCTAATAAATGACTATCCGCAAGTTTGCCAAATTTTGAAAAAGCGTGTGAATGCACTTATTAAGGGAATCAAGGTGGCACCCTCCTTTAGTTCATTTAGAAAATGATGGTAAATATTCATTTTCTAAATATTCATAATCTTAATTAATTTTACACTGTTTAACTCAAGTTTATTTTTGCTCATCTCCTCCATGTATGAATAAACCCCCCCTTTGGTTTATACTTTTGCAAAGCCACAATGGACACAATAATTCACTGTATTTGCTTGAGAACTCACACTGCTTTTGTTACAATACTGCCATCTGACGGTGGTAAAAATAATGCTGCTAGAAATAAATGTATTCATAACCATCTCATTAAAATGGTTTATTATGTATTTATTTGATTTGAAAGCTACAAATAAAAATGTACAACTGAAACAACAATTAAAACATGCCCCAACAGCTTCACTCATTTCACTGCACATGGAATAAAAAAAAAATTTTCAGAATTCAAACTTTAAATAAAGATAAAGGAATAACAGAACTTGTATTTACTATAGTTAAATGTATGAGATGGGTTTACTCTATACCATTAATGTGGTCATCTACCAGCATGTAAACAAACTAACACAAGCACAAGATTACAGCAGCAGTAGGTCCATATGTTCAGTCAGTGAAGACATGCATGCGGCCGGTTGAATTACCACCCAATAGAGCGTTTCTTGTTGGGTGGAAGGCAACTACTGACTGTACTGTGGTTAGGTTGTCTGTATCTATAAATGAATGCAGGAGTTGGCCACTTTGATGGAACACTAGCACAGACCGCTGCCTTGACAAACTCCCCACCACAAAGCAGTCTTCCTGTTTAGGGTCCCACACTGCACAGAGTTTGGTGAGCCACCGGCCTGTGTTCATGTAATGGCTGAAAATAACAATTATGAAAAAATATTGAGGTATTGTACAGTATATGTATCAAAGTTAATCTACAACATTTGAGTGGTGGAAGTACCTTATTGATTTCAGTAAGGGTGCATCAGTAGTGGAGGATGTGTCATATATCCTGTCAGAAGTAAAAATGTTGGCATGGAGTTGATGAAAATTTTTGAACACATCATGGATCAATTCAAGTGTTAGGCCTCACCTTATGTGGCAATCCATACAGCAAGTGAGTATGCGGTTTCCTGTATCAGGGGAGTAATAGGCACTGGATACACTTTTGGTATGGCCCTTTAGCTGGCAAACAGGTTGGGTTTTAGTCTTCTTTAGAAATCGACTGTCATATATATTTACTACCCTGTAGACAAGATAATTATATTCAATCATTTTAAACAAGTTTTGATAGGGAACAGGCAGAAAAGAAAAATCAATCCATACGTGTTCTCTGCTACAGCAAAGTACTGCCTCTGTGAAGGGTGCACACTAACAGAGCGCAGACTCTTTGTGTCAAGAGTGTGCAGCGACTCATGGGAGTTTCTGCAAAGAAAATTAATTTGTGCTTAAAGTTTTTAAAAACATCTCAGTAACAATCACCAGGAAAATTGAGCTTACCCTGGGGTACGCCTATCAACGACACCAATGTCTCCATGCCAGCTCCCAACCAAAAGGGTTTGACAGTCATGTGAAAGGAAGTCAAATGTTTTCAGGCCATTGTCGATGTCATACACCTGAAAGAATGACAAAAACACTTTGAATATACTAGCTCGATAAGGGTGCTAGTGTAAGAAAGTTATCAGAGCTTCTTACATCATTAAATACAGCCTTCTCCACATCCATGGAGCGCATAGATCCGTCGTAGCTGACACTGAGAAGGTGACAGGGATTAGCTTTGGAGAATGCCATGCAGGTAACTGGACGAGTGTGCACTTCGAAGAGCAGCACACCATCA
The DNA here is from genome assembly GCA_036850595.1 of Rhyacichthys aspro. Lineage (NCBI taxonomy): Eukaryota > Metazoa > Chordata > Actinopteri > Gobiiformes > Rhyacichthyidae > Rhyacichthys > Rhyacichthys aspro. Next base: position 10,686,710 of record CM072150.1, on the reverse strand, counting down.
TCGCCCCAAGTGCCACTCTGAAAACAAAGAAGGAGAAACATAAAATATATTTCATTTAGAAGCTAATACTTTTATTAAAATTATATGAAATATTGTTAATGATGTTATGCAAGGTTTTGAACATTCATGGAGTAGGTTATTTGGAAAGATCTTCACTTTGGTACAAAATATGGCAAATTAAGGTTGTATAGTAGTATGTGTAAAAATGTTAATATGTTTAAAGAAAGAGATCTACTGGTCCGGAAAAAACATAATTCGTGACCTTTATTTAATAAATTTGAAAACTCACCAAATTCCAAAGTCCGATGTGACCCCATTTGTCTCCTGCCGCCATTAATAGACTGCTGGCGCAGGGGTGAAAGGCAGCAGAAAAGATGCGTTCCTTTACAACCTTGGCCACTCTGTCCTCTGAAATCTTCATGCGTGAAAGTCCAGTGCGGTATCTAGAGTACAAAGTTTGGTTTATACTCTCACAGTTCTTAAAAATATTCACTGCATGTATGGTACTTTAAAAGTATGATGTGTGTAAAATGTATTATTGGAAAAGATCTTACTCTTTTAGATCCATCTTTGTCTTCCCTTTATCTGTTGAATCCTGTGAAGAAAAAAAACGCAGAATTATTAACTATAACATTTGTAATTAACAGGTCTTTTGTAGTTTAATGTCCAACAACTACCTCAGACCAAAGCTCCAAAAGTTGTGCAGGCAGCTTGCATCCTTCACTAATGTTGACTGGCTCCGTGGGAAGAGGGCCGGGGGGCTTTTTGGATGGCTGAGACTTAAAAATGAAAGCAATAATTGAGGACATTTGTGATTGTGCATCTGAAACATGTTCCTAAATACCTTGTAGCTACCTGTTGATAGACTAGCACTCCTCTGGGTTCAGGAGGGAGTTCAAGGACCTCTGCCTCCTTATTCTGTAGTCGCATGGACCTGCGAGGTGGTAGCACTTCCCTCTGAGCAGCCTGTGGCCTGTCAGTTCAAGTATGAAAGTGAGGATACGTTCATTTTATGCAGCAAGATGGCAACCTTTTTAACCTCATGCTTACCTCCCAAGACCCCTCTGTGAAGCTTTCGGTCGTGAAGTCTGTCTTAATTCTTCAGATGCCTATAAATTGAATGGAAATGCAGTCTCACAACATTGTTGATGTACAGTGCTTCAGTATATGGTGGTTATTATAAACTATATACCTGGAATATATTCAGAGCAGAAAGAAACTCTTGGTTCTTCTTGATGTTTTCTAGACGCTCGAGTTCATATGCTGAAAGCCCCCCATTCTGTCCAAAAACACAACACCACTTTAACTGAATAAATAACTAATAAACAGTACAAATAACTAGAAATTAGAGGCCTTAAGTCTGTATTATCCGTTTTAACTGGATTACACATACTGTGTGCTCTTTCTTCAACGCTTGAAGTGATGCAGGTTTTTTTCTTTCATCGTGTGACTCCCTTTTCTGTAAAACAGGGAAACAAGATGCATGTTCAGTGTTAAATAACAAACTAATGTGTGAACATCTGTTCTATCTTTTACATGATACGCACTCGTTTCTTCTGGTGTATCTCATTGGTTTCTTCATCGGGAGAATATTCAAGGCGTTTTGGAGCCAAATTCTGACGAGATGAGCGTCTGACGGGACCACCCAGACTCTCCGGGGTCAGTTCCTGCAAAAAAGTCGTTATGAAGAAAGATAAACAATTTTTAAAAAGCACATGAGTTGTATATTAAATGCAAACAGCTACTACAGGATAACAGACATAACAGTTGTTGAAGGAAGCCAGCAAGTATCCGTATTCTGCAAAAAAGACGTTAAAGAAAAAACAACGTACCTTGACATCAACTTCTCGTTTTGTCCGTGTCGTCGGCATTTTCTTTTGCAACAATTACAGACTTTGTGTAGGTGCTCTTTACAAATATTAAGTTAGAGTCGCATTGAGAGGCGAACAGCTTTGGCGCCACCGGTGTGCGAGTTCAACTGGCGGCATTAGGCAGCTGCAACAAAAACAAAACGTAGTGTAGGTGGCTATGTCGATGCCTGTTCAAAACCTGCTGGCTGTGCCATGGATGTATTACAGGAAACTGCTATCAGTTATCGCTAACGTTTGCTGTTGATATTTAATCTGATTTTAAGTCCAACTGTGTACTTTTTGGCATAACCAAGGATCGTACTGACACTTTCTGTAATCGTTTTGCTCTGTGGGCTACAGTTTGTCACTGAGCACTGTTTGTTGCTTAGGCAGGAGCCCATTGTCTTTAAAAAAAAAAAGTAATCTGTTTCCACATCTATCTCGTATGACTGCTCTCAGCTGCAGCAGACAAAAGCAAGAATCTTCCCAAGTCTTAAATAAACTGGGGAACCTAAATAAACTGTTTGACAATATTTTAAAGTAATTTTAGATAAAATAGTCTGCTGCAGACTCCACATTGATCTGGGATTCTTTTATTTTTATTATGCAATCCTTACTGTTAAACCAAAGAAATAAATGTAACACATTACGTTTTATTGTGGTCCTTTCTCTCCAGTTAACTTTTGAGTTCGTACATGACAATGCTTAAGTAACATAGCTAATATGCTTCATATTGACCTTGTCATATAAATATTGGTTTTAAGCCACTGAAGTGACGCTATTGAAAAATTCATGTTCTATTTACAGTCAGACACAATTTAATGTTGTGGAGATGCCTTTTGCTAGATCTGTCTAAATAAGTCTTTTTCTCTAGGTTAATAGGAACAAATGGCACAACATGTAAGACTGTAAACTCAAATGTCCAATTCCTGTGGAACTTCATCCACCACCTCCCAATAAAGTACTATGAGTACTACAAATGTTAAGTTTAGTTTCTGACACTTGAACTGTGTGATAATCATAGAGAGTTTCTTGAGTTTATTTTGATAAGGCATCTACTTTACACTTACTGTAGTAATTCCCTGTGTTTTTTTGTTGTTTTTACAAGCCTACAATGCCAAAGGCTACTGCCTGGGAAATTGAAATGTCAAGGGGGGAGACATATCAAAGGCATTAAAATTTCCAAATCACTGGCTTTAGAACCTGTGAAGAAGGAACATACTATGTTTTATTATTTTATTAAGTTAGAGACAGACGGTACATTTATACATATTTATCCATTAAGGATATTTCTCTATATCAGTTTGTTTTTTCAGGGACTAAATAGTGTACGTCAAGAAATAAAATATCAGTAAGCGTAAACTCTTTAATTCTCATCATGCTATATGACTATTGTGTTGTGATAATTCCAGGTAACTCAGTTACACACGTTTTAAAGGTAGACCAACCCTAACTTTCAGTAAAAGTTGCACAAATATGTGCAACATGTCCACACAGCATTTTTTTTTTTAATTTAAAAGATGTTTCTCATGTTACGCTGCTTAAACGGAGATTGGCTGGATCAACTGGTGACAGCCCACTCGTGTTTACATCGTGATACAATCTACACACTGCTCTCTCAACGAAGCCGTCTACGTGCATTCTTTCTTATCGGTACCAAAAGGGACATCACTAAAGAATGATACGGCGTAAAAAGAATCACATCGATGTAATTTAAGACGAAATAATACGTTAATGTCCTGGTTTGTAGGTCCTAAAAAGGCACGCCCACAAAAACATCTGCATGTCGCCAGTTCACCGGATTCACCAGTTGTTCATCACACCGGCGAGGTTATTTTGTAATCCTCCCGCCCCCAGAGTTGTGAAACAGGAACTCAGCAGATGATTGGTTGGATTTCGCTCGTCAACAAAAAGGGGCGTTTCTTTTTGTACAGCCTAATGTCGCCCCCTTCTGGAAGTTTAATGCCTTCCTCCTGACTGACTGACTGACTGACTGACTGATAAATAAATACATTAATTTGTATTTAAGTTGAACGCTAATTTGGGATAATATTTAGCTAAAATATCTCCATGAGTTTATAAGTAGCTCGATTAATCACCATCATGCATAAAAAATAATTTTAGGTTAAATCTGCTTTGATGCAGACACCATTAAATCACAGATGCCACAATTTAAGTTTTAGTTGAAAAGAAAATCAGTTTCTCAAATAAGTTAGTGCTTTCACTCAGTTTTTTTCAGTCGTGTTGAAAGGATACGTGCCTTTATTTTGTTAGGTCACATTAGAATAAAAAAGTAAAATACTTTAAAGATCCACGGGGTGGCTCAACTCACCAACTTGCTCACCCTACTCTCCCCTACCTAGTTAAGCTGCGACAGAAAAAGAAAATGCATCTTGAAAATAAAAAAAGGCCCAGCCAATGATATTAGTTTCCTTTTGGCAAACGGATTTGGCCTACTGACTCTAAACAACCAGTGATAGATAAAGGTCCAATAGCTGTTACAATCAGCCTTAGAGGACAAAAAGCTTAACAGTTCCTGATCAATTGCCTTTTTGAAATGATTTTTTCTGTAGGAAATTTTACACCGCTGAGCTGACAGAGGCGGTGGTTAAGTTAAGCAACATGAAAGAGCCACTTCTCCCCCTGAGAAAGAATAGATTTATTAACAAGAGGTAATCAGGAAAGAATACACTTTTATACAAAACTGGAAATACTACTCAAGCTGTTGAAATAGACTGATACTTGTCATAGCACTGGGTATTGCTCACTGCAAACATCAGATGTGCCTGTTGGAGGGTAGGATTCATGTGCAAGGGTAGGATTAAATACAGTACACATACTGCTCTATATAGATCTGATATAAACACGTGAAAGTGGCACATGCCTGCCACTCAAGCTTCAGTTGTTTTTCTATACAAAGCCAGTAAAAAATACATATAAATATTCAAATAATAAGCACATTATTACTACTATAGTTCCTGCTAAAATATCTGAATAGACAGGATACAGAATGTGTTACACTTATAAGTTACTTTCAACATTTGTTTCAAAGTATAGTACATAGAAAGATAGAGTTGAACAATCATAAGGATAACACATTTCTAGGGATATGTATGTTTTAAATACATTGCACGTTAGGACAAGCTTCAGACTGCTTGTACACAATATTGTACACAGCACATACTTCTGCTTGGCAATTTGTAGAACAAAATAATTTTTCATATTTTTGTGGTGTATATAATCCATGGATAAGGCAAAACCATAATGCACTGGCCAAACAGGATAAACAATAAAAACTATGCTTTTGCTGTCTGAGAGTAGAAATTCAACTTCCTTAAGTGGCTCGATATTGGTTGTATTTGCTACATACATTGGCCGGTGCTTATACAGTGTATATACATGTTGCCCACCAGACAATCAAAAAGCAAAGCAAAAACATTGGTTTAAATGGAAAACATCTGTCCCAGCATTAGTTTCACACAAGCATTTTCATATCCTAAATAACTTCTCATCAGCAGCTACATTAAACATGAGCATTTTTCCCTCTGTTGTTCTGAGAGGGAAGCTTGCAAAGGTGCCTTTTTAACAAATAATCACAATAAACATTTGGGCATTATTAAATTGTTTGAACAGTTATGCTGCTCATTGTACTATGTAGGCAAGCATTTGTATAGGAACAAGTTTAATGCATGATTTGTGTTTTTGTGTACTGCACTTTCTCCATAGAACTTCATATCATATCTAAATACTCTCTCATCTGTTTACTTTTGTTTTAAAATAACTTTTCTTAAATTGGCATTTAAGACAATAAATAAATAAACAAATACTCTCTATATATAAATAAAACCTCTCTGGGCTCTACAGAAGTCTCTAATAACAATTATACATAAAGGTCCATTAGGGAGCACAAACTAGAAGAGCACAGTCTTTTGTGTTCAATACAAGTAATAGTGTTATGTACATTATAATATACTCTCTGTTGCTAGTTTATTAGAGACACTCTATTCTAGTCTAATACACCATGCCTGCAACAAATATAAGGTAGAGCTTTTGTTTAAATTGAAGGGCGTTCATTTTAGATGCTGTCATTTATAATGAGAACAATGTCCACTTCAACTGAACTTCTGTAGAGCTATATTAAATAAATAAATAAATAAATAAAAAATCTATTGCAGACATGCTGTATTATACTACTTAGTCCATTTGGTGAAGCTAATAAGCTGCAAACTAAGTATGGTTTTTGTACACTTGTGAGTGGAAAAACAATATTTTTTATGATGCAGTTTTGGGTTCAATTCTTAGCGATGCTTCATACAGGCTCTCCTCATCCAGCACTGTACTGCCGTCCAGCAGGTACTTTGCAACCTACAGCAGCAAATACACAATCAGCTTTAGCCATAGTTGGTATTTCTTTAAAACAACACTAAAAAAGTTAAGTCTCATAACTAACAATAAAAATATTTGCAAAGAAAATATCCAACCTTTGGCTGATGATCAATCTTGTAAGCTGTTTGCTGAAATTGCCGTATTTCTCTGATAATGTGGGAAATCTAGAGCACAATTTAAACGTAAAATATATTTCAGCAAATACAAAACAGAACTAAACATTGTAAATGAACTAATTGCGAAAATGCAAACTAAACACTTTGATTTCCACTACAATCTTCTTTACCATTCTCATCTTGGAGAAGTTCACCAGATTGTCCTCCGTATAGTTGGGTGTTCCCTCTTCAATAAAAGCCAGGTCTGTCAGATACATTCCCAGATAAGGAACGCAGGGAGGGTCACAGCTAAGAAAACCAAGGAGGTCAACGGTGTTCATGTACAGTTTACATCAGAGGGCTTAACAGGTTCATTGGTTACTTACTTTTTTAAAGCTTCTCTAAGATTTTTGAATCGTCCCTCTGATGATACTAGCTTCTGCAACTTGTCAATCACAGTCTTTGTCTAGAAAATTAAAAAAGAAAACAATCAAACAATAGTATAGTATGCAAGACTCAAAACCTTTTTGTTATTTTGCCTCTCCTGTAAAATCTTGATATTACTGATAAAATGTGAAATTTGTGAAACATATACAAAAACATGGCAGACAGGCACAACCCCCACCTGCTTGGAGACCTTGAGCCAGGTCTTCTTGAGGCGGAAGATGGAACTGCGGTTCAGAGAGGATGTGATCTCAAGTACAGCATTGTAGTTGTGAAGGCAGCGACAGATATCAGCCACTGCCACCCATTTCTCAATTACTGCCACGCGCATGTTCACATCATCCCACTGTAGGATTTCTGTGGCGATCCTGTTGCTGATCTGAGAAGTAGGAATACAAGCATTGTAGGTTAAAGTACAGGAACCACTCAACTCAATAATTTATTGTGTTACTCAAAAAATACAAATAAAGTCTTTACATCATTAAAATGTTTAGTTGTCTTCATTATGTAAGGCGTTCTCTCATTCTTTTCAGCCTTCATCCAGCCTTGACCAAAGAACTCCCTGCAAATGAGGTCAGGATGATCTGTATATGTTATGGTTATGCTTCCAATACAGTGTTCTTTCCATGTTGTTGTTTTTTTTAAGTAAACAAAATGAATTACAGTATGTAATGCCTGTACTCACTCATATGGGATGGCCTTGAAGACCAGATGGTCCAGCAGAGTGAGTTGCTCTGCTATCTCTAGGGCTGAGTGGCTCTCAAACGGCTCAGTTTTACAGTCTTCCATTGCCTGACAAACATAAACAATTGCACTATAAAAAGCAACACAATAAAAAGCACAAATTACCTGGTAATTTAAGAAAATTAGACTTCTCTTACTATCTGTTGAATCTCCTCCAGGCTGACCTGGTTGTCTCCTGGGTCCTCCTGCGTCAGGGTCCTGGAAGCAAAAACGTGTGAATGCTGTGAGTTTAACTTGAATAAATGTAATCATCACCAACCAGCACACATTTACTGTAGATATTTTTTCCTCTGTCAATGCTATATTGTTAAATTAATAATAAACTGTAACACTGTTCTACTTACTCTGATGAATGTAAAACATATGATCAGATATTTAAATGTGTTCAAAAGCCTAACAGTATATGACAAAAATGCAGTAAGCTGTCTACCAACCTAATAATGTTGGCAGCTGCCTTTCTCTCCTGTGTCAGGAGCTCTGGATCGTGCATCACCTCCTCCAGGAAGCCAATTACCCGCATCTTCAGCTCTGTGTTCAACTCAAAGTCCTGATAAATACAGGAATAAAAGTTATTCTCTAAATTGTTATTGCAATTAATACAAATTTGTATTGGTGACTCCCTAAATTTAAAAACAACTATAAAAACAACCACTACATATTGCCTAACACAGTCAGCTCTAGGTTAGTGTTTTATGTGACAGAGAGTGTTGTATTTTGTATGATTGATATTTCAGTCCGAAAGAAAAGGTCCTATAATATGTAGGCTTTTTGTATCTCTTCTGTGAATTTAATCTTTCTGTTGATCCTTAGCACATGAGGTTATGGTCAGTTTTATCTTTGGGCATTACTACCAAACAAAACTACAATCATGGAGATTAGGCAAAAAGTAGCCTCAAATTAATGTTAAATGCACCTGTGCGTGCTTGGAGACCCAGTGACGTAGTACATTCAAGACTCTGTTAGTGGCAGCTCTTCTGATTACAAACTCTTTGTCTCCATTCCTCTGGTCAGTAGGAAATCCTGAAAATAATGCACACATTGTAAACCAAGAGCACAATTTCCATAATTCCATCTTTTTTTCATAGTGCATGTTGGTGGTGATTCATGTATTCATGTATTCAAGTATCATCTTCTGGTGAATAAAACAGAAGTCATGTGATGACAAGCATAGGGTTAAACCTTATACTGGTACCAATTTTAACTAAGCTATTTAAAATAATGAATTTTTATCATTTTTAGCCATATTCATCTTTGACTTACATAAAGTGTTAAATTACAAACTCAATTGTCTTAAAGAGAGTTACAGGACTTTACTTAACATAAGGGAAATAAATGTATGTGTATATATGTATGTGACTGACCTGTGCTAGCCAGGGACATACGTCTGTACTTTTCCTTGGTTGGAGTGCCTTCATTGGCACCAGCAGTTGCAATAGCGAAGGCTGAGGCGGCTGAAAGGGCACTGCGGTTATTGTCCAGCTCCCGGCAGGATGACACCACCATGCCATTGTTAAAAGAAAACAGAGAAAACTCTGCAAGTGGAAACACAAACATATCGCATAAATACAATTAGTTTAGTTCTGATTCATGTTATTGTAAAGGTACTATGGGAGACTGTGCAATGGTGTATGTGGATATTCTAAGTTTAGTATATTGTTGACCAGTGGAGGGCAACAAAGAGCTAAAACCGACCAGGAGCACATTGCGTCCTGAAGCTTGAGGTATATGGCTGTTCCTTCATTCTCCCTGCCTTCTCTGTTCATATGGGGGCGGCATCGAAGAACACGCACATGGTTGCTAAGGTACAAGGTTTCCTTCCACCTACTCCCACAAAGCACTGGCTTCCCTTGTATCCAGCACCGTGGGAAGAGAACACACTAGGGATGTATTGTGCCTGACTACCTACGGGTGGTTTCTCCCTGTTTGCGTCCAATGGTAGAGGGCCATGAGGCTGTGGGTGGTTTCATTCAACACCTTATTTGGCCATGGTTACACTTGTCATAGGAGAACAAAAATCTCATATGGCTGTTGCATTTAACTCTATAGATTAGTCACACATATTTCTTAAATTAAATTTGTATTGAATAAGAAGGTGGTTTGTGGCAGATGGAAAGTGCAACAACCTTTGCACTTGTTTTTGCAATTGAACTTGTAACAGATAACAGATATATATTAAACTGGTTCTGTTTAATTTAAACTGAGCTGCTACTAACCACTGTCTAACACTGATATTAGTGTCACTTGCATTGTCTTTTTTAACTTTTGTGTAGGGATTTAAAAGTACATTTTGAGTGACTGCGGTCATACCAGAGTTTTTGGACTTGACATTCTTGGGTGTTGTTGGTGACTTTGGAGGAGACATTTCTGTTTCTGCCTCATCACACTGACTTGGGTCTTCATCACATTCCTCTCTTACAGACAGATCTGGACAGGATAATTAAGAAAAACACGCATCAAAGTGATTGCTCTGTACAAATTAGCACAAAAACATATGAGCAACAACTAAAAGAACTAAAAGATCTTGTGTATTGTAAGTGTTAATTAATTAAATTAAAGTTAATAAAAAATGAAAACAAAAATGGAGATATGCAATACTACTGGTATTGTATTTATGAAAAAAAAAATAAATTAAATACCACTCTGCCTTGAATCAAAAAGTATTTTTGTATTCTTTTTATTTTATTCATTTTGGCGCCAAAGCCAGAAACTGAACCTCTACTGGATTCAAGATAAGTGGCTCATAGTCAAGCTGTAAGAGCTGTAAGCTGTATGTCACTACAGATGTGAAGCTCATTAAAACAGAAAAAACCCCTGTGGACAATGATTCTGACCTTGCTTGTTGAGGACAGTCTCCTCAGCCTTGCCTTCAGATTTAGGCTCTCCCTCGTCTGGTATTTTGCTGGCCATGGTGCTTGACACATAGAGCTTGTTGATGTCGAGGGAGGTCTTACTGAAGGGGGACATGGTGGAGTGCATTGCATAGCCGTTGGGTGAACAGCTGAGCGCAGCCAGGTCTAGGGCTTTGCCCCCTGTGATGATGGGGATGTTGAGCGAAAGCTTGCGCCGACGGTTGGGTGATGACGTCTTGGTGATGGAGAGAGGAGGAGGAGAGGAAAACTTGCGGCTGGCACGAGGCGATGTGGGTGGTTCGCCGTAGAGGAGTTTGTTGTTCTGGCTACTTGCAAAGAACAGCTCCAAGGAACTGCGGAAAAGAAAAACAGTAGAGAACAGTTTTTTCAGTTCTCAAATAAAGACTTTTCAAATGTTTAATAAAAATTCCTATAGTGTGAACATACTATTGAAGATAATGCACTGTGCACTTGGTGTCTATACACAACAAGAGTGAGGGAACACATTTACCACAAGGCTCTTTGGGAGCCCCTGCCTCTTTTATTAAAGCTACATTGTTTAAGACAGCATCCTCCTTGCACTAAGAGCCACCCCCTCTGAAGACCTATAAATAGCATGTCAAGTGACAGTGTGGGAGGCACGGGTGCTGCCAACAGCAACCAGCCCAGGAGAGGCCCACAGAGACATGGGGAGAAAGGAACAGAATAGGAAGAAAGGGATATCGAGATCGCGAGCGAGCGAGAGGGGGACAGGAGGTGCAACACACACACACAAAGCAAGGGGGCGAAAACACCAAGAGGGCGGGAGTGCCAGAGGAGCATTATAGTGGATTCCACCACAGTGAGCGCTGCTGGTTCTGAGTGGGCGAGTGGGAAGCCTCCAGTTCTGTATTGCATTCATGTAGTCATGTTGTGTCTCCTCACCAACATTTAAAAATGGAAAATTATAGACAGTGCAGTGATTGAAAAAAGGTGTAAAAATAGAAGAAAGGGAATGTATGATTGAGAAAGAAAATCCAACGAAAGGTAAAGAGTCAAAAAAGGACTTCAGTGATACTGAAGAGGAACACACGGGGACATAATTAGTCAAAACAGAGGGGACAAGACGAGAAGCAGGATCTGGGTGCAAAACACTGCCATCAATATTTAATAGCGTAGCGCCGCTGCAGATGATGGGAGAGAGGGAACGAGGGAGAAGACAAGGAGAGGGTGGGGTCCTGCTGCAGAGTGAAAGGTTGCCATGGTGACAGTGCAGCAAAGAAAGGGATGGTCAGACTTGTGGAAAGGCAAATAAAAGCCAGAGAATAGAAAAGGCTGAAAGAGCGAGGGATGGAGAAGGAGGGAGAAGCAGGTGTGCACCCAATTAACTGTGATGGTGGACAGAAGACAGACAGCGAGACGTGGCTGCCGTGACCCCGCACTGCCTCTGGTCCCTCCTCTCTTGGACCGGCTGGGACGGCATAATGTGCTGCTACACTGAGTCCACGTGAGAGCAAAGATAAATTCAGACACTTGGAAGTCCCACCTTTTCACTGCACCATTACTGTTGCAGCATCCTTAGAAGAAAATGTGTAGATATTTCAATATTTCAAATAGAAATTAAAGTATATTAAAAGTTTTGCAGGACCAAACTCTTAAAGTCTTAAAGTCTTAAACTACTGCTATTATATCACTTATACATTCTACTAGTTTTTGATTCCTTTTGTTCTTGGTTGTAAGTACGGGAGCTTCTTATCAAACCATAATTTACTTAAAAACATATTTGCACCAATTGCTGAGGGTAGATGTTAGTACTATTAGTGATGTATCAGATCTAGATGTTTTGGGTCTTACCGGGCAGGGATGGCGCTGATAGGCTTTTTGTAGATAGTGATGAGCTTATCCAGCACCACATCAGCGCTGGTGAACACACGGTAGGAGTGAAGAAACGTATTGAGGAAATCGATGGAGAGGAAGCGCAGGTCTGTCAACCTCTCCAACAGGCGCTCCACACTGGCGTAGCGGATCTGCAGCACCTTGCATGAGTTCATCATTTTGCTAAAGCGGATGTCTACATCATCGCAGTACAAGCTGGTGTCTGACCTGTATTGGAGAAGTAAGTAGCTGGTTACCAGGATAGTTAGGATCTGTAACTGTAAGAATCACTTGACCAAAAACATTAGGGGTTCAAATTGAATCATGTCTTTGCTGTGTATTTGAGCTGTGAATTGAGTGAACATTTACAAAGTAGGTGTGAGAATTATATGCATCATTCAGTTCCACACAACGGCCATCACATATGCACTGTTTGAGCATGTAATATACACATGTGCACTGGTGCATGGAGGTGTGGCTCTTACTTAATCATCTGTGGAACGGTGACTTTACTGTTTTCCTCAAAGGCGTTCATCATCAGTCCGTTGCAGCGGATGTTGTCTATGCACTGAAAGACAATCACAAAGGCACAGGAGGTGAACTTCAAATATATAATTGTATAATTGCATAATTTCCGACCTGTGGATAAATGTCCCTACCCATAAAACCAGCTAATATAATGGTCATCTTGGCTTGAGTGCGGTTGCCTTTTTTCACAACAGTAACACTATAAAGTGATCATGGAAGCTATATTAGTCTTCTGATTCCAATGTACTCCCAGAGTTTCATGGGTCTTCCTCTGTCTTACACTTCAAATTTGCTAAAGACATTCATGGATACAATTACATGCACCTTACCTGGCTAATATCACTAGTCCATGCTGCTTTTTCTTGCCTCGATGAAGCCACGAGGATGACGGTGTATGGTTGCCCATCTTTTGGCTCTACCATGACCTTAAAGTCCAGGTGCTCAGTGTCCTTTGGCTCCCCTTTCGCTGCAATGCATAGGTTCAGCAAATCTTGATGCTTTTGTATATGCATAAAACAATTGTTCTAAGCAACACAGTTTCTTTTAAAAATAATAATGTTTTTAGTTAAGTTATTAACTTACACTCATCGTCTGTTCCTTCTGGGTCCTCCAACAGTGTGCAGTCTATCAGAGAGACTACTCCATTCTGTAAATGAGCAAAAGGTCCTTGGTTACTGCTCCAAATCTTTTGTAGATATTACACAGAAAATGTCAACCTTGTTTTTGAATTGTCACTTTATTATCGTACCTTGGTAATATGAAGTTTTCCTCCAGAGCCTCGAGTACAAATGATGAGATGTTTGGAGAAGAGGAAACACTGTCTTTCACCCTCCTTCTTTAGGGACAGCGAACCTAGGCGACCTCTTGTGATCTTCCCTTTCTCACTCATTGGCACCTGGATCAAGGAACCTGAAGTGGAGACAGTATGAACACAAACGGTCACAACATATGTGGCAAAATGTTTCATTACAAATTATAAAATCAGATTACATCTCAGTTTGAGAAAACGCTACTTTAGTTTAGAGTTATGTTAAATGAAGTAGATTAATCAATCAAAATCAAAACACTTTATTAATCCCCTAGGGGAAATTCAATCATGTGAATGTGTTGTTAGTCAGTCATATCAGTCATATCATATCTCCACAAGATAGCTAAGATTTAGGTAGATGTTAAACATCTAGAAAAGAAAACGCGGCAGCTCTAGCAGAAAGTTTAGCACAAATTGTGTCAAATACATTTCATTTGTCATCAACATCATCGACATGTTGCTCTAGAATAAGCTTCCTGCCTTTTCACTGAAACTCTGATGCTACATGTAAAGTGTATGTTAATGTTCTCAGCTTACCTTGCCTAACAAACGTTTGGCTGGTGTCCAACAGCACCTCACAACCCTCAATTATCATTCGCTCAATAGCCAGGTTTTTCCTGATGTTCTCCGTCTCACTCACCTCATCATGCATAATTCTGAAGGGACAAAGAGTACTCATGATAGTACACATTCACTTATTATTGTACTGTTAATAATACTATAGCAAATCAAAAATTTAAAATCAGAGTGGCTATGTATATTTGACTTAGTAGTGGATCCTGTACCTGGAGAGTTCCTCAAGTTTAGATTTGGCATAATCCAAACTGTTTCTCTCCACATGCTCGTGAGGTGTGTGAGCCAACAACTCATGAAGGGTCAGGATGTAGCGAGGGATCTAAGAAATACAAATACGTATAAAACAAATTTCAGCAGGTTTGTCATCTCAGCAATCAGTCATATTTATTGTCTCACACTAGATAGTCCAGTATAGTGTAAGCAAGTTAAATGTTTGTGGCTTACTAACTCTTAGTCAATTCACTGCTCAACTACAACAGTTCCATTTCTAAACTCTTACTTGGAACATGGGATATGTGAGGAAAGTCTCAAGGGTCCTCTCCTCACAGTCTGGCTTGGTCTCATACTGCTTCAGAAGCTTGTCAAAGTCTCTGTTTTGCTTGCAGTGGGCCAGGATCTGCAGGCTGTACTGGTGGTTTCTTACAAACTCCTGGTAGATGTTTAGCATTGGCAGCAAGATGTCAAACAGGTCCGCTGAAAAGAGATGGAGAAATGCAATGATAACTTTGCTAGTCATGCAAATTGAGTACACATATAGTAAATAAATACATAAATACAATGCTTACCCAGTACCAGTGTGGGCCAGCTGGCTATTCTGGCCTTCAGGCCTTGGTAGAAGATCTGGTGAAGGAACATGATGGTCTCACTGAACACAACAAATTTATCACATGTTAGCATTCCCTTTATAGGTAATTTGTTTTAGTACATTCTTCATCTAATATTTAACTACTAAGCACCTGTTAAGGAAGATGCTGCTGACATCATCGTGTGTGATTGGAGGTTTCTTGGAACTGGCTGCCATTCGGAGTGGTCGAAGGAAGTTGTTGACCAGGATGTGGAGTTGTTGAACATATTCAGCCTCAGCCTCTAGCATGCTAAAGACCACTTGGTTCCTCTTCCTCATGCTTTCTGCATGAGGCGAGCGGATGTAGTCTTGGATGATGGTCTTCCACTTCCTACGGCAAATCCAGCCACGCAGGAAACTCTGGACCTGTGATTGGATTTTGTATAAAAGAATGTAAATGCAAATCAAAATACTCAGATCAAACATTGTATTGTAAACTTTTTCTAACCTTTTTGATTTTCTTGATCTCTGTGTCATCATCGCTGGGTGGGACCTCTGGATTAGACTGAATCTTCTCATTATCTTTCAGTAGTCCAGCAATCTAATTTTCAACACATAAAAGATATATGCTTACGTGTTTCCACGTTCAAACTGTTTCACAAATCTTTGCTCAGCAGCCATTCCATTTCCATTTGATGTTTTGGAAAAAGAAAAATTGTATAAATGTTTAAAGGTGTTAATGTATTACCAGACAAGAGAAAGCAAGAAGAAGAAGAACTTTACTCAGATTTACAAAATTACAAGTTTCATTTGCTCCCATAATCAACTGCATAAGCTGCTAGAGTAATAGATAATAAGACAAAAAACAACAACACAAATTTGTAAGTGCTCTAGGAATTAGGCATAGAAGTGTAGTCTTTTCAGGTGCAGGATGCAGTATCAGGTACAAATGAGGCTGATTCATACATATTGAAAAGTAATTCAACTGAACTAAGCCATTAGCACATAAAAGAGAAATGCATTTGATCTATTTTAGAAAGAATACTTGGAAAAAAACAGCAGTGAGTAACTAATGACAAACCGAGGGGCCACAGGGATTAGACATGAACTCAGCAATGTGGGTGGGAAACTGGGTTATGACCTTGCATTACCCCCTCTTTCTTTTGTTTTGGCCTTACTCCAATGTGCAGAACTACATTAGTGTTCACCTTTTCTTACCTCTTTGCAGGTATCATCCAGCTACACACACACAAACTCACAGGTGTTTCAAGCATGGGAAAATTACACGGGAAGTTACCTCAAATTTTAGCCGTTCTATCTCGATTTCTCCATCCTCTATCTGTTGTCGAAGTTGCTTGGCAACCGTTTTCTCTGTCTCCACTATTTGGAGTAGATGGAGATACTTCTGCATGAGGGTCTCATGCTCAGTAGCCAGGTTTCTGTAACTATACAAAGACACCTTATAAGGACATCATTAAAGCATGCTTCATGGGCTCAACAGATCTATCAAAGACAAGACATCTCTGAGGAGCATCACAAACCCATGTCAGTACTTACAATATTATATGATTACATTATATTCTTTTTCATGAACTTTAAATGAAAAATAAATCAGTGAATAAATCAGATAGTGTTAAGCAAATCATGCACAAGACGAGCAAACATGATGTTGTTAGGAGGTCATATGTTTAAGATACCTGGCCTGTGTGATGGCAGCCACCCATTCGTCACAGTCCTTGACATCCTCTGTGCGTAGCTCCAATGCCTTCTGGTTGTCATGGTTAAAAGTGACAATGAAGTAATACTGTAAAGTGAAAACACAGAGAAAGCACATCGTAATGAATATTTTTTTTATCTCACCCTTAACAACATTAAAATTGACACAATATTTACACATACACAACAATACACATGCTGTTGTGAGTGAATAAAGGCAAAGGATCTTTTGGGAAATGGCTGATAATGTCTTATTGTTCAAATGCTGTTGTTTTTTTTTGTTTGTTTTTGATCAAGTGGTCATTATTTTAATAATAGAAACTGACAGCTAGTTTGTTGTCAATATGTATTATATTAGACAACCTTGATGTATTGTAAATAAAATTAAATCCAATACACTGAATTTGTGTATCCCTCTCAAATGCCAAGAGCAAATAATTTGTGATTGGGGAGTAATGCTCCATATTTCCTGATGAACAGCAGACTGTGCACTTGTCAATAATGTCTTCCCCATCTCCATCTTCCTGTGAGCTGTGTGTCAAGCCTTTTAGGCAGCTATATTTAGCTGCATGTGACTATATTTTTTTGTCACAGTAAATTCTTGTGTAACAACTCAAGTCAAAGCAGTATTTAATTTTATCTGAGGCTACATTTACTAATGCTAGGACAATGTTTAATGGTCTCTATCCAATGTTTGTGTGAAGATAGCATAGCTTGAAAGAAATATTTTTTTTTTAAGGAATTAATCATTATTTATATTGTACTTTTTAGCTGCACACATACACTGCCCGGCAAAAAAAAAAAAAAATACAGTCACCACCTAGATTTAACTAAGCAAATAGGCAAGAGCCTCCCACTGAATAATTACTGCATGGATGAACATGCTTCAGCTGAAGCCAACTCTGGACAGGAATAGCACTGCATGCCACAACATTTATTCCCGTCCAGAGTTGCATGAATTTTTCGCCAAGATCTTGTACTGATGATGGGAGAGTTGACCATTGCGCAAAGTCTTCTCCAGCACATCCCAAAGATTCTCAACGAGGTTAAGGTCTGGACTCTGTGGTGGCCAATCTAAGTGTAAAAATGATGTGTCATGCTCCTGAACCACTCTTTCACAATTTGAGCCCAATGAAACACATCATCTTTTCATTGACCAGGATGTGTCTTCCGACATAGTTGTTAAAGAAAAGAGAAATTATTCACTGCCTCAGCTGGCTTCAGCTGAAGCATGTTCATCCATGCAGTAATTGTTCAATGGAAGGCTCTTGTCTATTTGCTTACTTAAATCTAGGTGTTTTTTTGTTTTTTTTGGCCATGTAGTGTAATTCAGTCACTCTGGTAAACAAACACAAACAACAAATCTTCTAGATTAAAGAAAGTTATTGTCATATATGCACTATGACATGTATAAGAACTACACAGTCTGCACTAAAAACTTTCATTTTATTTTTATTCCCTGCAAAACTTTAAAGCCAAAAATGTTGTTATAACTTTATTCTTTATTTCATGTAATTTGGTGGGGGATCCACAGCCCCGTTTTCCAGTGACCCACTTCATATTTTTCACATGACAAATTTGTTAGCACAGTGCCAAAGCGCACTGTAGCACATTTTGTTGGCCCCTTCAAATGCACTTTTTCAGATGCAAATAGGGGTTGCCATAGTAACTGTGGGCTTAAATGTAGCTTGCCTTTCTAAATGGGGAATAAGAACATTTAAAAAGTAGAACACTCCAAAAAATACAATGAGACTGCAGAGACAGAAGGAGAAGAGAGAGCGAGGGAAAATATCTTTTCGTCTTTTTTGAGGAGGGAGCCTATAAAAAGTGCTTCAGCCCTGCAAGGTGGCAGTCGGCTTGGCATCTTTTTGGTGCATTGTCCCTCTCTCTGTCACACACAGATAAGATGGGGTATTCACGCAGCCACTCCTCTTGTAACTCCTGACACACATAGGACAATTGTACAAGCACAGCAAGAGCAAGAGCAGCTTAGCACTTTGTTAGAAGTCAGCTGTGCAAATGTAAAAAGCTTGATGAGATAAGTGTACAGTAGCTTTGTCAGAAAAGACCACTGTCATCTTTTGATTTGCTTCAGAGATATTTTAGTTTTTCCAAATATGAGAAGTAACAAAATGTCATACCCTCGGACTCTTTACAGTTTGAGGGCAGCTGCTCACTTGTGTATGTCAATTACAAGAGTGACATTCAAAGACATGCAACATACACATAAAAATGCCTCAATTTTGCACATGAGCAACATTTTAAACACACCACCCCCACACAAACAGCAAACTGAGAGAATTTATTCATCACACATATTGTGTAAAAGGACACGTGCTGAGCACTAGACTGTCTCATGCCAATTTAGCTTTTCAAATAGGTTTAGTTTATTGTTGAACTAAATTTCATGTTACTGCTGCAGGCTTCTTTCTTTCTGACAGTGAACAAAGTTGGTCTGACCTAATGTAAGTAAATATGTATTTGCAAAAAGGAAAGCTCCGAGGACAGTGACTTTGTACCAAATATCAAAATGTGGATAAAAATTAACATTTTTAATGAAAGTATTTTCAAATGCACATGTGAGCAGCAGACATAGAAAAACGTGATGTGATGTTGACATGGTCACAGGCAGCGTTTTCTTGCATCTATCCACTACTACATTAATAATTATTAGTAATCTCCACTTGGCTGACTTCAGTTCGTGTGCCTTAAAGCTCACTGACCAAGGATGAATCGGTCTTTTTATGTAGGCCTGTGCTTAAACAATGGTTTTGACACTGGTTTTACCTTAGTTTTAAAATTAGCCTCCTCCACCTACCACAAGTTTGCCCTTGCATAAGAGCTATATTCACGCAGCATGGTTTTCATTGCTGTTGTTACCAATCTTGATATTATGAGAAAGCTTTCAGATGAACCAAGCCGCTACAATCCAAACTGGGGAGACGCAGTTGCCAAGGTAGGATGCTATTAATATCAAGACAGGAATTAAATCAATACGTCAAATCGACGGGGAAGGGGCAGCTCTCCTCCGCAAGATGGCAACCACTAAAGTTTGGCTGCACTTAAACTTTATTCATCGCAAAAAACTGTCTGATGTGTAAATTAATCAGTTCTCGATGGAATGGGAGAATTTCACGTGCAGATAAATGATTTTAATCATCAGGCAGTACACTGCATCTATAAGTTACCTTCAAAATCCCAGACTGGCTGCGAGGCTATTTCAGTACAGAAAAGAGACAATCAATCAGTTAAGATGACGCCATTACGTAACACCGAACGTCAAGTGAACTAATGCAAGCGTCTCTGGGAAATTGTGTGTTCATAAATAGATGTAGGCTATAAAGGGTTAAAAAAGACCGCTGCTGTGCAGCTTGCACTTCTCCTGTTTAAAAACATCCAACATTTGAATATTGCTCCACGTGGAATTAAAAACACCAAGTTTTGTTTGTGAAAGCAACAAACAGACGGGGTGCCGTTGTTCCATGTAGTGTTTTGCATCTTTTACCTGCTTTTCGAGGCATTCCTTCGCGGACAGAGAGGGTTTTGGAGACGGTGCCCTGTCACACACACATCCCTCCAACAGGTACAGTCCGGAGGGCCGTGAGCTCGAGTCGTTTTCGAAATAAAAAAGCATGTTCTGCAACAAAGCGAACCACTTTGAATGCCATTTTGTGTTGTCTGAGCTTTTCTTACTCAGGTAGCCTCTCCTGGTTCCGTCCTTCTTCGCTAAAAGCGCCAGGTAGGTGATGTGGCCGTCATTGAGTCTCATGCCCTTCTGCATTCTGTGGACTTAGCGCAGTGCGAGCATTCCTCCTCTTTTACAGTGACACGGACGGCGTCTTAGTAGAGCCTTCCTCATCGCTCATCATGAGGACTGAAGTGTCCAGACACACGCGCATTGGCGCACACACACTGGCGCGCTCAGCATCTCGTTCACTTAGAGCGAGGAAGTCCAGTCACGTGACCCCGGGCAGATTTCAGCACCTTGGACAGTAACTCGGACCAGCGCATGCAGCTTGCGCTAATCAGCCATACATGATCAAACAGACCTTTATAATCATACAGACTGTTCCTCCGAAGCCGTTCTACTGTTTGATTTCACACCACATATGGAGGACATGCAGTTAATATATTCAAATATGACTATATCACTAACAAAAGAAAACTGTCTAAGTTTTGTTTTAAGCGTTGTTGATGTATTGCATTTGTTCAAAATGATATTCAATAACACAAGGATGTGAAATTGTAAATAGGCTGTTCTAATCAATGCTGTAAGTTGTTTCTATATTGTGCGGTATAATTCATTGTTTAATTTAGATCATATACAAAGCAGTTAGTGAGCTGTTAATTTGAAATAATGTTTATAAAAAATCTTCTCAGCTGATCTTACCAATTTTATGTTGAAACTCACTATAGCGTTTTGAGAGTTGTATATTCGTATAGCTCTCCTTCAGTTGAGATATACTACAAATAAAATGAAAAGAGCAAACAAGAGCCCACATCTGAGTAAAGATGATTATGTTAAAGGTGTTTTAATGAACATACTTCCTCTTGCCCATATACATATTTCCTGTTTATTAAATAGACTGGAAAATATTGACAACCCACAGTGTCAAGGAGAGAGATGAAAAGAGCAAACATGCAAAATGAATCTGGATATTCTGCCAACTGCAGGGTTTTAAAAAAAAACAAAAAACATTTTACTATTTTTATGAAGCTTGCATTGAATTTGACCCAAAAAATAATCGTCCAAATGATGTAATTTAAAAACATGTGTTGCATTTACCTTTGTTCTCGTCTCTATCTTTACTGTCCTGTCCTTTTTATACAACGGAGCATAGAGGTAACAAAAGGCTCTCAACACTGTCCACTCCGGGTGCATTTCCATATCTAAGAGGGTAAGAATGATACTCATTAGGACTGGCCCATAAATAATCCTGGATTAGCATATTGGGCTGAGGGCACACACAATGGTTTATGTCATCACAAGGTAAGATCACAGCACTTTGTGTGAGTGGGATCATTAATAAAAGGACACATGTCCTAACAGAGCAAGATTTGATTGCACAATATATTTGGTCTTTTTAATAAAATGATGAACAGTGATCACATTTCACAAGCGACCTTTGTTGAAGTATTTTCCTGTCTTTGTGACAGGTGAGTGATGAGAGCCAGTATAGAGAGATTCAACAGTGTGGAAAAAGCCACATTCAACTACACCCATTAGCGTAGTGAGCCACCAGGACGCCCCAGGCTCAGCTCCGTTGCCGGGGTCCTTTCATCCCATAATTACCCCCTCAGACAGGAGTGGTAATGAGGTGGTGATTCTCCTCAAGTCGGACTGTCACTGATAGTAAAGATTATTTTTATGGCTTCTTATTAAAGATGGCATAAAATTGAAGGATGGAGAATGGACATTTGACAAAGGACATTTGACAAAGGTCAGGGGGTGGACACAAACCACCTCAAACCCTCATCCTGTGGCCTATTAGAAAGCAGCTTTTGGTAGGCGGAGTCTGCCGCTGGAGGTGATCACTGTCCGATTGTGTAACAGGATTTCGAAGCAACCTTTTGGATTTCTGGGTTAAGACCTAAAAATACCTTCCTTTGTCCATGAATCATTTGCATCAAGCATTTGGGCAGATTAGAATAACAAGACTACTGAGGATGTATGGTTTGATTGAGCTAAGTTTTTTTGCATAGTATTTTGACGTAAATATCAAAATAATCCATGAGCTCTCTTATTAGTTGGGCATCAGACAGTGTAGGCTGTTCTCAGACTCTGAGATTTGGCTGCAGCTCTTCACTCTGCTGTTTGCCAGGTACTACATGCAGGGTCACCACCTGGCTGCAGCATCAGAGCTGACCAGAAGTCTGAGCCACACACAGCAATGTGTGAAAGCACTCGAATAAGCTCTATATTATCTTTGCTGTCCCGGAGCAGAGAAATATGACATTGTTCAATAAAAAAGGCAATTGTTCATTGTACTTCTGTATGTTAAGTACAGAAAAAAGATACCCATAGAATGCAAAACTCTGCTGATTATGTAATTCTTTTTTATTTTTCTGTTATGACTAGAGAAAAATGAGCACACCTTTTCAAAGCAATCATTATGCACAAAAGATAGATCTCACATGGTGCCAACAACCAACCCCTTTGTGACTTAATACTTCGCAGAATTTTCTCTAATCTGCCCCAGACCTTTACTCAGTAGTGTATATCTTAATCACTGAAAGCTATGAGCTTAGTGGAATGTGTAAAGTGACATATACAGGTACAATTCAAATCCTAAATCACACAAGGGTTAATGGATGCTGCTCCATCAGAGGTAATGGTGTTTAAAAGGTTAATGGCCCACAATTTTAACAGTAGAATTATGTTTCAAATCAAGAGTCTAGTTACCAGGAACATCTATAGCCCCTTATACCCCCACAACTTGTTCCCAAATAAGCAGAAAAAACAAAATCAACACATTAGACATATAATCAAAACTGAGACATGTTAAACTCCCCAAATCCATGTCCCATTATTGTATCTCATTGTAATGACTATGTAAAATGTGATTCTGGTGACATTCTGCAGCTTAAAGGCCATTTAGCATTCATTAGAGCTCATTTACTGTAATATGGACTGTGCTATTGTATCCACAGTAAGACACAGGGACACATCAAAACAAACTGTAAGTGTGTCTAACCCATAAGAAATCCTCCTACGCTCTGCAGTGTGACCCTGTGACAGCAGCATCTGCCTGGTGTCTAACAGGTGTCATTCTGCACACGCATCCACAAACGCCTTTCCCAAAGATAAATGCAAATGTCATGCAAATACCATATAGCAAGTCTAAAGGTGAAGAATATTTGTGAAAGTCCACTGATCAGCTAAAAAGTGCACTGTCCTTGAACGGACAACAAGTGTTGCTGAAGGTCACAAGACGATGACAGAGACACTGCAGAGACTTTAGGCAGCATCTGCGACGACACATGGCTGCACACACAAGTGCATACACTTGTGTGGGCCTGAGAACACGCACATATTCATGCAATTGCATTTCCAGACAATGGCCGCCAGTGCACCAACACACACGCACTGTCCAGGAAAGTGGGCTGGAGGAGGCTGACTCATGAAGGCATGTGTTCATTATTATAATATAGTCAGCACAGAAGCATCTTTAGCTCTTCGCTTTTTGGATAAAAAAAATATCCACTCAATGCTTCATCATGTAAAAACACAACAGTTTGCTACAAAATGGGTGTGTTAAAGTGTTGCCAAAAAGTATCACAGATTTCTCAATACAAAGATAAAGTGTTCATCCTATAGTCTGTCTTTATATGGAAATACTTTGAAGAGGCCCAGAATTCAATCATGCTTGTACTCTTGACTGAAGCCCTCCATATTTAGAGGGTCTATTTGTGGCAATGTCTCTCCTCGATTGCCTTTTCCATGCCCCGAGGTGGATGCGCGAGAGGGGGAGTAATCAACTCAGAGTATGCTTTGTTTGTTTCAAACTGCAGCAGAACTGGCACTCACCGCCTGCAGTCCACAACAGTGCATGATCATAGTGACAACATGGCAGAGGCACTGTGTCATTTAAAGAACAAAGTCGAAGGGTATATGTAGTGACTGGTGAAGATTGTTCATATCACTCTATCTTCAGGGGAACTTTGAGTTAAGCCTGTATGCAGAATCAGTCTAATATAATATAATGAATAAATTAAAATAAAATATAAAAGTGAGAAATATTCAGTTGTGAGATGATTAGTGTTCTAGAGTTGGAAATCATTCAGCTGTCTTCAGTAAATAAATCATGCTCAGATGCTTTTTCTTCCAAAAGTGCACTAATGTAAGTAAAGTGATTTTTTATTTTATTTTTTTTTGTCACTAATCACATTGCACATTGAAAAAAATATGATCAAAACGGAGCTTTTCGTTTACCACTCATGCTGCTTTCAGTGCCTTGTATTTTTTGCAGGGTTCTGTGCAGTGTCACAGATCAGCCAATGTTTTTAAGTGAATGACGTGCGCGCCCTCTAGTGGTTACAGGTGGGCAGTGACAGTACAACGGCGTTTGGGAGCTCAGTTCACTTGGCTTGGCATTTCATCTGCCAGGTCCTGATGCGTGTTGGCAGCCCTCCATGATCACATTTCACCGTCCAGTGAACAGCAGGGGTGTAGCACAGCACAACAACCACCGCAGCAGTGGCTCTGGACACTGCGCTCCGCTCACTTCTCATCCGTTATGGTCCCACTAAGCGCATCAAGCTGGCTTTCAGAGTCTATCAGTTACACATTACCCAGTCTGTCTTTCAAAATGCGCTGGATATATATATTTTTTCAATATTCGTTTTCTCACGAATAATTCAAAATATGTCTAGTATTAGAGGAAGTATTAAGTCGTTATTCGGTGAGCTGCTTGCGTTGTCTACTGACAGTCACTCCCTCCATTTGAAAAGTTAGCAAGATGCTTAATGCCCCACAGCTGTAAGGGCCCCCCAGACTCATCCTCTGTTTGATGAATAAACGTCATGAGACATCTTTGTTCTTGCCATGTTTGTTGATGATGTGATTTGACAAAAACTAATTTTGGGTATATTTATTTAACTTCTTTTTAAGTGACTAATACTTGTTGAGTATTTGCTAGTTACCCTCACTGAAGTAACGTTACTGTTTTAAAAAGCAAGAAGGTTGTGGGTTTGATCTCTGGGCCTGCCGCCATCGACCTTCTTGTGAGGAGTCTGCGTGTCCTCCTGTGTTACCGTGTGCTTCTCCGTGTTTTCTGACCTCCTCCCACCATCCAAAGACATGCATATATGTATAGGTTAATTGGTGAATCAAAACTGCTCCTAGTGAATGAATGTGTGAGTGACAAATAGTCTGTCAGTGTCTGTCTCTGTGTCTCTGTGAGCCCTGTGATTAACTGGCCATTGTCCAGGGTGTACCCTGCCTAAGACCCAAAGCTGCTGGGATAGGCTCCAGTCACCCGTGACCCCTAACAGGACTAAGCAGAAGAAGATGAATGAATATAGCCTATCTGCCTTGTGCCAGAAAAATAAGTCAAGAGTTGTCTAAAGAAGCAAGGCATGAATTAGTCTGTTAGTAGAACTGACTAATTTATTTACATTTAAAAATTTGACACTTGAATGTCATTGGGCCCCATTACCTCAATAAAAATCCCACAAATAAATTTTACATTTAGGAGTGCATTTTTCACGATTTTCCAATCTAGCAGCAGCATAAATGTGCTTTGACATGTTTGTCCACAAGTCATTGGACGCATGATTTGCTTTCCACCGTGTCACTACTTTTTTTTTTTTTTTTTACATCTCTGTGTTATTATATAGAAAATCCACTTTAAACTTGATTTGTTGGGGAAGATGGTTTTCTTTGTACTTGGTCAATTACTGTGAAAATCCACTGTGTTGAATAAAGAGATAATTTGTCAGTGAGGTGAGTCATCAACCAAAGAAACACCCTTCATTTGGACAATTTATGTCAGTGTGACCTTCCTTCTACAACACACCATGTTTCAGGTTAGTCATGATTAAAAACAAAATAAAAAAAATACCAGAAAAACATTTTGCTTATTCAAACAACACAGAATGACTTTTTAGGATTTACACTCCAAAAAACAGACATGGCATGGGGTTGTCATGTCTCACCATAGATATCGAGATTAATGAGATTTAATTTCAAGTAAGATAACCATTAGAATTGTTATTTACTTTTAAGGCCATGTTCATATACATTTACAAAAGATGTATGTGAGGAATTTGTACAAGATGCTCAAAGGAAGCATTCCACTTGAGTTCTTCAAAGAGGTATCTGGAAAAATATTCATACTGTTTACAAAGCTGAACTAAAATTTCACCCCTAAATATCAGTACATATTGTTGTTGTTTTCTTTGGCTGGGATGACTTGTAATTAATTTGAACACACACAAACACACACAAAAAATAAAATTCAAGCAATTAACAGTCATCACATATATTTACATGCTCTGTTTTGGACATAAAGCATTTTAACAGAGAACTTTTACTTTTCTATCACTTTGCTAGCCATTGCTTACTTGGTCTTCTCTACATCAGTAAAATAGTTGAAGTGCGACTGATGAAGTAGGAAGCAGGCATATATTGCTGTTGGGACACATAATGAAAGCTGCGACGGGATTCACAGTACTCAGAGGCCAGGAATGTGTCTGCTCTAATCCCAGTGTGGGACAGAAGATATTTTAGCAGATGTCCTCTGGTGCACATGAGTGGCCCTGGCATCTGACGTTCCCACATGCTCCGGAACTGGATAAAGAAAGGCCCGCCGGCTGTTTGGTTTGCACCAGACTTTCACACTCATGAGAGGAACTCAACTAAATAATCGGAAACAATGGCAGTCAAAATGGCTGCTGCCCTTCCTCTTCCAATGGTATGTTAAGACATCACAAAACATCATGCGAGGATGTCAAACCATGTGGAAGACGGTGACAGGCCAAACACTGGAGACTAATAGATTTAGTTGTTTTTATGAACAATGTGAAAGGCCAAGTTTGGACTGCCTGGTAAAATGCATAATTTTTCCATCACATTGTCTTTTGGTTTCATTATAGTCATTACCTAAAGTTGTAATGGGTAGCAGAAGTTCATTTATAGTATAAGCTACAACATCTATAATGGCTTCAGTGGAGTTAATCTGCAGCTAGTCTTCACTTCTATGACCTGTTTAATTGTTTGAACACAGACTGAATCTGAATCCACACTGATATCGCTGTTGCTGACTGAATATATCAGTTGTCTCTTCATAAAGAGCAAGTTAACATTAATTTAATCAAAATTCATGTATCACACCTCTTTTTTCATGCTCTAACAGGCTTCAAACATGTGGCCCAGGTCAGAAGACATTACCTTTTTGAGTCAGATTTAAACACTGATAACTGATTGTCACTTTTAACTTTAAACACTCTTCCAATTTTTCAGAAAAATGACAAAATATCAAAAAAATAAACCTGGAAAGTTATAGTACATGCATTAAAACATTCATGTTCATAAGTGGCAAAAACAGTAAATGCCATTCCAAATTCTTCATAACTGCAAGTATAAAGGACATGTGCATATGCGATCACAGTGGTATCTTATTTAAAACAATGTGAACATCTAAACAAAAAAGAATGAAGTCAAATCCCCGTTAAGTCAGAATTCTCCAACTTTTCCCTGCTATGGCCGTACAACTGTTATGCTGGAAAAGCGGGAAAGCAGCCGGACACACTGTTTCACACCAACATGGCAACGTTTGTAGAGAGGAGTCGAGGCAGCACAGCGTACGCTAAGTCAGGTAGACAGCTGACTCAGCATTTCTTCTTGTTGTCTGTGTGTTCACTCGACAGTATGTTTATCTCCGGTGACAGAATCCTGCCTCGGGGCCCGACAGCCTTCACAGCCCTCTCCCGGCCCTGGAATCCTTACCCACAGCCCTGAACGCCATCCTGACCTGCCCCTACATTGTTCCCACAAACACTTCAAAATCATTAGGTAGGAAGTCAGAGTAACATGCTAAGTGCTCTCACATAGCACACAGCACAGTCACTGAGCTCACACGTGTCATTCACATGTTTTACAGCTGTCACTCGTTGTGTAAAGCTAAAAATGATTAAAATGCCAAATATTTTATGAATAACCTGTTGGTGAAAAGAAATGAGAAATAAATAATTATGGGTCACTACAACAACAACAAAAATTACTACAAAACTTGGTATTACTTGCTGCCTTTAAGACCTGTACAAATCACTGCCATGACATATCATATGTTCTTATTATCATATCATTATGTTATTATTTCTAAACCTATATAGTATATTATATGCATATTTTTTACATACATCGAATCATTTTGAAGAATGTTATGTGCACAGATTTTTTAGCTACCTATGTATTTCCTGTCTGACTGAGTTTTCAGAGGCATTTTGTCCAAAAATCTAAAGCATGCAACTTTTATTGTAGCTCCTGGGAGATTATGCTGCTTTACCAATCCATTGCAGCATGTGGAACTAGCTAATGTTAGCTTTGAAAAGGATTACCCAAGTGGTTTCTGGCACAAGAGAGAAAAAAGCGCATATTATCATTTACCTTTCTGACCTAAATGGGGTTATAGTTTTTGAAAATTCAGAAATGAACTCCCAGGAATGCACTTTTCGAGCCCTCTCATCATATCTCTGTAATACAATACGGAGGTCTTTGGCATAACCTCAAGATTGTTGGTTCAAAGAAATACTAAATGACACAAATTATTTCAAATCTTGAGTGTGGCTGGCAATGACTAGTCTGGTGACATGAACAAACTTAGTCAGTGTAGCTGCTCTGATCACATGCACAGGCTCGTCAGCAGGTAATCACAGCACAGTTGCTCTACGTTCGGGCGGTGAATGCTGCAAACCTGCATTCCCACACCTGCCCCAGGCACACACTGTTCACTGCTGTACTTTGGACAAGACGCAAAGAGAAACTGAGAAAGACAGAAAGAGATCTACAACAAGATGAAGCCTGGGAGGAGGAGATGGAGATGAAAACATGAGGGGAAAAGAAATAGGTTGAAACAAAGAGAACAACTACATACCAGACAACACAATCCTGCACCTGACACACTCTCCTGTTGAGAATTTATGATCTCCGAGGGACAAACCAGAAGCAGATGAGCTGATGTTCTTTGCTGGGGGGAAAACACATGCCAAGGCCTGCACCTGTACACTAACTGACTGCACATATTACAGAGTAATGACATACAGCCCTGGTTCCTGGGAAGAGACACAAAGTAAGCTGCCATTCTACATGCATAAAAATACATCCACCTAAGACAGTGGTGCTTCTTCAGTGTGACAGTGTGTTTTTACTACCAACAGCCCCTGAGGCACAAACCATGCATTTCTATAAAATCAGACAGATTTTCTACACTTGCAAGATTATTTAACCATAAAGCAATTTACTTGAAAGGGATTGTCATATAATTGGGACAAGATGCAGACAATCTAGACGGGAGCAAATGAAACAGGAGCTATTTCCCTTTCCCTTTGTAAGGGCCTCAGAAGAAGGGAAAAAAGAGAATTTGGTCAACATAGGTCTCACTTTCTAGGAGCAGCTGAATACCAGAGGAGCTGACAGGTATGTACATATTGGAATGTGCTTCTCAGCCACACCTGGGAAGAACACACCCGCCAAAGCCTGGCCCCTCTGATCTTACTGGCTGAGGTGCCCATGATTGACAAGGGGAACAACTATTTGGCTGGTGTCCACAGAAGCTAGGGGGCAGGTATGGTGAGTCTTTACTACCAACCAATAGCAGCCAAGAAGTAGGTCTGAGCCAGGCGGGGCTGCAGTGAAATAAAACTCATCAATGGGGTGTGTCTCAAAAGTTTGTCAGCAGTAGGACAGTAAAGGACAGCAGGGAGCTGGGCCAGCCAACACTTAACTAGTTCATTTCTACATGTGGAACTGAGCGGTCTTCAGCCGGCAGAGGTAACAGAAGACACCAGCGGGGCTTTTTCCATGACAGACACAAATGTCTGGGTGACCAGGCTCAGCGCTTCAAGTGAATCAACTTTAGTCGTCTGCTGTTGTCGACATCAGGATTTGAAAGAACAGGAAGGTTGGAGCAGCTTCAAGCAGATCTTTTGAGAAGTTCCAGGATCCATTTTGTCAATGAGCTCTTCATCATATTCCAGAAATGGCAGAGAGGCTTTTCTGGTACAATAGTCGCTCACATCTCCTTATCACTTTTCCAGCCCAGCTATAGCATCTGTATCCGTTGGACGGAGAACTGATAAGGGCATGTGCATGACATTACCTACAACCAACTGAGCGGCATCAATGTCAGAGTCTAAGGAATTCATAATTGGGTCATACAAGTCTGTTATCAGTTTTTGTACTTTACAAATTGATTATATTCATGAGTACACATTCATAATTGAAAATAATATGTACGACATATGTAGTCTTAATGTACTATATACTACATAAAGAATGTAAGTGTGAAGTATGTTAAAATGGAAAGCGTTACAGTTTTATGACTTGTTACATGCTTGTTGATAGTTGAAAGCTATAACAAAAACTATTTTTTTTAATAGTACTTGTTACATCATCAAAGAGTTACAGCTGGAAAGTTAGATGTCTGTGTTAAGTGAGGTAAAAAAAAAAAAAACAGCTAAGAGGCAGATAGCAACATGTGGCTTTTGTTATGGAGGAGCAAAGTAATCACTGTGCATTGGTCCAATAGGACACTTTAGAAGCACTAAAACCATTCTGCGTGCACCTTTAGCTGCAGTGTACACTTATTTCTAAAGGTAATCATACAGATGTTTTCCACCTAAGAGTCTGGAAAAACTGCACTGTCATAATGAACTTGGACACCCTGGCATGATCTGACATGACTGACATAATCTTTTAAAAGCTGGAATGAACAGTTCAAATGGAATCTAAAATTATGTGAGCGGTTTCCAATAAGTTGCGTGCCACTTGACAACATACTGAAACGCTGTCAGACACTGCTACACAAAAGTCATAACATAGGTGGCAAATTTTAGGACTTTATCTACTTTTTAAATACCACAATTACCACAAAAAAACAACAAAACTGAAAAAAGCAGTTAATACTTATCGCCTTTATGAGGTTGAAAAAATCTGCCACCAAATTAGTCTTTAAACCTTTTTAGATTGAAAAATAGATCCAGTTGGAACAATTAACTTGTACATGTGTGTATATTTAATATTATTGTGCAACATAAGATGACAGGTGTAAAATTTGCTTACAGAGCTTTTTGTTCAAGTAATAGTATCACAGGCACATAATTGGTTGATCAGTGAGCCATCTGAATGAGCCATTAGCTCCCAAACAGCTCTGTGCTCCATGGTTTACACTCTTTGTCTTTACCTCAAGACTCCTTTGCAAGTCTCTGTCACAACTTCATTGATTTGCTTTTTACACTTCAGTACAATGTACAATGTCTGTTTTACATACCTTAGTATTAAAAATAAAATCAAGGACCAAACTGATTGCTTAATCACAGTACATGGAGAGGTGGCTAGGATTGATTTGAACTGACTCTGTCTATGGTTTAGATGTAGCATGTTTGTTCATAATGGAGGACAGTGAATTATTAAAAAAGGAGTACACATGTGTCATATACTGTATATATCCATGAGTCTTAATATCTGAAGTAGTGCAATGATTGAGCTGGGTTTTCAAAATGCCCTAAAATAGCTCAATTAATGTTAGTGGGTATAGCAAACAAGCTTCAAATATATAAAAAATACAACTTTGTTGAAAAACTATAACTAGACATTGGTTCTTGCAACAAGAATATTAAAATAAAATATTATCATTCACGTAAGACAGCACACACATTAGTAGAGAGCAACACATTAACATATATTATCAAGCTTTGAATATTTGATATTCCCAGCAAAAACATAATCATTGCATTTCGATAAATGGTTTATAATTAAAATAAAAAGCTTTCCTTATACTGTATACCAAATATTAAGCCAGTAGGTAGCTGGAGTTCAAGCAAGGCCAACCATGGAAGCACTAAGATCCCAGAGCTTCTGACCCGCAGCATCATCTTGAGCCTGTGGTGCTGGTGTCTTGCGAGCACAATCGCTGTAAAACCAAACAATAAATCAATATCATCTAAACACAAGAGTAGAAACATATAAGCATATAAACGTATATTTAACACATTACAAGAAGTACATCTGTGTGAGGAATACTAGCCTGTAGTAGAAACCGCTCTCGTTTGCAAGGCTCTCGTCTACAGCACAGTAGATGGTGGTCTGGGCTCCTTCCCAGGGGGTTTTGATGAGCATCATTAATGGCATAGCTATGATCCTCTTCCATAAGGCCAAAGTGGGAAACAGGTGGCGACCCAGTTCAGTCCGAATGACCCCAGGATGCAGACTGTACACTGTCACACCAGAACCTTGGACAAAATGGAAGAAAAAATCACTATCCTACTAAACTGTACAAAAATTGATAAGAACACTGAGTTTATTTTTGTTAATAGCAGCACACAACAAAATAAAATAGTGATATTACAGTACAGTTAAGTTACCTTGCAGTCGAACAGCAAGTTCTTTGCCAAAAAGAACATTTGCCAGTTTACTTTGGCGATAACTCTTCTCGCGTCTGTAATCCTTATTAAGATTGATATCATCAAAATGTATTTGACCTGCAAGAAATACAACAATATTGTTTGTCTCTTAGATAAATCATGTTATAAAATCTAAACTAACTTTACCTTTCTCATGGGCCAGGCTAGAGACAATGACAATGCGACTTGGAGCTGATTTCTTCAACAGGTCAAGAAGACAATTGGTCAGGAGAAAGTGTCCTAAGTGGTTCACACCAAACTGCATTTCAAAGCCATCTTCAGTCTTCCATTTGGGACACATCATGATACCTTCAAAACAGGACTCATCTTAGAATCCCAAAAGAGCAAGTGCAACGCCAGTGACATTTGTTATTACTGCTGTACTACTGTACAAAAAAAACACCTGCGTTGTTGATGAGAATGTCTAAGCGCTGCTCGTTCTTCTCTATATCTTTGGCCAGGTCTCTGACTGACTTCAGAGATGCAAGGTCCAACTTCTTCACCACCACATTGCCGTTGCCACTCCGCTGCCGGATCTCATCAGCAGCAATGTGTGCTCTGGTCATGTCCCGGCAGGCGAGGATCACTCTGGCCCCTACGCAAAAGTAGAAGGAAGACAGACTGGACTAAAGTGAGGCAATGCATTACGGGACACTAAATTATCTAAAAGAATACTGCATAAAAGCTGAAAGCTTATCCAGGGCACAGTGGTGTCGGGTGCACAGCTTATCAGGCTAGGTTGGGTGGTGGTTGTGGGGGGCTGCCGTGGCCGCTCTTAATTTGGACTCTTTTTAAGGTAGGGTTATTATTTTGATGGTTTTAGGATGTATCAAACTGAGACAACAGTTCAAATAAAGAGTATTTTAAAGAACAGCTCCCCTGACATGAAGTGGTTATGATTTCACATGACAAAATCAACTAGTCAAAAAGTTGATGTGTGGAGATTTTAGTCCAGTAAGAGTTTCCTTGGTTGACTAAAGCCCTAGTGGTAAACCTATACTCAAGAATCACCCGTGAATGCGGCTAAAATGGGAAATGGTGGTATCAAATGTGTTTTTGACACTGACCTCGCTTTGCTATGTCCAGGGCTGTCTCTTTCCCAATGCCAGTGTTGGCTCCTGTGATTAGCACTGTTTTTCCATCCAGCCTGACCTTGCTGTTACAAACTCTCCCAGCCATCCACCGGCGGAAGGCCAGTAGACCTGCCCCTGAGAAGAGAGAAAACAATCCATACTTATTTTATGATCATTTTTAGTTCAACAATTATTTATTATACTATCATTTCTTAGTCCTAATGGTAAATTAAAGTATCTATGTCAGGATGAGTCCAGATCTCTGTAAGTATATTCAACAGTTAATCGATGTCTTTGTCTGTAATTGTTGGAATAACTATTTGGTGTCTAACTAGGCCTGGATATGGCAAAAAAAAATAATAATTAAATTGGAAAATAAATTGGATTGAAATGTTTTTTATTCATTATGATCTATCACGATTTTTGATTGAATTTTATTTTTCTTATTAACAACAAATAAATGTAGCTCTTAAAATAAGGTTCGTGAACACAGGCAAAATAGACCTTTTAAATATACTTCAGCTTAAATAACAAATAAATGCTTTCGACTCCAGTGCCATTTAAAACACAAAAAATCCAAATGTTTTCCTCTAAAGTTCAAAATCCTTTACACACAATGCGCTTTTACTATCAGATGATTGGCTGTAGACATGTCGATTAAAATTAAGCCAATAATTGTGATCTGTAGTCAAGTAGATCACGATTCGATTCAAAATTCGATTAATTGCACAGCCCTATGTCTAACTTATAATAACACCCATAGGCCTGTATCTCCTAAAGTTATAAAAAAAAATCTAATGTTTATTCTTAAAGTAGCAAACCAGCCTGGTAATTAGCCCTCGCAGACAAATTTCCATCCTTAAAACGAAACCCGACGTAGCCTGTAGTCTTACCTGCAACAACTGCAACTGTCAGAGCAGTGGCATGACTTTCCACGAAGTCCTTCATCGTTCCTGCGTAGTTTGTCATAGTTTAGCCTGATAATTAGCCTTTAGCCGATTGTAATGTTCTGTTAACTACCTTTACATTACACTAACCACTGATAATATTAACGCGAAACACAGCCGAGACAGTCTTGAATAGACAATGTGTGCATGTAATGTTTTCATCAGGTGAATTTCATAATGCATTTCTCTGGCCGGAAGTGAGGGCGTAGTGTGTCCGAAAGGTTTTTCAGCATAAAACTCTTGTTGTTGCGGGTGCTTTTTTTTTTTTTTTTTTCATATAACCTTTTGCGGGAGGTTTTATGTGGAGAAAATGCGTGTAAATCTGTACACCAGCGATCCTCATTATTTTCTCATAAAATATTTTAATCTTTTTTCGTTTTTTAAGTATCACCTACTAAAAACAAACAAACAAACAAACAAACAAAAAACATATTTTAATATCACTTTTAATCAATAAGCATGTGACTTGTTGGCCCTCAGTATGTTTTCCACCACTGCCACTCCCAGGAAGAATTAAGTTAGAGACCACTGGCCTACACCATTATCAGTAGATTAGGGTCAAATGTTTATTAAATTTAGTTATTTTATATTAATTGTGAAAAATACAATTAAATACATTATTAACAGAGGTAGAAATACACAAACACTTAATACAGCACAACAAAGGAGCAGAAAAGACTCGGTGTGTCTTATTTAAGGAGTTACTCAAGACATCATTTTCAACAGGCAGCTGTAGTTTAAGCCAAACCAACCATGGATGCACTAAGATCCCAAAGCCTCTTAGCTGCAGCATCATCCAGAGCCTGAGGTGCTGGTGTCTTGGGAGCGCAGTCACTGTACATTCAAGGAATCAACAAAAACATAGATATGTAATTAAAATGCTGACTTTTGTGTTACAGCATTATATTTGAAGAATAAACTAGTATTGGCATTTGTTTTTGTACTTGTACCTGTAGTAGAGACCACTGTCATTTCCCAGGTTCTCATCTACAGCACAGTAGATGGTGGTCTGGGCTCCTTCCCAGGGACTTTTGAGAAACATTAGTATTAACATGGCTATGATCCTTCTCCACAGGGGCAAGTAACGGATTATCTCAGTGCGAATTACTCCAGGATGCAAACTGTACACATTTACACCTGTGCCTACAAAACAAGCAAGAACAGACATCATAAAGGAATTAAATCAATCAGCAAAAACAATTTATGTGTGCTATTTATGTGTGTTTTTTATCTTTTAATCAAAAACTTACCTTGCAGTCTGGAAGCCAGCTCTCTGGCAAAAAGCACATTTGCCAGTTTGGTTTGGCAGTAACCCTTCATACCTTCATAGTCTCTATCAAGGTTGATGTCATCAAAATGTATATCACCTGTGATAAATTTAATAATTCAAATTATTATCATGATTTAACTTGGGCCTTGCCTTTTTGTACAAGAGAAATGAGCTTTAAAGGGATGGATAAATAAATAAATAAATAAGAATAAATAAATAAGAACTATTATAAATGGATTATTTAATACTCCATTGGTACTGATTTGATATACAGAAACACTTTCTTGACCTCTTTCATGTGCTATACTAGAGACAACAACAATGCGACTTGGAGCTGATTTCTTCAACAGGTCAAGAAGACAGTTGGTCAGGAGAAAGTGTCCTAAGTGGTTCACACCAAACTGCATTTCAAAGCCATCTTCAGTTTTCCATTTGGGCCACACCAGGATACCTTCAAAAGAGAAATTGTCACAGAATCCCATACGTGGTGGCAAAAAGTTACTTTTGTTGTAATATAGCAAAAAACACCTGCGTTGTTGATGAGAATGTCTAAGCGCTGCTCGTTCTTCTCTATATCTTTGGCCAGGTCTCTGACTGACTTCAGAGATGCAAGGTCCAACTTCTTCACCACCACATTGCCGTTGCCACTCCGCTGCCGGATCTTATCAGCAGCAATGTGGGCTTTGTTCATGTCCCGGCAGGCGAGGATAACTCTGGCCCCTACGCAAAAGTATCATAATGTTTACATTTTTAAAACTTATAACACACAAACAGTTTAATTTTTGACATTTAAAGGGAATAATGTTGTTGCAGGCAGTTCCCTCACCTCGCTGTGCCATGTCCAGGGCCGTCTCTTTTCCAATGCCAGTGTTGCCTCCGGTGATCAAGACTGTTTTCCCATCCAGCCTGACATTACTCTGACACACTCTACCTGCCATCCATCTACGGAAGGCCAACATACCTGCCCCTGACAGTCACCCAAAGAAATCCCAATCAAGTTTTGTTAAAATATGTGTGAACTCAAATTTCAAATATAAACACAATCTCTCAAAACTCTAGACTTACCTGCAACAAAGACCAATGTAAGACCGGTAGCATGGCTTTCCACAAACTCCTTTATAGTCTTTGTGTAGTTTTGCATAACTTCGCTTAATTATTTCTTCTTAAGTTAACTTGACTAACCAGTTCTAATCAGAAGTGCCTTCTCACTTCATCTGCATTTATCATCACAAAACTCAGTCTACTTTTAAAATATGAATAACCCCCAGTGTACCCCCATTTACTAACACATGCACAGTGGATTTCATCAATCTGACCTCTGGACTTCTGACCAGAACAGCTTTACAAGACTGGAATAGACTTTCAGAATAAAACTGTGTGTGGGTTTTATTTATTTAGCCTGTGTGGCTTTATAACGGTTTGCCACTTTTAAATAGCTAATTGTTACACAAGAACATTTAATATGTCTGGTGTTGCGATTTTTACATAGATTGGCAAACTTTTACACTGTCACGTATTCTCTTTAATTCTCAGACCGACTTTCTTTGGATAATCATTTCGTTAAAAGGTAAACAAAGTTGCCCCGGAAGTTGTTTGTGCGCATGCCACGTCAGAGCTTTAAACTAACTACAGATGGGGAAAGGCAACAGCAGAAGTGCACTCATACTTTTGTTGTCGCCTTAACCATGTCGAATCTGCGGCTGATATGTCTTCTTCTGCATGTACTTTTTGTTTTTGGGACTGAGCTCACATTTGAGCTTCCCGACAACGACAAGCAGTGTTTTTACGAAGAGTTAGAGAAGGGCGTCAAGTTTGATCTAGATTACCAAGTAAGTAGCGTGCAACTTAGTACTATGTCGTTTGCAAAAAGTTGTTATAATAGCATGTTTTTATCTTATGCAAAATGTAAATGTTATAAGTGATATGCAGCCAGCTGTTTATTTGATAGACTATGGTGCAGACCTGTTTGAATGAATTATTCATTGTTAAGTAGTCCATATGGTTGGACAAAGTAATCCTGCAGACAGTTTGTGACAGCTTTCTACTCCTCATTAATGACACAAGTCACTGTTTCCTTCTTAAATAACTTCTTAAATAAACTTGTGTTTCAGGTCATTGCAGGAGGGAACTATGATGTAGACTGCTTTGTTACAGATCCACAAAACCAGCCTTTATATAATGAGAAAAAGAAGCAATATGACAGCTTTTCTCACACCACAGCTATGACAGGAGTCTACCAAGTATGCTTCAGCAACGAGTTCTCCACTTTTACACATAAAATTGTTTATCTGGATTTTCGCCATGGTGCGGAGAACCCTCTGTTCCCTGATATGACTCAAACAACAGCACTCACACAGGTAAGGAAACAAGTCTAAGAAACTATATCTACATTTATATTACATTAAACACTCATTTTTATCATGCTTTTCTATGTGACAAACCAGAAAAAAGACTCTCAAAATACACTTAAAAGCTTGGAAAATCGATATATATATAAACTATTGTAATTAAACAGCTTCTAAATTTGTCATTAATTAGAGAAATATAAGAGTATAAGAATAAGAGTATGTGCAACAGTGTTGTATGTGTTTTTATACAAGTTACCCCCAGGCATTGTTTTCATTGTATTAAGAGATAGCACTTAAATCTATTTACCTCTGACCTTTCTCATTGTATTGTTTGAGTTTGTGCTTCAGGCATTTTCCAGACTTTCTGCCTGAAGCCTGTGACTGAAATGACTTAACTTTTTTTTTTCTTTTCAGCTGGAATCAAGCTGTGTCTCCATCCATGAGATCTTAAAGGTGGTGACTGAATCCCAAACTTGGTCCAGGCTGAGGGAGGCACATGACCGCATGAAGGCAGAGCATCTTCTTGAACGAGTCACATTCT
The DNA here is from genome assembly GCA_036850595.1 of Rhyacichthys aspro. NCBI lineage: Eukaryota > Metazoa > Chordata > Actinopteri > Gobiiformes > Rhyacichthyidae > Rhyacichthys > Rhyacichthys aspro. The sequence continues at coordinate 10,647,775 of CM072150.1, read as the reverse complement.
GGTCGATTGGAGAAACGATCCTCCTGTTTGTTATTGGCATTGGTCAAGTCATGCTACTCAAGAGTTTCTTTACAGATAAAAAAGGTTCTGTGGGGACCAGCACTTAGAAATGATGCTGTTCTTTTGCATCTCACTGCCAAGACACTGCCCTGATATTTCAATATGAAAACAAGAGCACCACTTTTATTTACTGTAGTTTTAACAATACACTTGGTAGACAAATATGACTTACAAAAGTGAAAGTAAAACTATTTGGGGTCATTTTCACAGAACATGTTTTGTACTGCTAAGATTTTATGATAGCCTGTTTTTTGTTTTTTTTTTAATTAAGTGCCAGTAAAGAGGGACCACAGAATCTGAAATAATATGACATCTTTAACAAGATTCACTGTGTGATTGATGATTAATATGTTATATAATAAGCCTATTTTTATCAGTAGGCTACTGTTACAGTTTAGCTGAATGTTTATGTTTTTTCAACTCATTTCATGTTCTTAATTTATTTTTTCCCAATATTTTTTTTCTACAAAGAAATGTGGCTTGTGTTATTTTGTTGATTGTATGTGCAAAATAAGTCGTACAATTCAATTAAATTTTTTTTGTCATTGTATAAAAGTATTTTTATTTATTTATTTGGCGTTAGTGACATTTCAGTTTTAGTGTAAGTGCACCATCCTTTTTTATAGTTCTTGGAAAGAAAAGACTTCTCAGCACTAGCTTTATTTGCATATGCATGTTTTAACCTGCAGCTCTCTTTTAAGTACACACTCTTTTCACCAATACTGTTTGCGCACCATTCGGTTATTTGCTTTTAACCAATAACTATAGATCTGTGAGTTTAGTATGAGAGAAAGAAGATTTGAACTTGAACCCTCCTGATTTACGCAGAGCAGTAGTACCTGTGCACTTTCCTCTAATTGGCCCAACGCCTGACCGCCGTCCAATCAAATCCAAGCCTGGTGCACGGCGCTGACGTAGGTTCAAGTCATTAGAGTCCACCTCCACCGTGTGCTCACCGGGCTCCGACGCTTTACTGTCATTCATAAGATAAGGGAAAACCCGTGCCATTGTCGGCCTTGTTGGAAACCTGAATCATTTGTTTCCTGCTATAAACATGGCAGGTTTTCTAAAAGCTGCGACGCATGTGACAAAGACTGCCTGCGCTGCCCTCTCTCAAAAGCCGGCAGTTTTCTCTCCTGCCGCCGTCTGCCTCCACAAACTCCAGCAAAGGAACTGTAAGTCCTACTTGTAACCACAACTTTACTACCGCCGTGTGCCATTGTGGCTGTGTGATCCTGTAGGCCAGTAGGCTATTACACCTTTATAGTGAAAAAACTAATTGGGAACTTGGTTAGTCAGACGGAAAGTAGAGCATTACGAAATTTGGCGCACCACAAGTGTAGGTTACTGATGATTTATAAAGAATTGACAGTAGCCTATTACGTTACTCAAGAAGATTGTTTAAGAGTCTTTGTTCCTGGGGCTGAATACAAAGTTAGTTAATTATGTTATATTCAGTTGATAATGGCAGCAAGTGCCAGCCTGTCTTGGCATCTGTCCCTGTATTGTCTGGCACTGGACTGGGCATTTATTAGATCTACACATGCTGTCAAAGCTGTCATAAACACAGGTCAAAAAGTCAAATTCGACTGGTATTTCTAATTTATTACCATTAGGTACATCAAAAGAGACTAGGATTTAGAAAGGGTAAAAATTGACCCTTGGGCTTTGAGTTTGACATTTGATTTAGACTAGAGCACACATGTCAAACTCAAGGCGGGAGGGGCAAATGCAGCCCTTTGCAATGTTTAATGTTGCCTTCCACATTTAGAAGGGGATATTTTTGGCAGTAGATGGATTTGATTTTTGCTAAATAAAATCTACAACCTGTTCAAATTAAACTAAAACCTGTTGAAATACATCTAAAACCTGTTCACATCGAACTAAAACCAGTTTCCATGAAAGGAGGAAATGATTGTTTATGTGGTAACTTGTGTAAGACTCAAATGAAGATGAAATCTCACATTCAAAATTTAATAAAAGCTTCCAAATGTCATCTCCGACCCTTGAAAAGGGTTCTTATTAACTTTCACGGCCCCTCACCACATTGAGTTTGACACCACTGGAGTGTCTAAAAAAATGTTTTGTCTCTAAACACATTTACAGATGCTACAAAGCGCATTAAAGTTGACAATCCAGTGGTGGAGATGGATGGAGATGAGATGACCCGGATAATATGGGAGTTCATAAAAGAGAAGGTGAGAGAAATTCAGCTGAACGTTTATGAATCAACATTTCTTACAACAAATTATCAATTCTGATCATTTGATTGTACAAAAAATGTTTAATGCATGTTTTGTATTAAATTAACTATAAATCTTTAATGTGCACCACCAGCTGATCTTGCCCAATGTGGACGTTGAGCTGAAGTACTTTGACCTGGGTCTGCCCTACCGAGACCAAACAGATGACCAGGTCACAATTGACTCTGCTTTGGCCACACTAAAATACAATGTGGCTGTTAAGTGTGCCACCATTACCCCCGATGAGGCTCGAGTTGAAGGTTTGACTCATTTTACCTAGATATCTTGAGTAGTATAAAATAATATACATGTATAATGTTTGAGCATGCTCAGTACTTGAAAGCTTAATATACATTTCATAGAGTTTAAGCTAAAGAAGATGTGGAAGAGTCCTAATGGCACCATCAGAAATATCTTGGGTGGGACAGTGTTTCGTGAGCCAATCCTTTGTAAAAACATTCCTCGTCTCGTTCCTGGTTGGACACAGCCCATAACCATTGGTAGACATGCCTTTGGTGACCAGGTAAAAAATGATTAAGCTGCAGCCAAATGACAGTCTCACATACCATGTTTGATTTTTATTTAATATTCAGTACAGGGCCACAGATTTTGTGGTTAATCAGCCGGGCAACTTTAAGATTATTTTTGCCCCAGCGGATGGAAGCAAACAGAAAGAATGGGATGTATTTGACTTTCCCTCTGGAGGCTGTGGGATGGGAATGTACAATACTGATGATGTAAGTATTACAATTACAATACACATTAATATATGCAAGTTCTATTCTAGTTCTTATAGTTTTTGTTGTTGGTAACTGTTTTTTCATTTTCATTATTTCTACTAGTCCATCAGTGGATTTGCTCACAGCTGTTTTCAGTACTCCATCCAGAAAGGCTGGCCTCTTTATATGAGCACCAAAAACACTATCCTAAAGGCCTATGATGGACGTTTTAAAGACATCTTTGAGGAAATCTTTGAGAAGTAAAAACTGAATGAATCACACTGATGCTTAAAACAACCATAGGGCCATAAAGTTGTCTATGCTTATAACAATGTGGGAGAGATAGCTTTCACAGTCATCTCTGTGCAGCATCCAAAACATAACATATTTTTTAATGATTCCCTCAGGAATTACAAGGAAAAGTTTGACAAGCTGAACATATGGTATGAGCACCGTCTAATCGATGACATGGTGGCGCAAGTCCTCAAGTCTTCTGGAGGGTTTGTTTGGGCCTGTAAAAACTATGATGGAGACGTGCAGTCCGATATTCTGGCTCAGGGTTAGTGCACTAAAGGCCACATGAATAAGATGGATGTGGGCTCATAATGTTAACTGATTGGTGTTTTGGTTTGTTATGCATACAGGTTTTGGCTCTCTGGGTCTGATGACTTCAGTGTTAGTGTGCCCTGACGGTAAGACTATTGAGGCAGAGGCTGCCCATGGCACAGTCACCAGGCATTACCGTGAGCACCAAAGGGTAAGGGCCAGGAAAGAGATCACAAAAAAGAGGAAATCTGCAAAGCAATTTTTCAGTGAAGGGTTAAAGTCATAAAAGTATTCACTTATGCACACATTTACATACATATGTATAGTCGTCTATTATATATTATATATAATGCTTTGCCCATATTGTATCATCAGCATCAGAACCTGAAAAACAAAATAAATATGTTGTTACTATTATCCCATTCTTTTTGAAGGGGAAACCAACAAGCACTAATCCAATTGCAAGCATTTTTGCTTGGACGAGAGGCCTGGAGCACAGAGGCAAACTGGATGGAAATCCCGATTTGATTGAGTGTGTTATCATTGTCATATATATTTAAACACAAAAATATAGTATGTCATGAAGCATTCTTTTATACCATATTTTCTCTTCAGGTTCTCTAAAACCTTAGAACAAGTCTGCATAGAAACAGTGGAAAATGGTGTCATGACCAAGGACCTTGCTGGTTGCATTCATGGCCTGGCCAAGTAAGTAACAGTAAACCCTCTGAGCTGTTTGCTACCTTTAATTTGATTTCTACATTTCATAAAATCTTAATTATATAGGTTAAAATTGTCATACAAAGATTATGATATGATTTTGCAATTATTCCTAACTCTGGCCTTTCATTAAACAGCTGTAAACTGAATGAACAATATGTCAACACATCAGACTTCCTGGACACTATCAAGGCTAACCTGGAAAAAGCTCTGAGAAAATGACGTAAAAAAATAACCTTTATCCACGCAAAGAAGCTGACTATAGATTACCCTGCCATGTTGAAGGACCACAACTTACAGCTTTGACTGGCATTTCATATTTGTGCATGTCACTGAGTCCACATTCCTCTGTGTTTGTCTTTCTTTAACCAGTGATCTTTACATTGCACAACTGAGTGAATGCACTTTACTGTAAATATTATTAAGATAAGTTACAATCTTATATGAAGATGCCAAACTAAATTGTATATACATTAAGAAATTGCATTACATAACATAAATAGCAACATTTACTTTTGGACAGATTGTTTCTTGAGACACATTGATCATGATGATATCTGAGGGGACAGGGTCAAAATATCAGAAATCCAACCTTTTTTTTTATATATTTTACTTTCATGCATATTTAATAGATTATTATTAATAATATTACAATTATTAATTTGAGATACCAAAGTGCCTTCTCATTTAGTGAATGAGATCTTCGAGCACAACAGTGAGCACTGTGTGCACCAGCAGGGGGCATGTCCTGATGGGAGTTTTGACACAGTGCTTTGACTGGGGTCTCCATGATATCACCAGCAGATGTCGATATGGAAACACTTGGCTGCTGCTTTCCTTTATGCGCACATTAATGGATGAAGTTGTACCCACAGAAAGCTATAGCTGTAATATAAGCCAAATACTTTTACTGAAGTAAAAAAAACAAAAACAAAGATTTCCCACTTAAGAACTCTACATCCTACCTGGTCTTCATTGATGTCAGAAAAGACAGGAAAATATTTAAACTAGAGAACCTTTATTAAATAATCCATGTTCAAGTGCCAAAAGTTCTCATGTTTAGATCCAACAAAAAAGAACTATCAGACCATTCTTCTGGTTTAGTTTGCATATCATGACTGACCTGCATGGCAGGACAGGGGGAACAAAGTGTCCCCAGATCACAACAATCAGGATCAAGGCTACATTCAATCCATTTTCAACTCCAATGTTCCAAATTGCTGCCAAATAAAAAAAACTAATAAAAAAGATTATTTTACTTGCTCCCTTATGACAGGATGTTTCCTTATCAATTGAATAAAGAGTGAAATGAAAATAGCCTTGGTCCTTAACCAACTTTTCTTCCCTCAGAAGGCGGTCTTCACAGAATGATAGGTATCATTAAAAAGTGCTTTGTATTGACTCAGTAATGCCAACTAGAGTGGTATATTCACTACACTGAATCGCATATTTAAGTAAAACCATGTCAAACAAAAATGTGAGTAAATGCACTGCATTTTGTAGAACATTTATATAGTCAAAGAGTTTTACATGCCGGCAATATTGTTTCTACCGACATGGGACAGTAGCAACTTTGGTAGTAAGTGCCCTGTTAAGAATGAGGCTACAATGTCCAGTGCAAAAAGCACACAACAGCCTTTTTTATACTATGATTGGAATGGATATTTATGTTTAGGAGGAGTACTTCAAATCTATGACTAAGTATAAAAAGTTTGATATATATATATAGTGATTAAATAGTCAACATGGAAGCTTAGTTGCAAAAGAGTCTGTCACTTTCAGTCCGATACACTTAAAAGGGCATACATCGGTGATTTGTAAAAGATAACATGGTAAAATGGTAAACATTTCTAATACATCGTATGGGACTGGTGTCTCTTTTTCAGATGACTGAGACTTACAGAAGACAAACATATTTGACTGTCTGTCATTTTTGATTTCTGTTTTTGAAAAAGAACTGTAATGCCAGAAAAAGTAGCTCCAAACCATGCCAATAATGTCTCCTCTGAAGCACATCTTGGTTCTGGCTTCCTGTTTGTCTTGAGTCCAGCACTTCTAGCTCCTCTGGAAGGAGGGCAAATCTAAAAGAAATCCACATGTGGCTTATATCTCCACTCAAGGTGTGGTGTAGCTGTTAGTATCCTTCCCAAAATTGTAATATTCCTCCATGTCCTCCATATTTGCAGTAGTGAGCTTAGTGAGGTTTTGGGAGCCACTATTGTCTATACTGTCTGGTGATGTAAAGCTGAAGTTCTGTCCTTCATACTCTCCCTGGCTCTCCATTTCTGGAAGAACTTCTGCAAAAAACAAACACATTTTTTTGTGAAGACGATCAACAAGTTGGTTTCTTCAAAATATTCAGAATGAAAAACCAGTGGAGTAAAAAGTAGTTTTTTTTACAAAGAGTATTTACCATAATTATTCATCAGCTAAAGTCTTAAAATAAAATGCGTTCATACTAGTTACATCTTATTTATGTTAAAAAAACATATTTGATAGAATCACATTGAACAGCTCTTGTCTACATTTCAAATGGGGAGTGATGTCTGTCTTACCCTGTGTTTCTGGTGACACATCCATCCCATGCTTGACCTTCATATGTCTGCTCAAGTTCCCCTTCAGGTTGAACTTACTGGTGCAGTAAGGGCACTTGAAAGGCTTACTGCCTGCATGGAGGTGCATATGGCCCAGTAGGTTGTACATTCGGTTGAAAGACTTGCCACAAACCTGGATAAAATAATCATGACAGTTGACAACGGCTATCTTTTATTAGAACAGAATTCATTAAAAACGCTCACTGCTATCATTCAGTCAGTGGATAAATTAGTCATTCAAGTACTCACCTTGCATTTAAAAGGCTTCACAGGCAGGTGCACAATCATGTGGGTCTTGAGGGTCTGTTTCTGGATGAAGCTTTTGAAGCAGACATGACACTGGAAAGGACGCACACTGTTGTGTATGAGCATGTGCCTCTTCAAGTTGGCAGACAGAGTGAATTCTCGAGAACACACCTCACACTTGTGGCCTTTCATTCCCTGCAAAGTCCAGAGAAAGTACGGTGAGACAATCATAGACCTTTCTGGACATTTATCTCAAACAATCTTCTACTCCCTAATATAGTCATCTTTCATCTTTATCATAACCATCCTTGGAAGTCATTTTGGGTGCCAGTGCAACTTCTTGCAGCTAGTTTTTGTAATGGGTGACTATTGGGTTGCGGGAAGGTGTTTTTTAAAGCAGACAAATTGAGCAGACTTAGTACATCCACTGTCTGCACAACAAGGTGTGATGTTGTCATGTTGTCCACCAGGGGGAGCAGCAAACAGGAAGAGAGTATTCTCGCTGCACAGAGAACTCACTGCTCTCTAAATCTTTTAAAGTTTCAATAATGATGAGTGCAGCTGGGGATTACAGCTCCACTAAGTGGGTTAGATGCTAAAGACTGACGTATTAACACTTTTAAGTAATACAGAAGAATATCACTGTTCTAGCTAAAAGACAAATAATATTCCCTGGGCTTCCATCTCACCTGTGCGTGTGAGTAATTATATATAAGTATGTGGAGCTGGCAGGGGGCACATAGCAATTACAGACATTTCATTCAGATGAGCACAATAATGAGTATTACATCACGATGATCTGATAGCTTGGGAGGCACTGCTCTAAATTGAGGTCTCTGATGCAAATGAAACCTACAGGGCAAACAAAGTCTGGAAAAATGCCTCATTAAAAGGTCATGACAGCTATTTGCTAAATTGCAACTTATATGACAATTAAAACTATTTTAGGATTAAACTGATATCAAAGTGGCATACCATCAAATTAAAAACATTTAATTGCAGGATGTTAAACAGATCAGTGCATCCAAAATGTACAGATGCAATAGTTTTACAAAGGCACCATTCTAGATACTGTTTATGGCTCATTTAATAATTCATGAATGCTTAGGACTAAAACTAATGTTGATGATTTTTTTATTATTATTGATTGCTTTATATATTGAGTGTTATTTGAAAAAAAATCAATAATAATTTTTTTGTCTTGCAAAAAACATAATATATCTGCAAAACTAACACACTGTAAAAAATAATTGAATATAAATCTGAAATTCCAGTCTCTTTAATACAATGTTGTGTATGTATGCATACATACCACACAAAAAGCCACTTAAATCTTATGTTTGTTTTGCCACAATATCTTCTGTCACAAAGATTTCGTTTTTTAGCTTGTTTTTAGCTATCACATGAAATCAGTTTGTTAATTAAAGCTCAGGTGTGTGGTGTGATTGTACCTTATGAGTAAGTGAGTGCTGTCGTAAATGGTGGAGCTGCACAAATTCTAGGCCACACTGAGAACAAGTATAAGGCCTTGGGCTCTGGTGCTTCAGGGTGTGGTTCTGGAGCTGGCTGCGGTAGGCGAAGGACTTGTTACACTCAGTGCACTGGAAGGTGTGTGGGCCCTGGTGGCTGGTCTGGTGGCGCTTGAGGTGGGCATAGGTGGGGAACTCCATGCCACACTGTGAGCAAACATGGCATCGTCCGCGCTCGTGCTTGACCTCGTGTGCCCTCAGCTCGCTGGGATAAGCGAAGCCACGGCGGCAGAAGCGGCAACTGTAGGGCTTGACGTCTGTGTGTTGGAGCATGTGGCGCTTCAGGTGGCTGGTCTGTGTAAAGCCCTTCTTGCAAACGTTGCATTTGTGCGGCCGTGTGCCCTGGTGGGTCAGTAGATGTGTCTGAAGGTGGCTGGGCTGCTTGAAGAGCTTCCCACAGTGGGGACAAGCATGAGGTTTGATGCCATTGTGGCCCAGGATATGTGTGACCAGGTTGTACTTAGAGGTGTAGGATTTGTCACACATGCGACACTTCCAGCGCTTGAGGCCATCACCAACATCTACACAGTAGGACTCATCAATCTGAATGTTGATATCGAGTCTGTCCACTCTGCGTCCTCCATGGCGGCGTGGAGTCTGGGGCTGTTGAGGTTGCTGATGCTGTGCCCCTCCGCTCCCATCGGTCCAGATCATGCCTTGGCCACCATCCTCATACTCGCCCCCCATCCCAATCTCAGCTGAATTGTAGCTGCCAACTTCACTGGTCTGGAAGTAGCTGCTGATTGCTTCATCTTGCTGCGTGGGCTTCATCATGTTGTTTCCCTGGTGTTCCACCCCATTTCCCTGCTCTCTGCCCCCAGGCCCATGAGCTCCCATTGGCCGCTGGGCCTGCAGTCCCCTATGAGCCTGGGGCTCAGCTACTCTATGGCCCACCTGGCCTGGAGGAGGGTGAGCGTGAACGTTGCCTTGCTGCTGCTGCTGCTGCTGTTGTTGTGGCTGCTGTTGGGTGGATGTTTCCCTCTCACACTCTGCACAGTTTTTATTAGGGCCTCTCAAAGTGGCTGGATCCACTTGAACTAAGCCACCTCTTGGGGCCATGTTGTTGAGCATGTGAACACATGAAGACATCCCAGAGTTTACCACTTCTCCTTTCACATGAGATGTTGTCCCATCCCCACCTTGGAGGCTATGGCGGTCAGGGACAACCATTTTAGCTTCTGGGTGCTGAGGAGGGCCCTGCTGCCACCTCCTCTGACTACAACTGGGTTGCATCTGGCCGTCTTCTCCCAAGTTGTCTCCAAGATAATCTCCGTTGGCTCCGATAAGTTGGTCTGCGTACTCGTAGTCCACTCCGTCTACTGGGGGGGCAGGGGACTCTTTGGGTTCACCGGTGTAGAAGCCATTGGGTGCAATGGTAGCTCCGAATACTTCATTCTGTGATATGAGACCTAGCACAGCGGCCTGGGCCAAGGACAGCACAACTACTGGATCTGTCTGTGTGCTTATGTCCACCAGCCTGGCCATTACCTTGGGTTCACATCTACCCAGGCGCCGGCTCGCCTCCTCCTGCAACACACAGATTAACACATTCAAAACAGAGGCTCTGCAAAAAAGCAACTACTAACAAATTTGTTATGATCAAATTTGAGTAAAAAGATATTTTACTCTTTAAGCCCATTTGAACTGAATTGTAGCTGAACATTGGTCAAAAAGTATCACAGCTGAAAGGCAACACATTCAATGAGAAAATGTCCTTCGCCAACTGTTAGCCAATAAGAACATAAGCCTTTAAGTGTGTATGAGACACTGCAAAAGCATGGGAGAAAAAACAAAACATACAAATACAAAGAAAAAAACGATGCAAGAAGACAGAAATAAACCTTAAAACTATTTCCAGATGGACATTTATGGAACTTGAATAACTATTATAAATAAAGACTGCTTAGTAAACCATAATTTTTAGTGACTTGGACACGGAAACTATGGAAGACACATCCTAATCCAGGGGGCTTGTCATGTATGGTTCATATGTGTGCCCATATGTGTTTGAGGGGGATTAGAGGTCCTACTGATCTAGACACACAGTGGTCCAATAGGAAGAGGACCCAGGACTAGATTAGGGAATACACAAAAAGAATGGAAAAACATCAGCAGTCAATAAAAGAGAGAAGAAAGATAGTGGAAAAGCCTCGGAAAGTCTTGCATCAGGAAGGAAAGGGAAAAGGAGAAAATGAAAGGTAGAGTGAAGAGGATAAGTAGATGACAGGAGTGGGAACGGCAAGGAAGGAGACGGACAGATAGAGCGAGACACTGGAGAGGACGACTGGCAAAAGAGAAAACGATATGTAATGGAGGAGGAGGCATAAAGACAGAAGGAGAACGAAAAATGAAGATGTTAAGAGAGAAACAAAGTACAGTTTGAAAAAAGAACAACAAGCGAGATAATGATAATGTCAGTTTGAGGCTGTTAGATGAAGTCGCAACTTTATGAATCAATCAAAATCACTACTAATTTTCTCAACTGAACAAAACTACAATTCCTGGCATCACTCATCGGCAACTATCAGTACATTTGCAGGCCAGCCACTGAACTCACCACACTCCTCTTGCTGTGAGGCTTCAGGTGCTTTAAGGATCTCATTCTTCTGTGCTGAGTGAGAATAGACTGTTCGCCTGATCTTTATACGTAAGAGACGACAAGAGGCGGGGCTTGCTCAAACCCTCCCTACTGTTTTAGTAGTGGCTCTAGTTGCACAAACCAGACATATGCATAAAAACAAACAATATTTTGAAAAACGCAATTGACCAAAAGAAATGACATATCAATAACAGATAATGTTACCTGGCACAAGAGACAAAATACATGTATTAGGTTATATTACTTGGGTAAAAGTATTAATATTTGGAGGTTGATCAACTTGCGTTCGTTTATTTCTGCTTTTTAAACCTATATCATCATCCCCTAGTTTTCATCCATCTTTCATTTAGTGACCAGAGTGTTCAAACATTGCTTTGTGCTCAGACTTGAATGAGAATAGACAGAAGGTGACTGACAAGGAGATGAGCAAATGGAAGAACGAAGGAAATGAAGGAGGGGGGCTAGTGAAGGAATAGAGAAGGGAGGGAGTGAGGGGAGAGATAGAGAGAACAAGGGGGATGGGAAGAGTGGAACAGAATGCGGTACAGGAAAAAGAAGAAATACAAAATGGATGGAGGGAAAATCTCAGAGTAAGAGATGGTCATAGTAGACTTAATGACAGATCAAAGCCTCTGAGTTAGTCTCTCTTCGCCTCAGATGGAAACACACTGCCTGATATTGACTGACACTCTGCCGATCAGTATTTCGCAGATCTATCATTATCGCAGTATCAATTTGTGCAATTTAATTTAATAAAAAAATGTTATGCACAAATTGAGACAAATTACAAATAGGGAAGCTAAATGACACTTCAGTCAGAATAAAAGCATAAAAACAAAAAGTCAAATGGCAATCCTACTGCACCTTTATCGATTCGAGTTGATGTATAATGTGTTGAAGGTACCAAAGTAATGACAAACCACAGTTTATCATTTGATGATCTTTCCAAAAGGTTAACCATGCACAACCTCCACTTGTTTCACCATTACCTCTTCTGCCACAGTCTGTCCTGTTTGTATAGACATCACAAACCTCCAGACAAATATTATACAGAAATGTAACTATGGTTAAATGCACGATGTGAGTAAAACTAACTGTTATGCTAAAAACCAGTGTCCAGATGGAGGTATTACATGACATAACTGTAACTACATTTAAAGAGTAACTACCTTTAAATGAATAAATCAGCGAAGATTAATTAGATTTAGACGTTGTTAAAAAAAAAAAAAAAGGCTCTGCAACGTTAATCAATTTGTTTGTCTTATCTTTTGTAAGTCATCCAAAGCGGTGAAACTAATTTAGCAACCTAAGCCCAGTTTTCATCTTTAAATCAAGGTAAAGGCAAAAATGTGTGTGACAGTTATTGTGTGAATGTTTGAATTTACAGCAGATGTGGGATTAAATATTTAGTTATTGTTAGACAGTTTTATCCATGAGACATTTTTATTTGGTTAAGTGGGCAAGATGTAAATAAACACTTACATTAAAAAAGTCAATAATAAATAATATATTTCTGCCATACATTTACAATAATATAAAGTTCAAGTTGGAATTTCCTTCTACATTTGTCTTCACTGTGCTCTGACTCAAGCCAGTGGGAGGGCAGATGCAACATTTTTGGCTACAGAAAATTGCCCTTTATCCAGTGTAAGGGCAGTCGGTGTTCTAAAGTGAACAGGCTTGTAGCATTTCTGTGCACTAGTTACCATTAACCTTTATAACACATAGACATTAAAAGTTTTTCTTTAGACCCTTTAGATGGAATTTGACTTTTTTTTTTTTTTTTTAAACCTTGACAATACTCAAGTGTATTGTGTTGGATTACACATTGGATTTGCAGGTTCTCTATGTGAGGTGCAATTTGCATGTTACCACTAATAATTTGCTATTTGTGATGAGGGAGTCTGACAACAACTGCATCTCAGAACACGCCAACACAGTGATAAGACAACATTGGCAGAATCTGTCAAAGTTGTGATGGAACAAACTGAACCAGCTGTATGTGTTTATTTTTCAAATAGCTCTAGTCCTTGTAATTGTATTGGCTGCTGTTACCGAGTCTGATTTGTGCGCCGTAAGTAATATGCACTGTGCAGGTGCATGCTGCATTCCTCTATACTTGAAGCATATCTAAATACAATATGCAAAGCAATGCAAAGTTTAATTTACAATCAATGAAGAGGAAAAACATGTTTGCAGTAAAAGCTGAGGACAATGTGAGTTGTAAAGAGTCCACCAGTGCACAAGGAGAGGCTCAGTGTACAAGCCTGTCCTGGCAGTGACCTGAGTGACCTGCTTCAACTACTGTCCATTTGGCCAAAAGAGACTGTTTTCTGCTAGTTAGCCACTTGTTGAATAATGTGTGCCATGTTGGTGCTACAGAGCTACATGAAGCTAACACAGTCCTAGGAATCACAGTGTTAATGGAATCTAATAAACAGTGATTTAAAGAAAACATCATGCTTTTGTTTAGCAGTGTCAAAAAGATGTTTTGTCATAAAGTTTGTGATAAAATGTCAGAAGGAAAAGTGGTAAACAAGAGGATAGAGAGAACATGGAGGAAGAGAGAAAAGGAAAACAGCAGAGGACAAAATGGGGGCGTAATAGAGCAAGAGAGAAAGGGAACAGATGATTGCAGAGAATGAAAGAGAGAACGAAGGGTGAGGCAGTGGGGGAGATAATACAAGCATGGCCAGGAGGGGGGACAGCATAGAGACAGTGAATACGAGAGGCTGATGTGGGGGATGGGAGGATGTAGTGGAGAGACAGAACGCGAGACAGAAAAAAACGACAGAATAGAGAGAGCAACGTGAGAGGAAAAGAGAAGGAACGAGGGAGGGGCAGCGCGCAACGTGAGAGAAGGGAGGGGGTGCGGTGTGATGAATACGCAGAGCAAAAGAGGAGAAAAATGAAAGTGGGGAGAGAGCAAGCACATTGAAAAGAGGGAGACAGAGGAAAGAGGGACTGAGAGAGGGGGAGGGGCTCGGAGAAAGAGGGAAAAACAGAAAGAGGGAAAAAGAGGGGAAGAACGGAGTGCTCCCTGTTTTGTGGTTTCATAAACATGGCCGCAGTCATGGGAGAGCAGCGAGAGAAGAATGAGGTTGAAGCCCTCTCACATCTGAGGGGCGTCCTGATAAAGCTGCATTAGTGGTGATTGAAGGTGGCCCATTGCATTGGGATTAATCTAACCAACGTCCACAGTCACTCCTTTTGGTAAATACTATTGTGTCACACTGTATATTCTCCCCTATCTGTTTCCACACTTTACTTGTGTTGAGTTCTGACATTAAAACAATATAACAGTATAATGCACTATAATTGTGGGGGCATTAATAAATCGGACTATTTTGAAACAGCTGCCGAAAGCCACTAGTTAATAAAAGCCAGAAAATTCAAAAATATGTCTGCAAAGATTCATCCAGGTCAATGCCTTCTTCTAAACTAAGTAATTTAGAAGTAGGCACTTCTAAACTTTTAAACTAATTCGAAACTAAGTGGTTCAGAAGTAAGCATTTAAATTATATATATATATATATATATATATATATATATATATATATATATATATATATTATCTCTTCTGATTTATGGACAAAGCTTAATGCGCCACTTTCCTCACCTAGCCTTACTCTCTCACACCTGTATCATACCATTTTTGAAGAGAATCCCAAATAGTGATCTTGCCTTAGCCAATAAATGTATAGCTTCTGCCTGGTCCATGTTCAGTTCATTTCTGTGAGAATAAAGATTTCCCTCACAGTGTGTTGGTTAACCACCTAACCTAACACAACCTAATCACAAACAAACTATAAGGCAAATGTGATTTTTTTTCACCATTAAAGGTTTTCAATATCTGTAACTTTTAAATATAAAGTAAAACCTGTTAGGTTTGTAAAATGTTCCTTAAAAACATCAATAAATCTTGTCAGCTTTTGCTGCACAGCCCATCTCATCCACATGAAAAATGACAAGATGCCTAAACTATAGTTGATGTGCTGCTGCAGCGAGACTAGAGCAGTCCCTCACATAAGCCACTCATACAGCAGTGTCTGCTCTCATCTGTTTACAGGGACATCAGTGACAATGACAAGATTTCATGTGCCAAAATCACAAACTCACATTAAATACATGTATTAGCAGGACAAAGAGTAAGGACTGATTACAATAGGCTGTGTAATGCCACACAGGTGGTTGACGTAAAAATAAAACTTTGTTTAGTCTGTGCTACAAAGAATATAGTAAAAAATGGCATTAAATGGAGGAATGATGGTTGTATTGCCCAAAGACAATATGTCTTTCCAGTGGAGAGTGTACAATGCCCCTTTTTCTCAGCATAACTGTGTATATTTATCATATGAAAAATTATAGTTTACAATAGAGATCTGAAATGTAATTCTATTTACAAGAGTTGTATCTCTTCAATAGCTACTGTAGGTTTACTATATAACGTCTTATATTTGACACAAGCCTCTGACTTCAGCAGCTTCTACAAGTTGAACTTTAGGTACAAGACTTGTCTGGCTAAATACTTTCGTCCGCATACTCTACACTGACATATGAGCAGCAACATAGTGCATGGGCACACATTTCATTTTTATTCCTATCATGTTCACCTTATACAACACTCACAAAACAAAACACTGGTGATACATTAGGCTTGTAGTCCTCTTTTGTTAGTGTTGCAGTATTCAAGACCGGTCTTTTCTTTAGGTCTCAGCCTAGTTTCAAACTTCTTTATACTTGGTCTTTTCCCCCTGTTGTCGGACATAGAATTCTCTGGACCACAACTGTTTTATTTTTCTATTCATGACTTGATGAAAACCTTTGTAAATGTATCTCAATTTAAAAAATAACCCTCCAACTCTGCCTCCTTCATCAAAGCCTAAGCCCTGCCTTACAGTGTATCAAACACTAGTCTCGCTCTGTTCAGATGCATCACCCACTGTTTGTGTTTTTATCCCCTACAACCACTTTCTCCTTCACAGCTGTGGTGGTCTCAACTCCCCTCCTATGGCCCTGCAACACTTAAAAATACTGAACAGAACATAAGGTGGGTGTTAATGTTTGTGAGGACATTGCTGTTTCTCAAAAACTACACCTGATAAAATAGCAGGTCTAATGCACTGCTTTTTTCTTGATCCCTCAAGGACTTTTAATGCAACATTGTTTCTCAGCTGAGATTCTGGGTGCTCAAAGACACCAAACCTGAACAACTAAACTAAGGAGTTCATATGTTCTGATTTAGTGTGCACCATTTCACTTAACACAAACTATAATCTCTCTAGAACTAAATGCAATGAACTCGAAATTGTATGTGTAGAACACGAGTTGACTAAATGGCTCAAGGCAAAGAGACAATATTATTCTAATAGTGCCTCTTCATCCTAAAAAAGAAGCTTTAAGTCGTCAGGATTAGTATTGAATTACAGCACTGCTTGATGCCTACTGAGAAGTTTATAGAAAAACCTATATATCGTATTGGATTGGGCAAAACGTAGTAGTGGCTGTATTAAGTCAGAGGCCTAACCATCTCTCCAGAGCAGCGCTAACAACAGGCCAGCACAATGTGTCAATCAAAACACATGTGTAAAATGGCTGCTCTGACTCCCTCAAGGTTAACACTGTTCATACATAGAGCATACCACTACTAAACAACCTCACTAACTGTATCTGCACTGACATAAGCTTACAACACTGCACAATGTCTCGTCTCAACGCTCTCAACACAGAGACGCTGAGGAAGAAAAGGAAGAGAAGGGGACTTGCACAAACAATCACGGCTAAAATTATATTCAAGAGGGCACGAACTAGGCCAGTGCTTAGCCAGTGCTGTACTGAAAAGGCATCGGTGGTTAGATAAATGGAGAGAGACTCACGGGAAACAGAAGGTTCATACTGAATTTGGACTAACGCCAGACTTGGCTCATCCAATACAAGCACTAAACCCATTGTTACCGATACAGAATTAGAGCTAGTCATATGCATAGTATTCCAAGGTTAATAAAAACGTGTTAGGTCCGGGGCTAAAGGAGTTCAACTGATGCTAATTGTTTTCACACAGAGAAACTGGCAACAAAGCCCAACTTGTTCAGTAAAAGCTGGAAAGGACTAGAAGCCAGAACCAAAACTGACAGCAACTAATGATTTGCAATACACACTGAGATTTCTATTTATACCATCTGCCACTCAAAAAATATAACATAATAAAAAATATTACACTATTACTATTAGACACACAATGCCACACAATAACAGTGAGCTGCACTATCATGTTGCACTAATGAGACTGAAGTCATCTACTTTTTTCCACACTTGCTACACGCAGCCACAGTTTCAGTAAGCCTGACAAGCGGGACTTTTTTTTCCAGAAATCATTGTGGCTTTAAATTCACACAAACAAACTGGCATCACTATAGAGGTCGTTTAGAATAGCTGTAAGTTGTACTTCGGGAAACATCCGTCTCTTTTTTTTAACCCTGCCGGCAGGACAGCAGAGTGCTGCAATGTGCTGACTCCATCAACAGCTACTTCAACCCTTTGACTACTGCTATGTTCACACAGCTGGATAAGGAAAGGGTAGAGAAACAAGTTCATTTATTGGTGGAGTTTACAGTTGTTTGTGCTGCTCTATGCCATATCCATAGAATTTGGGGGATGTGGATAAACTAAAGATGTATTGACAAAAGCACCTCATATGAGACCAGCATCATAATGTGATGCATGGGAGAAAAGGGTGTGACAACCTGAGCAGCATACAAACAGGGCAGCATTAGTGTTATAAGAACAAATGTATTAATCTGCACACTGCACAACTACCGCACAACTAGTTATTGCAGATTCGGTGTGAGCTGTGTGTTAAATTGTATCATATTTTGCAGTAATCTCAGTAAATAAATAAAGCAATGGCAATATTCTGTTTGTGTTTTAGGCGAAAAGGAAAAAAAAATCACAGTTTTGCACAATAATTGCATTCATCTCAGGTTAATGAAGTGATGCTAAAGCAATTTGTACAAGGGCCAATCACATAAAAGTCAAACAAATTTGATGTAACCAACCAGATGCTTGTCCACAAGGGAGAGTCATCATCAACATCAGCACAAGGCTAACACTGAAGCAGGATCCAGATGAGAGATGTGAGCTTGCAAAACAATTTAACATTTGGAAGGATACATTCAAGCAAAACAGAAGAGAAATAGCATCAAGCAGAGTATGTCAAAGTATCCCAAAGCAGCAATCAGAGGGACAGAGCACTCATGCATGGGGGCTGCCTCACATTTAGGAAAACGATATACAGTGAACCAAAGGAGGCAGGGCACAGAGGAAGACTAAGTCTATCTGATGCACTGCTACAGCACTGGTCAATAAGCCATAAGTCAACAAAGAAAGAGGGATGTAGAGACAAAACCTGGCATTAAAACTGGGACACTTTTTAAAAGCTGTGCAAACTAGGAAATAGTCTATTAACTGTTGAACCATATGGGTTTTCCCATGTTTTACCAGCATTTACAATGTGATGTAATTCAATTTTGCTTAAATGAAACCATAGAAATTGCAGGCAGCAGGGAGGGGCTGTGGTTGATTCACTGACAATTAGATGCCGGTAATAGCTGATTATGTTTTTTGCTTCAAATGCTCATCCCCAGTGCCAGAAATATCGCTTTAACTGACCCTGAACAGGTTTGACAGATGCATCTATGTTACATTACATTTGCAAACTGCATGGAAGTCCTAAACGTGTCAGAAATAAAATCCTCCACTAATGTTTTATTTAATACCCAAAACAAGAGTCTTTAAACCTAGAGGAGCCACAGAGCACTTGTACACACTTGGCAGCCTGTGTGAGATGCAGTGCTCTCATTAGTGCAGTGAGGATACCTGTGGCCTATCAATGATCTCTGACAGCCAAGTGAGGAGTCAGCCAACTGCTGGTGGTGTCCCATGGGAGCATCTCACTACAGGTTATCTGCTGCAGTGCATTACAATACCCCCACGGCGCAGCGTAAAACACCAAGGGGCGCCATCCATTAAGACAACACAGAGAACACCTGTCTTCCGAAAAACACGGCCCAATTTTACTCCAAAAAGGTGCGCTGTATCTTTAAAGAAAGGCCCCAGAACTTAACTGCTGAAACTTTGTTGAAACCGGGCCTACAGCTAAGCAGGCAGGTCGGTGCGCATTGGCAGGCGCGCACAGAGTGGTAGTGATGGGGTACACTCGGGCTAATGTGGCCTGGCGTTGCCCCTGCTCCTCCCTCTATGCGTCCCTTTCCCCATTCTCTCCATCTCCCTCTCTCGAGATTGGAGTAAAAAGACGACATTTTGACTGTAGTTGCTGACCTACATCGAGTATTTGGGAGCGACACGGCGTGAAAAGGCTAGCAGTCCGAGGCTTGGACACTGTAACGCCGCCATACATCCCGCGCATTGGTTAGTTAGCTAGTCCTCAGAGGAGAAATGGAATAAGTTATGGTTGAATCACTCCGCCTCACCGGGCCGGACAAGTCAGCGCACCCGCACAAGCATATCCCCCTCGATTTGCACGAAAAAAAAACTCAACAAATCATGACTCACCTGGTCCCAAAAGCGGTTTATGGTGGCGACGTGACTGTGGTTAATTTTAATGTGGGAAAACAGTTGTAGCGGAGGGTCCCCGTTGTGTGTTGCAGGAAGGAGGGAAGGGAAGGGAGAGAGGGGCTGACGTGAATGAATAAACACGCGAGCTCCTCCTCATCGTCACCAATAAAAGAGAAATGGTTTACTCAGCTCCATTTGACAATAGCAAATTAATTAACTCTGACGTTAAATCTGACACTGAATTTAAACAGCGTCGCGTCGTTGCGTACATTTTTGAAGCCACAATCCAGCACTAAAGATGACAAAGTACAAAAAATAATGACTCACAGGCCACTGTGGACAGATCTATAGTATTCTGTCTACCTCTATTCTTTATGGAAAAATCAACAATTATTATACTGTTGTGAATTTGCTATCGTTTATTCTGCGGCACAATCTACCTTTTTATGAGTCCACCAGGTGGCGTTGTTGCGCTATTAAAGGCCTAAAGCTGAGCACCACAACGCACCAAACGGAACCACGGTGCGTTCACAGATTTGTTTTTTTAAACTACTTTTTGAACGTTTTTTATTTGAGCTGGGTCATACTGACTGTAATGGCCTAATGCCACTGATATTTGAGTTCCATAAGCATTAATGTAAAACTCTTAAAGAAGGCAAACATTAGCAGAAACAATAACTTATAGATTTCACATAGCCAAGTGCTCTACAGGCATCAGACCCGTATGATGTCATATAATAATAAATTAATCTGCTACCTTTTTAAAAATATTTTATTGTGTGATGTAATTCTTTTTTCCAAAAGATAAATGTACAGTCCTGCCACTAGAGGGCAGAAGAACTCTATCAAACAGACAGCAGAGAACGAAATCTTTGCAATTCATAGCGTTAGGTTTATTGTGTTTTATTAAAATGTTTATTTTTATAAAAACATAATTTGCAGTGGGCAGTTTGTGTACTTTGTATAATAAATTGATATAATGTTTATGCTTGATGTTTTGTTCTGTACATAAAACTAATGCATAAGAACTTGCATGTCTGTGTCATGAATTCCTCACTGCTGTGGTGCCTTGTGATCAGTCAGTGAGCCAGTGCAACCCTGCAGCAGGTGATTATCCAGTGTTATTGTCAGAATGTTCTCTGCTACATATAGCTAAGATGCTGTTATGTCCCTAATTATTCACAGCTGCATCTGCATAAATGTGCTATAGATCTATATGTTTATTTGGTGATGGTGGTCCCAAGCTCAGGTTAAAACTGTATCAGGAAAGTCAGATGAGTTTTTATTGATTGTTTGTGAGAGAACACAGCACACATTGTCAGACAGTTTAAAAAAATATTGCTTGTTTTCCAACACAGGTAGACACAAGAATTATTGCGGGGGTGTCTAGCGACAGCATTTTAGGCTTTTTCATTGCCTTTTTCATTTTATAACCTGTCTACTTTCTCAACACACTGTGTCATGAGTCTTCATAATGTCTTCAAACACTGTTCCTGGGGGTGGCTCATTTAGCACTGATGTTGTTCATATCCTCTTCGCCTACCTTCTCTTCTGCCCTGCCTGTCTAGACTGTGATTACCATCTGCTTTCTGCCTCATCACTTTGGACTGTCCACTGTTTACTGTGCCGCCTCCTCTCTCTATCTCCCTGTCTCTCACAAACACAGCCACAAACTCAATAAAACCATACTAAAGCACCTTTTAGTTTCATGATATCCCATTAAATACATCCTGCTTTTATCTCAAGTACTTTTATTTCTGTTGCATTAGCGACATGCTGTGTATCCCGTCATTACATTAAAACTACAATGTGTGCTTTTCTATCGGAAAAGCCAAAATGTATTACACAATGAAATATTTAAAACAGACACAGGCTTACAGGGAACGAGCTGAACGAGCTGTACATGGTGGAGTGCCATGTGCTCTGTGTTAAGGCCTCTGCTAGCTGAGGCCTGTCTTGTGATCAAGTATAATTTTCTTTGAAAACTACACATAAAAGCACAGCGGTGATGTCATCTGTGAGGTGATTGTGTAACTATTGTTTTTGGCAGGTAATAACACAAAGTATAAGACTGGCAAAACAACAGAAATCCAGGCGGTTCTTTACTAAAATCAATACTATGTATGTATGTATGTCTGTATGTATGTACTTTTACATTAAAATATACCCTAAACAAGCCCCCTGCTCAGAACCACTTATAACAAATTCCTCTGTCTCTTTATGTTAGTGTTCTAAGGTTATAACCTTACAAATTCTTATCTCAAGTAATCATATAATAAATGTCTTCTCCTTTTGGCAACAAACAACATTTTTGTCATGAGTAACCAGCACACACCAGACCATGCCATTTGTCTTTGCTGTTTTTCTGGTGTTGTAAACAAAATTACTCTGTTTGTGAGCCCAGTGTTCCCAGTGTTTGTTTAAGACAGTGACGCTGCACAAGTCGCCTTGAGTTGAAGGATGTGCAGAAAAGTTTACCAAATGTTGCTTAAATCTGAAACTTGCAGATGATGAAAAGAATGGAAAAGAAAGAAGGATCACAAAGTGTCTTCCTGGGACCCTGATATCTAACCTCTGATCAGCAGGGGGAGCCAGGAGCATCTGCGTTTATCCTTTCACAAACTGCTGTAAACATTCAGCATTCAAAAGTTAAAGCTAAAATGTAAACCACAAAGCATCACATAAATTACTTTTGAACAATGCATTGATCTGTTTCTGCTGCTGTATCTCTGCCATTCAGCAAAATAAACAGACTTTAGAATCTGAATTATTTAAAACGACATGTTTCAGATTTAATCTTATAATAATAATTTAAGCTCATTGTAGATGAATAAAAAAAATCCTCAGGTTAATGTACAGATAAATCATTCTGAACAGATTAGTATAAATCAGTTTTAAAGCTGACTATGACAAATTAAAAAGTCATTGTATTAATTAAGACAAATTCATCCATCCATTTTGTCCATACTGGAATTACACGCATTGAATCTCCTGTCACATTGACCCAGCTCACCTCAAAGATAATGCCGATTTAACAGTCTGTCATGTTTAATTACACCACCTCTTGCAGGCGTGAAAATGAACCAGCTCACTGGGCTCAATTTGTTACAACAATTTTTGAACTCTCTGCTTCCACATGTTTGCTTTTCGAGTGGGGTACAGTAGTACTCTGTTTTCCTATTCACTCTGCGTGTTGTTGTAAGGGTGTAACACAATTACCTCATCCATCCTCTGACAGTCTGCTCTGAGCTCCGAATGGTCTTCAGAGATGTGCAGGCAGGGCGTGTTGGGGCAAATAAAGTTCACGTGTTCAAATTCAAACTAAATCCCCCAAGAATGCAAGCTGTTGCGTAAAAACCCTATTTAAAAGAAATATCCTGTGTTGTCATGTAGCATGTGCATTGAGGGAGCAATCTGACTGCACTGGAGACAGCTGTGTGAGGGTTTAGACGCAGCTTTGTGAAACAAAAGCATCATCTGTGTGTATTAATATCATCCTTTATGTTTGCTATTTAAAAAAACGCCTGTAATACAAAACAGCTCATTGGTTTAAAAGCACTGCACATGCATTCCTGGAGATTGTAGAACAGGCATGTGAACTACGACAGCAGTGTGAATGCCATAGTGGGGTCAGAGTGTCTCAAGAATCCCACTCCAGTAAGGGGTTTATTATAGCTGAGGTCGCTCTCGCCCCCTGATGAGAGACCAATAATTAGCACATGGGCTTCCCTCTGGAACATGGTATACCGCCCCATAGCCCACAAGACCACACTCTGGTGCCTATTTCAGGATCTAAGCTCCACTTTTTGATTGTAGAGATGTATCAGAGTGTGCAGACAGTCTGGCAATTGGGGAAAAAACCAAAAACGTAACACCACACATTTCTGCTCCAGGACTAATACGAAAATCATCCTATGGTGTATTTCAACTCAAACAACAAGACCTGTCATTTATGGAGTGTCACTTGAACACCTTGATCTGTTCTTGATCTAATGACCTACATGCATCAGCCAAGCATCACCAGGAAAAAGAAATACAATCCATGGAAAAACACTTCCAAGCCTATGATTTCACAGAAAAGGTATAGCCCAGTGATGTAGACACAAGCCTGGGAAACCCTGATACAATTACTGATATTTCAAAACAAAGCTATTTCTGATGATAACCACCTAAAACACAACTTTCCTTCTACTTGCTCTATGCAATAGAATATGTGGCTGCACAATGTTCTCTCTCAGCTCTAAAGTAAACAACATTTTATTAGTGTCATTAGAAAACGCTGCGGTAAATTAGGTGTTGAGTGTATTTTCGAGGCGTACCTGATGACAGAGCCCCACTGACCCAGTTTCCATGAATTTTCCAGGCTTCTTGTCGGGATTGTGTCTGTGAAGGATTTCCTCTCGGTGCTGCCTCTTTTCTTATCAGCTTCACCAAGACCACTTAAATCCTCATTGTTCTAGTGCCATGTGTTGTTTTACCTTTAACAGCAAATTAAGTGCTCCTATAAGCACTAACTCCTGGTGGTTTTACAGAGATAACAATAAAAGCCGCTGTAATACATTTACTTGATATAGTCAGTGCTGTGAGTGTTACTTACATGCCTATTCTTGCCTAACAAACAATATCAAATCTGAAGACATGCAGCTCTGAGAAGTTAGAAAAGCCAGTCCCATAAAGTCTTGTTGTTGTGTTTTTAACCCCACCACAAAGCTCTGAGCAGGTCAAACATGAATGGAGTTGAGCTGTGCACCTGCCGGGGGTGTCTGCCCTCTCACAGGGGTTTTCAAGCTGAAGGTGAGCAGCCAGTACAGGTGCCACCTTTTTTAAATCACTGATCAGGGGAAACCTACCCATTGAAGCTACAGCCTATTTTCATAAAAATGTTGAGTCATTTGACTTTGCTAAGCATTTTGAAATTAAGCTAACAATTTAAATAAAACACTTTAAATTGGGCAAAACTAAGAATACATCATAAATGCATATCTATTAACACTGACTGAAGTGTGACATTGACTCATTTGTTTCTAACACACATTCCTTTCTAGTGTTGTCACATTTGCTTTTATGTACCAATTAGGTGCCGCCAGTTAAGTGTTATTCATTATCTAGTAGGTCAGAGGATGTTACATGCCCACTTCCTGTTCAAACTGAGTCATTCTGACACTTAAAGACCAATTGTCCCCATCTCCGAGACCAGTGTAGGGTTAGTACTGCCTGCTATTACTTGGCTTTGATGCCACAATGTAGATGTAAAAGACATGATTTTATTAAAACAAAAATATGAAATATTGATAGGTAATATATAGATTGATACAGATGTGCCCTCGTCTCTTAAAAAATGACAACAGCTCACTCTCTGACATCACCTGACATCATGACGTTTAGTCACATTCTCAGGTAAAAGCCCTGGTGTCTGAATACCCTAAGGGGGTATGATACCAATAATTACCTACACAGAGACTGTACTTGAGGTCACACTCCTGCAGCTGTTCCAGATGTTTTGTGCCTTAGACTGACGTCTGTCACACATTGCTCCACACATGTTACTCAGTAAATCTAATGTTCTTTTTGATACTCAGACTGAATCATCTGTGTCAGACAGACATTAAGTTTACACAAATCATACTTGTTTGATGAAATAAGGGACTTTTTTTGTCTATATGGTTATTTTCCTTTTTAGTTATTACTAATCTTTTAAAAGAGTTTATGACAATTTATTCTCAGCATTGTTGTTATTTATTAAACAGTAGCAGCTGGAAAAGTCCCTCAATGAGACAATGTTACAGACTTTGTAAAGTTATTTAGTCGCTTGCATTTTGAGGAGGCGCATGTTAATAGATGTGTCCATCAAAGTTTTGTTTTTTTAAGCAAAACTTGACGGGCAAAATGACGCATAAATACAGGATATGCCATTCTTTCTGACAGAGTTTACTGTGAATGCTTGTCATAAATGTGTCATGTCCTTTTCGTCCCTCTGGGATCATATGTGGTTCTTCAGCAGCACGGGACTCAACAGTTGACTGGTCAGGGCACTTCTCCTCTTCTTCAGAGGGTCAAGACCAAAGAGGAAGAGTGTGTTTGTAGTCTCTTGGCTCTCCTTGTGTCTGCCTCCCTCAGATGTGTCAGTCCATCAATGATTGATGCCTCCCTTTAGGACTTGACTCATCTTTCACCTGCAGTCTGCCTCACAGCTGTTCAAGTGGAGGTTGACGCAGGCCCACATGAACACACAGCTCTGTTCACCACAATATAAGCCTCCGATGAGACCATGTGGTTTTTGGAGTCCAAAGAGTCATGTATCATAGCTGCGTGTGTAGACGAATCAGTCCCATCCAGGTCTTTCTACCTCGCTTCAACCTTTCCATCTTTTGACTTTAAAGATTGCATCGATCCTGGTTTTACCTCTGCATCTTTGTATGAGAATCAATTCCCTTCTACAATATATGTTCCACACTTTATTCCCAGGAGCACAGAAATAAAAAGCCACTTTCAGCTGCAAAGGCTGTAATTCCATGTTGTCAGAGCCCATTGTACTGCCGAGGCTGCATCTGTTCGCGTCTTGTATTGTCTATTGATGGTGTGGGAGCAGCAGACGCCTCAGTGGGCACAATTATGCAGCTTCACAAACTAGCACAGCTAGCCTCTTCCCCACACAAGGATCAGCGTTTTTCTCAAGCCAAAGGTGAAGAACATCTGAATAAATATGCTTATCCGTTTCTCTTGTGGATCATACACTTTTACGCAAACAGTCAGCTTCACAACGCCTACGGTAACATATTCAGCAATGTGCAAATGCATTGTGCAGGACGTTTATCTTGTGCTCAGCTGCTGTTTCCATTTGTTTTACCTTGGTTTTTGGTTTGGGGCAAAGAAGATTTAAAATGCCTGAGTTAAGCACAGGCTTGCTCATGTTTTGAAGGTGTCTGCTCCACCTTGGAGCATGTGATGGACTAGTTACTAACAGCAATTATGGTTGAGTCTTGGTCTGAGTAAGATTTAGCTGCTCTGTTTTATTGTAGAACATCCTCTTGTACTTGAATGAATACTGTTATCTTTCTCAAGGGCAATTTAAACCTGAAAGTAACCATGAAAGGTACATATTGTAAACATGTGTTATTAAAAAGTGCCAGAGCATAGGGATAACAATGATTCATTTATATTTCTCACCCTTATTAGAGTTGTTTTTTGGAGGAAGTCATGGTTCTCAGAGCTTTTTGCTGGGAGGCCTTATTTTACCCAGACCAAGCCTAAAACTACTGCTTCTTAAATGAATTGCTTCCCTTTGACACAAGTGTCCAGTCCAGCTGTGCTCTGACAGTTTGGAGTGTGACTGTACAGATACGTAAATCAAAACCTGCATCACATTCCCACAACACTTCTTGTTGGAATCAATTGGCCTCTGTCTGGCCTCCAACCCAGCTGTACATTAATTTGTATCTACTTCTTGGACATTCTGGTTGTAGCATAATCATCTTTGGGTACGTTTTGTAATCAATGGCCTCAACAAGTAGAAATAAATGAATAATTACTGAACATTTAATCGCCTTTGCCCAAAAAGTAAAATGTCTTCAGTTCAAAGTTAAGCATCAGCTGTAGATGTAGAGCAAGGCCAACATGTTGTTTTAAACCACAAAAAAGCAAAGCAGCTAGATCCAACTTATATCATAAAATTCTCTGCCCTCACAGCCATAGACTGATGTTTGAAAGAGGAAATGCAGCCAAAATCAGCCACAATCTGTTCCCATTTAGCTGAGAGGAAGTTGACCTCATCAACAAGAGAATCATCATTAGGCTTACATCATAGGGAACCTTTCCATAGCACTAATAATGTCCGTGTCACATCTCAAAGAGCTTTACTCTAGTTCATGTGGGTGCCTGCTGGTCTGTGACACTGGCAGGAAATGAGTGTGTATTTAGTCTTGGGTTGGATCTTGCACAATACACTATGGAGCACATTGGGGCATCTTCCTTGGAGGCCTTTTGACGTCACATTAGTAACAAAAAGGCAATCAATTTGTGGGCCTACATTTGCAGTCCAGTGAATGGACAGCCGCCCATGCTTGACAGGTCTTATTGCTTCTTGGACACTTAATGTCCTTAACATTTAACTTGGTCCAATGTGGCCATATTGACATTTACACATGACCCAAATGAATTCTTTGCTGCCAGTCACTGCAAGGAACCACTTAGGGTTTGGGGTCTTTCCAATTGATTATCATATGAACACTGTGTTATTTATAAACCACCAGAAATGTCAATTAAAATGGTTTAACCATTTTGAATATCAATATGTTATATCAACAAACCCCAAAGTAAACATACAACAAAAAGTACCACAGCTGCTCCCTAAATTAGATCCAGGTGGCATGTTTCTGTGGTCACGGATCACACAGGTGTCTTTACAAGGAGATTTAAGTCATACTAATGCAGTGTACTCCACTGTGACGTTATTGTTAAAAGTCAAGTGCCAACTGCTAAATAAACAACAGATTCCAGGAATATCAGATTACTTATGTCATACACATGTGTTATATATAAATGTAGGGAAATAAAATTGAACACACATATATTGTGTGTGACTGTAAGATAATAACAGAAGAGATGGAAGAGAGTTATGGAGAATGGAGTTGTTAGGCCTCAGAAGTCTTTATGCTGCTGCTGACCCTGGCTTCCACTAAACAAAAGCACAGACCTCATTGGCATCTTTCATAATGACACATCCCAGTGCATTCAACTGGTTTCTATGTCTAGGCATAGCGTGTTATTTCAGAGAATTAATCTTTGAAGTCTGAATGTAACCTTAGAGACACGTTTTCATTGCTTGGGTTGTTTCCTTTAAAAAAGAAAAAAAAGAAAAAAAAAACAGCTGACATTAAGTCAATAGGCTAACAGTTAATGCATGACTGATGTGTACAGTAACAGACCCAAGGTTAAATGCTAACTTTTAAATGCAACATTTACCTGTGACTCATCAACCTCAAACATAGCTTGTAAGCTAACTTGTTCATTATGTATTTATTGTTAATTAGTCAAGTGCGATTTGGAGTAATTCTTTCTTCCTTGTGCCGCCAAATTGTGAATGCTCTACATCTACAACAATATTAGTTTGCACTGAAAACCTATTGTCAGCTGTTTTTTTCTTTTTCCACTAGACTTTCCACCTTGTGGATGACTGGGTGCCTGGATGATTAATTGGCTGACTGGCTGCTTTGCAGACTGCAGGCTGACTGTGATTAGGTGGCAGGAAGACTGGCAAGCATAAGAGGTGAATGATTGACAAAGTGCCTGGTTAGTTGGCGATTTGTTTGAGTGAGTGCCAAGGTGACCCTTCGGCTGACCAACTGACCTGCTTCTGTGTGTTTTCTCACTAATGACTTGAGAGTTCACATTTCCATGAACAAAAAGACTATGGGGGACACACACTTGGCTCAAAGGCATTAAAATGTCATGAAACAACAAAACTAATTATAAAAAGAACCCTGAAACATGATTTGTTTTTTTTATTTATCACTGAACATAGGCACAGTTGACTTTTTAAATGTTAGGATTGTTGACTGTGTATCAATAAAACAAATGCATTAGGGGCTAAAAGTGCACGTCAGTGCACGGGGCACAGAGTTGGATGATGTCCACAGATCAGAGGAAGACCTCAGAGCCATATAAGGCTGGTTGGAGCTTATGTTTCACTGTCTGACTGAAACATGGGGCCTTCCTGTTGTGAACGTTCTGTCACGCTGATGGAAGAACAGGAGTGAGAGGTCAGGAGAGAAGACGTAAGATTATCTCGTTCTCATTAAGCTTTTACCTCACTCATTGTTTGTATTTATGGTTGAGTAATTATCTCATTAAATAACTCAAGTGATTTGTGTTTTTCATTGCCAGTGTCAACAAAACAAGCTGCTCCAGAAGATGAATCTGTCTGTCTCTACAGGCGATCACAGTCTCACGGAAAACTCCATATTTGTCCAGATTCTCCCCAGTTGCCTTGTGAATAAGGGTTAAGTGATGTCTTTAAGATGAGACATCCTGTTCCACTCTTCCTTTCTGTCTCATACTGTCAGGAGCACTTTACCATTAAAGCAGCATCTGTGTAGTGTGTCTCTGAAATCTGATAAATGATTACTTGTACAAATATCTATGTTTGTTTGCAACACAACCAACAACAAGACAGAGGCAGATTTGTTCATTTTTGATTTAAAAGTAAATAGTATAAATATTGAATTGCGCCTGTCTTTCTTTGTGTTTGTTTGGCTAAGATCCTTCACCAGTCAATTCATAAAGCTGCAACATTAAGTTGAACATAGGACAATTTGTTCAGCCAAAAGGGAGACAAACACCACTTAGATGAGTTAAAGTTCCATCAAGACAAACGAGGCAATTAAAACTGAAGAGTTACAGCTGTGAGGACAAACTGATAACAACTCTCAGGAAACATCCATGTCTTGTACCAAACGTAAGAGAAGGCCCCTGAGCACATATTCTATTGCATGGTGTTAGGTAATGTGGTATATTACAGACAGATGTGTCCTGAGACTTCAATTCTTAGTTATCAGCCTTTGCTCTTTCAGGAGTGAATAAGGCTCCTATGAAAACACACGTATTTGAGTATTATGTGTCAAGTGATACTTTTCACATTACTTCTTTCACTAGCATCCTCCGACCACTGGGCAATCAGAGCACAGGGACTGACACAAGACTTTGCAGGTGTTGCTGAAGTCATAGTGTCCACACAAAACTAGACGCAGACTTAGATTATCCAAGCTTTGTGAAAGAAAGTGTGGAAAAAGAAAGAGAGGTGGCAGAGCAAAGTTATTTATGTAAACACACAACTGTCTTGAGGGCTGATTTAAAGATTAAGGCAAAGCTAATCAAAACTACTAATTAGTAGTAATATAGCTAGTATAAAACATTTTGTAAATGTTGTATTAAGTATGTTATGTGTGTGTGCTGCAGCTGCACAAAGATATGCTAACCAGGCTGATTTTAATAGTTAAAAATAAAAGGCAGGTGTTTATGTATAGTTGTGTGATATAGTTTAATGTTTTCTTTATTTGTATTTTGTATTTAAACTAATGGCTGCCTCTGTTGCTGACATTTTGACCCAAGTCCAAATGTTATTGTACTTGACGGTGTTTGACCTCTGTGTCCTATTCGTCTGAATTTATAGGCAGCACTGATGTGTGCTACAAGAAAGCTGGGTTCATTTTGAATGGAGCTTTTTGGCCAAGTGACTTGGGGAAAGAAGAAAAGGACGAGCTTGCACCTTTCGCGCTGCACAACCTCCGAAGTCCTCCTTCAGCTGCTCAGGGCCAAGAACAGAGGTCCCTGTGTGGCCACAGAGAGCGGGAGAGAAAGAGGCCTGGCTGGCTGCAGGGTTGCCAAGGCAACCGGGAACAGTGCAGGCATAGTGGTTAAAGAGGAAGCGGTCTGGGGCGATAGGGATAACTGAATATGCCAGGGGACACCTTTGTGCATTAAGATAGTCCTCGGTCTCTCTCATGAGGCAGGAAGAGATTTCAAAGCAAATGAAACAGTAAATACTGCATTTTTTTGCAGAATAAGAAACAGAGGAGACTCAAATAAGAAATGTACCTCACAGGGCAGGACAGAACGTATTGCTGTGCCTAGGATGAATTAATCATTTTAAGTGTTTTTTCATGACTGCTTTATTGATTTAATTGTCTGTATAAAAGCAAAACACACCAGGGTGAATAAAATAGCCAAAAAGAAGAAGACTGAGTCCTGTTGACGTCAATAATGCAGCGCTTCTTCCAAGAGGTGAATGTTAATGTGGGTTCATCCCTTCAACGTGACTTGTCAGTTTGGTGTTTACAGTGAACAACAAGCCTATCATACAATCAGGTTGTCAAGTGAGTGCTTTTACAGATTTAGAGAAGACTTGAAAATTGATCTAATCTATTAACGTATTTAGGACTGACTTTTACACACCACTGCATACATTTTCAGAAGATGCCTGGCTCTGTAATATGCTTGTGCCGCTGTATGGATGGATGGACCCTCCATTGCATTGCCATTCTCCTGTCAGCGCTCCTAATTGCTGCTTGGTTTCCAGAGCCTGGGAACCCTGCCACTGTGTTGACTTTAGATGTGGCCCCTTCCCAACAGGGCATGGTTGTGTTATTGTAAGGCTATGAAGATGCAGCTTTACTGGAACTTGGCTGGGCTGAACAGCAAGATATGATCAAAGTGCGTATACATTTAAACAGACCCAGATATTCCATTATCTTATATTTAATGCTGTGGGAAACTTTAATGGCTGTGTGCTAATATAGTATGTGCTAATTAAAAGAAAAACACCCCCTTGGCTGTGCTTCAATTGTAGAAATTAGTATATGTGCCAGAATTAGACTGAATTATTCTTTAGCACTGTTAATTGTGCACACTCTAACCCAGTTGCCAGTAACATTTGAGGACCACTTCTGCATTTTGGTATCATTCCAACCCCTTGTGATTATGAATGAGGCACTCCAGTGATCATCGACAGGCCACTGCACGGGAGATGGATGGAGGATGCCGAGTCAGCACTACATCATTGAAGGATAAAAGGACATAAGTCAAAGAAGCCATTGTTTAGCCAGTTACTGATTGGGGCCAAAACAACTTGCAACAACACAATAAAATCAATTGGAGACATTGGTCACTCTGTTCTAGCACAGGAGTCAGCCCTGTCGTGTCCAATCATGGACCTACGTTGCCCTTTGACCTCTGAAGTCTGTATCCTGTCCCACTTTCAGATTTTGGGACACTGTTGCTTTTAATCTTGCGGTTGACTTTCATCTGGGTTTGAAATGATGACAGATTTGCTCTAGTTTAAAGGCTGTTAATCGCTGGTAGTGTTTTACTGAATGTTGAGATCACATCAAACTATGAGACGCTGTATGAAGGGTTAATTCAAAATGAATCCTCGCAGTGGCTTTTCCTCAGACATTTACAGAAATACAACAAATACAAACAAGAAGATAATGAAGGCAATTGAAGCACTTAAGAGGACAAGCCTAGTGAAAAAAGGGAAATGTAAAAGAGCTGCTGTTGAGACGTGAATAAACGTTGCATTATGTCAAAGACTAAAGGTTTTAGATGGATCTTGCAGAAGCCTAAGGAAAATGAGTAATTTGGGTAACTCATATTTAACTCGCTCTTTGTTTGGCCTTGAGTCTGTCTGCAACAACCTGCACTGGTTTTAATTCAGGTCTGACCCACAAGTCGCTGTTTGAAAGAGCGGCACATTTCAATGCTGTTTTTTGCCTGCTCTTTGATAAAACAGACTACTCATGTTAGAGTTTATTTAAAACATGTTTTCATTCCAATACCAAACCAGAAACCGCCTCAATCGTGAGAAAACATTATTTCCCATTTTTTGCAAATTTTGCTTTCTGTGTATTTTTTCTTCAGTGACATTTTGAAATGTGAAGTAAATCTATATATAAAAATGCAGCTAATGGCTTTCCTCCTCTGGAAAGCACAGTGGAAGGACAGGAATATATTTTTCACATTAGAGAAAGGTTTCTGTCCGGCTGAGGGTACTGAGGGTGTCAGTGAGATAGACATGATTCTACCGATGTCATGTCTGAAAACCACCAAAATGATTTTAAGAATATATATTTGGGCTAAAAGTTATGCAGAGCGTCTTTGAACATGTGGATTATTGTTCTGTTGTGTTTTATTTGCACAGTGCTTTTACATTGAGTGACTTCAAATCTGTTCATGACAAGCAAAAGGCTTATGATCCGCTGTCAACGGCTCTTTTCCAAGCGACTATTTAAGGGACAAAATGGTGAACCACTTGCTTGATTGATTTTTTTTTTCCTCCTCTTCACTCCTTTCCTATACTGTACCTGTCATTTTTAATTTTCCAAGACAAGACCCTTGAGGTGTATCTGCATCCAAAATGAGTTCAACATTACATGGTGCTTTGAGTTTCACAGGACCTGAGCAGCAACACTGACATAACTTAAATGATGAAAATAAATGAAGACAACACAAAGTATACTGGCTTATCTGAGGTTTTCTGCCAGCTGCACCCCTCCTATCTGTTTTTTGTCCCGTCTCGTATCAGATCGCTCCAGACTGAGCAGAGGTGCAAGGATGACCCTGAGCTGTCATTGTTTTTCCTACTTTGCACTCTCCCTCTCGCCTCTTTTACCTCTCTCGCTGCGCTTTTTTCCAGCTGCAAAATGAATGATGATTGCTTTCACTGCTTTTGTACGTACAGGATTAAAAATGACACTGTTTTCCTTTCCATTTAGAGAAGGGCCATATTAAGCAGCGAAGGTGTTTGGAGTCACTCACCTGAAGTGTCACTGCCTTCCTTGCAGGATGTCCATCACAGTGTTTCCAAACTGGCATGGGACCCATTAGCTGGTATAGCTAGGGGTAGCTGTGTGCTGACAGAGGGCTGGGCAGGTTTTATGCCTCTCTGTTAACCCATATGACATATATGTAATAGAAAATACAGCAAATCGACATCTGGAATACATGTGTGCACCGTGGGGACTATTTATTTATAGTTACCGAGCTGGTTTGGCACATGATTTATGAAATGTGCAGTGATTATGATACCCCTTTGATTATAGTTTGTCTCTTGTGCAATGCCATATGTGCACCTCCACAAATGCAGACAGGCATAACATCCACACAGGTGCGGGCGCCATGACGACAGTATATGCATGCAGCAAAGACACAATCTTTAATCATCTTGTGGTCCGCTGCAGAGGTAAAATGTACAGTGACGGCGATGCAGACACAAGGACGCACACACTCACACCTTCCCCCACCCATAGCCCACCCCCTGCAAACCTACTGTTCCACTAGCCCATGATGTAATGCCGGTAGACCCCTCCCCTGCCCGTTTCCCTCCCTCTTTCTCTCACACACCCTCCGTCGGCTCTTTCCATTGGTGGCTCCCATCTGCATCTGCTGGTACAGCCCTGACTCACACTGCTTCACACATACGCCACCTGCATCTGCTGTGGGGAGAGGGGAAAACGCGGTGAGTCTCTGTCTTTTTTTTCCTCTCTGGTGACAGCAGGAAGCGAGACAAAAAAAAAAAGAATGAAAGGGCACTGTATTTTCTGAGGTGAGAGTGGTCGTCAAACGCCGGGAGGCACTGCTGCAAGGAGAGGCTCGCAGCTGAGTTTGTGCGTGGAGTAATGAAGTGGCATGAGGATGGGCAGTTACTCCAGACACCGGTCATCTGCACTGCATGCTGCTGTGACAGAGTACTGACAGCTTCTGGCTTTGCTGTGTCAACAAGGTGCTGGAAGCTACAGAAGATGCATGTGTGAGAGTTGAAAGATGTGCTTGTGTGCTTCTGTACTGCCTTTCTACACACAGTATCAATGAGGGGGAGCTAAATATGCTCCAGGGTGTTATCTCAATGTGCTGTTTCCTCTTGGAATCAGTTTGATTCTTTGAGATAAGACATAGAAAACAAATACGGATACGCACACTATAAAGTCGTTCTGTAGTTTACTCCTGGCAGTTGGACAGAGAGAATAAACTGGCTTTGACATCGTTCCTTAATGTATAAACTCATGAGCTATTGACATTTGACTCTTACTAAAGGCACAACGACATTAAATGCAACAAGGAGAGTAATTTACTTATTTCCTTTGCTGAAAGACGCATCAACAGTAATTAAAAGTGAAGTCACTGATGCGTTCCTTTCTTTGCTTTGACCAAATGGCTTTTGTGCAGCAATTTCCTGCAACCTAACCTTTTACGTACACTGTGTTGAAATGTGAATATTTTATATGGATGGTCCACTCTACATGTGGACACTCTCATAACTAATTCATCCAGATGTTTTCCATGAAAAAGAAGCCAGACGTGATTCAATGCCTTTCCATTTCAACATAAAACTGTATTTCCATCCTGCTTGGTTGATTAGTGCATTCTTCTCTTTGACACATTGAAAAGATCCTTAATGGAAACAAACATCTTACAAATCTACAAGAAAAGCATCCGCTGACTGGCAGCAAACCAGCACTATGTGTTCCTAGCTGGATAATCTTCATTTAACCAACAAACAAATATGCTTTGCTATGCTTTTCAACTTACTCATTATTGTCATTGCAGCAAACCACCAGAAAGGAAGCGAGATATTTTTGTAGTGTTATTCAAATGCTCCCCGCTCTCTCATGTTGGCGGTTTCTAAATTGATGATTAGCACATGAAACGGTTCTTCCTTTGGGCTTTTTAACTCTAATAACTCGAGGAAAGTAATTATGATGATGGCTCAACAACAAGCTAATAAAGCTGTGGGCAATGAGGAGCGGGTAGATGGATGTTGAGACAAGATTTTGGGGCTTAAAAGGTTAGCGCGTGGTCAAACTGTGATAGTTTATTGATCTCAGATTGTTTGGAATACATTATTGACAAAGACACTGTTTATTCACTACCCAACAATTAAATAAGAAAACAGACTTTACATGTCTTAATCTGCTTCCACTGTTAGCATCACTAGCTATAAATACTGTAGCTCCAGCTAATTCTTGTGAGCGTTGTGTTTTGTGCTTCTGATCTTTGACCTAAAAATCTGACGTCATTCAAATTCGAACAGAGATACACAATAGCAAAGCAAGTAGATTAGTATAATCAATACATCCATATGATCCAACTGTGCAGCTGCTCCGGACCCAGTCGAAATGCACTGTCACACTTTTGTTTTTGGACTTTAGACTGTTTTCCGTGCTCTTGCGTATGCTGTGTGATTGCTATAAACAAACTGTTTTCTTTGTTAATTAAAGGTCATACTTGTTTGATAGCCGAACGAATGCTTTCCATCTGCTCTAAACAGAAACACCACAAATATTTCTGACTATAAAACATGTGACAGAGCGGGCCCTACTTATGAAAAGGCAGACCAAGGGTAGCTGCTTTGTGCCTTTCTTCCTAAAAAACAACCCTGGCCCATAATAAGGCTCAACTGTCCTCTACACTTTTACTGACAATATTTAGCAAATAAAACTTGTAAAAGAAAGCATGAAGCACAATATGTATGTAAACTGGACAGTGGTTTGACAGAGACTAAACACCGAGCGCAAGGTTGACAGCAATAGCACAACATGACAGATGACCCTTGTTTAGTGGCAGTGCAATATTCACCACTAAACTGAAGCGTTCAAGTCCTCCTTATACATGTGTAGGCTCAGTTAATATTGTGCAATGTTATTCAAGCACCTGTTCTTGCTCACACAAAGTGGAGCCCTTCCAATTTGTAATTTCCTTCATTTTAATGTCATTACTTGCAAAACACAAAACCAGTCATTTCCTATTTGGAGCTCAATTTCGCTATTTTCAATGTCAAATACATGTGGAAGTTACACTGGAAATTGCAGCCAAAGTAAGAAGCTCATTAATTCATCGACGGTGCTTGAGGGCTTTCTTGAATAGCCCTCCCCCCGTTTCCACTGTGCAGCTGTGAGGGACCTTCACCTATGCCCCTCGGACTGTGCTTTCCAGACAAAGAGAAATCTACGTATTGAGCAACACATAATGCCGACGTCTTTATTTTGCATCCATTTGCTGTCCCTCAACGTCATTTCCCTCCAGCTCAGCCTCAGGGGGGAAACCAGAACCACATTAAGGTGCATTAATCTCATAGCATCCTATAGGAGTCATATTAGCGCCACATGTCAGCCCAGCCCCCCCGTTACAGGAGCTGTCACGGAGCAGATATTGGGCTGTATTCGTTATAAAAGAGATGTTCATTTGGCTATGCGTGTGTGTTTGGTGTCAGGAGGAGTCCATTTCTCAGGGCTTTTGTTTTTAGACTCTACCAAAAGACATATTGCATTCATATCACCCTGCATATCATTCAAAGGAACAACGGAACTTCCTTGTAGCCATTAGCTGTATCAACAAGTCAGCTTCAAGGCTTGAGTAATATTGGGAAGCATGGAAGCTTCAACTTTGAGATGATTGAACATGTCACAGGAGAAAGTAAGAGGCTATTAAAGTCCATGTCGTGATTTGCAACTCTGGTTTAATTATTTTCTCTGTCATTTAAAACATAAGCCCCCTGCTTGTTTTACTGTATGCATGCCTAATAGGCTGTCACCAGGATGAAATATTGTGGACTTTGTGACACAGTGATATACTTTCCTTTGTGATGTCTTGGTCCCACATTGACAGTTGTACACTGACACAGGAATAGGAATAGCAATATTTAGGACCCCTTTAAAGCATTGATGTCAAAGTAAAAGTGGTGAGGGGCGGAAGATGGTGACACTTGGAAGCTTTGTTAATTATTGTATAAGTGTTTTGTTTGAGTCTTCTCAGGTTTAATTTGGATTTGAACAGGTTTTAGACAGATTTAAACAGGTTTTAGATTGATTTAAAAAGGTTTTAGATAGATTTGGGCAGGTTTTAGATGGATATGAACATGTTTAATTGTATTGTAACAGGTTTAATTTGGATTTGAACAGGTTTCAGTGGAATATGAATAGGTTTTAGATGGATTTGAACAGATTTTAGTTGAACATGAACTGGATATTAAGATGTTTTAGTTGGATTTAAACAGTTTTTTTATATCTTTGTAGCAAAAACTGGCTTAACCCGAAAGATTTCCTGAATAAATAAATAAAATACAAATCATATCAAATTAAAACATGGTGCCATAAATATCACTTACTAAATGTATTAAGCCTTAAGTTAGACATGTGTGCGCTAAAGTAAACTATTATTTATAGTAGCTTGGATGTGAAGAAATAAAAAATGATTAATTCAAATGTAACACATGGCTGTATTTTGTTGTACATAAATAACACATAAAAATAATAATGGTGGCCACATCTGCTCCAAGAAAACTTTTGCATCTATGATATCCAGCAAAATATACCCATACAACGGTGCTTATTGTTAGATACAGAAGCATCCCATCAGCGAATCATTGCTGTGTGTGATTTATGACCTGCTTGTCAAAAAAGCCCTCCTACAATAATCTCTAGATGAAGTAAATGGGAAGCTTCCGGAGCGCAGAGTGCTGCATCAGTCGAGAAGTCATGAATCATCATCAGCGTGAGGAGTGAAGGTCTCCTGGCGCCTCCCGTGTAGGTGTGAGTGAGATGACATTTTTGGGACTGTCGGAGCTGGGACAGGGTAAGGACATGGCATGAGTCACGGTGCTGAGGACTGAGCTGCCAGGCCCCCACCACAGCCTGCAGGCCTCGGACCAACTCTGTATAAAGTAGTTATTAACTCTTCATTGATACAAACATGTGACACAATAGACTTTTAAAGCTAATTCTGTCGAGAGATAAAGTGGCTAAAGAGCTTTTGTTGGCAAATCCATAATTTCATTTCACAATCCATCTTATCTTGTCTATTACCAGAAGAGTCTGTCATGTACTTAACCCCAATATAAGCTCCACAGGTGGTCATGACCTTAATATGAATGACTTCTGTATAGAGCCCTGTGTGTTTGCGTGCCTCAACGACAAGGGGATATGATTTGAGTGCTGTGAAGATTAAGGCTAATGTGGTTTTTGTACCATCACTCGTCAGTAAATTAAATGGTGTTGATTGATAGAGTTTTTTCGTCGCTGTGTCTCTCTGTGTCAGAAGTGATTTCTTCAAAGTGTGAATTAATCCAAGTAAAGCCCAACGGGCAGTGGGCCACTTAATACCTATCGCATAGCTTTGCCCAAATCTGCAAAGCCATTCAGCATCTAATATGTGCCTTCTGTTTGCTAGAACTGTGAATTCATTTTTTAAACAAATTTAAACGTGAAAGCCTAAAACCATGTTCAGCACATTTTCACTTCAAAGCTAGCGGAGAAGAAATGAGGTGCTTTTTATTTTGAGATAAATTTACACTCCTGAGCGGACAATGCACCCCTGTTGTTTTAAGCTCAACTTTTTACACTCAACTTGGATGATTTTAATCTTCTCAAAGTAATCCTTGATTCAATTTAAGGGATTACTCAGGGCTCAGCAGATAAAGAAGAGCAACTTGATTTGGCTTTGGTCTCTCAGACAACACAGGGAGATGCAAGGGTACATTTATAGACAGACGGAGAGACACAGAGTCTGTGACAAGTTTAACCCCACCTGTCACCCATTTCTCCACTTGCTGATACGTGAGGCAGAGTCACGGTAACCCAGTGGCAGGGTGACAACATTTCACAAAGAAAGCGTTGGGACTTTGTCAGACTGGGCTTTTAGGATGCAGCCTTGAGCATTTTGTCCTTGGATACTTAACTGTTGAGGCATTTCTCGGTGTGACTAGACAAAATATCATCTGACAAGCTGTCGAATTATCAAATTGGATAAATTGTAGACTAATTATTCATGTCCTAAATAGATTGCTTTTCATTGTTTTAAAAAGTGTCTTGGATTTGCTCTTTGACACATATTGATTTGATTGGATTCTAAAGGAAGTGAGCAGTCTGTATTTTGGGCTCCTCTCTGAAAGACAGCTCAGTCTGGTGCTCAGTTTATAACAGTTTAACGGCCAAAAAAGAGATTACATGAGTGACTGATTCTGCCCGCGTCCAGGTCTTTGCTTTTGTACATAATCCCCAGTAATTCTCTTTGTGGTGGACACTCTCAGTTGTCATTCTTTGTTTGAAGGCAGAAGGGCAGCCCTGTGTGAAATGCTCACTGATGCCAAGACAACAAAGCAAGAAAACTTTTTTCCCCCCAAGGACATTTCCGTTTCATCCACTCTCGTCTTTATGTGCAAAGTTTACTACTCATTATAATGATGTGTCAGCTTTAACCTCTCCAAAAATCACTCCAAATTTGATTTTATAGACATGACCTTATCTCAAACTATCTGTAAGTAAAACTCTTCATAAACCAATAAATTTAAGACAGGAATAATCTCAGGAACCTCCACATTATTACATCATTTCAGGTCTTAAATCCCTTTTCTTATTCAAATGACAAAAGAGGACGCATAAATTGTAGTCCGGGTCATATTTTCCTGCTATGGTTCAGCAGGAGTAATTTAATTTCATGCAAAAATGAGACACTAATGTGTAGCAGACAGGCAGCGTGTGCAGGGGGCGGGGCTTGCGTGGGAGTGGGAGGGGCTAATGTCTCCCGGCTGCACCGCAGTTTGGAGTAAAAGAGGCTCGTCTGAAACGCACAGAGGATAGGCTTTACTCCGTGGACGTGTCTCTAACTTAAGCGCACCGTGTGGATTTAAACCTTTTTTTCTGGTTTGTGTTCAACTCTTTCTCCTTCACGCACTGAAGTCCTGAGCTGCGTCCGAGTTTTGGAAGCGATGGTGCGTTTTTAAGCTCTGTGATGGTAAGGGTTTTTGTGTGTCTTTGCTGTTCCGTAGTGTTGAGGTACAACAGGGGTACAACACCTTTAGGTCGTAGGGACGTATAGCTTCTCTTTACTCTTTTTGTGGTCTTCCCTTTCTTTTACTCAGCATAGCCACTTCCTCTGTTACTTAAACGGTTAAATCGGGTTTTATTAATGACAGTGACGCAGAATGATGTTGGATGAGTCAGGTTAGTGTATTAAGCTGCTACACCCTTTGCTCTCTGTTGGTTCCCATGTGGGATAACAGCTGCTCTTTGCATCTAGTTTTATGGCAAACAATACAATTTTGTTTCCTGCTTCTTTATAACACATTTGATCTAAGTTCTGCTGATTATGGTGCTTTGAAATGCCAAAACCATGCACTTTGGGGAACAGATTTGTAAACTTTGCACATGTTTAGTTACTCCAGCTTCCATCCTCCCCTCTTATCTCTTGCTCACATATTGGAGAATGTGTTGACATACCTTCTGTATCTTACTGGATTGTATAAAACAAATAGTAGCAGCCAGCAGAGCGTATTTTACTTGGTTTTTAGTTTGTGCTGATGTGCTCTGGTAGAATCAGGTTGGAGGTGACTGATTCAGTGGTGTTTTTCCCCCTGGGCCTCAGCTGTTGGCCTCCTCTCACCAGCATGTGATACAGTATCGGTAACACTAATAACACACTGTGGCAGCGCGTCTCTGGCACGGCGACTCCAACTCACCATCCTCCCATTCGGTTAGTCACTGAAAGACCCCCACCCACACAATCACACACACATTCAAACTCCGACAAAACAAACGGCAGACTCCACCCGACACCCCACCCACTGTAACAACTTCAGAGGAATGGTCAGCGTGTGGAGATGTGGTAAAGAGATGGAAAGGAAGTCAACACTGCACCGTGGATGTGATTTCAAAGGTTAATGATATCCCATAATGCCCAGAGGGAGTGGATTTGTTCTGTACTGCATGATGGGAACATGTTTGTCCAGAGAGAAACATCCCAACATAATAACATTGGGTCATTTCATTGGGCTAGAGCCAGAGTACAAAGCACGAATGATACTAATCATGTTGTATTATATCCAAAATGTTCTCTTTCTGTATCCCATGTTGTTTCGGTTTTTCTGTGAGGTTTTCCAGAACACTTGGCACAAGATCCGCGTTTGTTTGAGGAATCTGCTTGAATTCTTGCACCGTTAATGCAGCCTAAACTGTGAAAAGTAACACTTGGGCTTTACACTTGGGCGTTACAGTTAATGGTTCACATTTGCATTGAGTTAAAGCTCCCTGGCTGCACTCTACCTGCTGTCTCTGCTGTGGGGTCTCTTTGTCTGGCAAGTAGTGAGGCCATTCATATTCAGCATGACCCTGAGCTCCTGTGTAAAGGCTGTCCCGGCCCTGCAGGGGTTTAGATCCTGGGCCAAAGAGGAGCTCTGAATGCCAGTGGTGCTTGTCTAAGGCCATGCAGATGAGCACCGTATTCATCTCCCTGTCTGTCTTCCCCTACCTGTTGCTCATCCTGTTTCTACTCTGATAAGACCTTAAATTGTTTCCTTATGCAGCTAACAGGCCTCCACATGGTTCTGTCTAAATGGAAGCAGTGCTGCAAGGCCAGGTTGGGCAACATGTTGATTCTTTAGGTTTATTGTGACAAATGTCGACTTGGAAAAGTGTCTGTTTTGACTTGAAATGAGGCCCTAACCTTGTGGGATGTAAACATATTAAGTAACAGACTTTTCTCCAGAGAAGGATGAATGTCTTCTCCATTTCCGTCTCTTGTTTTGGAAAGAAGCACAGTGAAAAAACGTAAAAGTAAAGGGACTGTGATTTGTAATGGAAAACAGACTTTCTGCTTGACAGGAATGTTATGTTCTTGAGAATCAGCTGATATGCATTTCTTTTGGGCTGATACAGAAAGTTCTACTAGGGTTCATGCACACAGATCATGTTAAACTAAAGACTTTATACTCCAGAACTACTTATCAGGCACTTACAGAAAGGCACTATGTATATGCTATTTATGAGTTATGAGCTATTATGCGTTTTA
This sequence comes from Rhyacichthys aspro, assembly GCA_036850595.1. Lineage (NCBI taxonomy): Eukaryota > Metazoa > Chordata > Actinopteri > Gobiiformes > Rhyacichthyidae > Rhyacichthys > Rhyacichthys aspro. The sequence goes on along the minus strand of CM072150.1, from coordinate 10,604,614 downwards.
AAACGTAAAGAATCAGAATTCAATGTCTCAAACAAACAAACCAAAATCTGTGTCTTCTTTTGTGTTTTTTTCTTGCCCTCAATACATTTTGGTTGTTACTTTATAGCTGCCATATGTATCTAATTGTATACAATAATAATATGATATACAGTCACTATATAATTAAAATAAACAAGTCAGACTTTTTATTTTCTGATTGAATTACCACTATTCTCTGTAAAATTAAGTTTGACAGCAAAAGCAAACCAACACAATGTTTAAATCTATTCCTAAATTCTGGCCAATATCTTACACACTGCAGCCTACGTTTCCCATGAGTCAACTTGCCTCATATGCCCTCCCTGTCCATAAATGTTTCATACAGAGAATTTCTGTCGAATGTGTTTTCTCAGCCAGACGGATGAGCTCAGTATTACATCAACAGGGCTGAGAAGGGCCCCTGTAGAGACACTCTGTGTGACTGTTTGTAAAGGCTGGACACTGAGAAATAAACAGGAAGTACAAATCTTAGCTATGAATATCTGTTCTTAAGATATACTGTTTATTCGTCAAAAATTCACATTAGTCATTAGTATATCACCATAAACTTGCATTTCCAATGTGTGATGCTTTATTTGATTTGAAAAGCGCAACAAATGCAGTCAATTGTGAAGCAAGGAAGGCTGATCTATTTCTGTGATGCAGCTGGAAATCACATCACATTCATTCTTAATGCAATCAGGCTTTCTTATCACTGAAATGAATTCCCAGACATCCTTACATGATCAACTGTCAGATCTGATTAAATTAAAATGATGTGTGCTTCTACCTACTCCTTGTACCAGCTTTTATCAGTGGGCCAGTTGCCAGTGGGAAGCAGGTTGTTGACTTATTACTTCCTTTATTGGCTTCGACTGCTCACTAAGACAAGGAGGGAGGCTTTACCTGACAGTAAACAAAGCCCCAGTGCTTCAACTGTCCCTTTGAAGAACATATGTTTACTGAGAGTAAACAGCCAACTGCCTTGAAGTGGCAAACCTGACAAACAACTCAGAGAAACGGTGCCATGTTTCCACTTGGGAAAAGTAATATGAACATTTTTGTGGTTTCAATCATCAAGATTTATTACATAACAACCTGAATACACTGATGTAATTGTGGTGTGCAGTGCAGAAGTGGAATATTTTCATCTGAGACACATTTAAATCCTACTGCCCTGTTTGTCACATCGTTTTCAAACTACAGTAATTAACTCAATGTTTAGGTCATAATCAGGAAAGCCAAGTCTTCACAGTTGATGGTATAATTAGCAGATGAATTGTGATGCTACTACAGCATGGTCCAAGCTTCACAAAGCCCACTATTGTGCAATTACACGACTGTAAATTGTCTGCTTTCCTGAGTCACGCCATAGTTTGCTCACAGACTGGCCTGACAGACATCATCATCATCAGACTAGCATTACGAGGGCTCTTAATACTTGTAGTAGTGTCCTGCGCATAGGTCTTTGATCCGCAGGTGTAGTGTGAACAAAACTCAAGCAAAATGTTGGCTACTCTTAATGTTTCTACCCAAACTTAATATGATGTCTTTGAAACTAAGTTATAGAAGTTCCTGAATACAGTGTTTTTTAACATGTCTCCATGGAGCCTTTTTGGTTTACATAGTTTCAACAATGTCCACATCCAGTGCAAATTATATACTTCCTATCAGACTGAGAGTGACTGACACGCACAGCTCATTATTGACGCTTTGCAAGGTTTTCATGAACCGATCTCCTACTGTTCCCTGTCAGGCTTGAATAATTTGAGGCAAGGGCGACTGTGTATCACAGGGAATAAGGTGACCCAGCTCTCCTTTGAGCACTTATCTCCTCTGCCAGTTCTGCTTCACTCACTCGTTTGAAATGATAATTGCTCCCTCCTTCATGGCAAAAGCTGAGCGATATGTACAGTAATGTAAAAAGGGCAGTTTAAATATTCCTTAAGACTTGTTGGATCACTCATACATTAGTGTCACACCGTGCTCTTTGCTCTTTTAACACACAACTAGCCCGCTGACTTGTGTGTATAACTTTGTGGTATTTTGAGTTCACTTAAGTTTATTTGTAACGTGCTAGGTTACAATACTTAAGTATAGGCTTTCACGTCCAGTTAAGAACACAAACTGTCCCTAAAACATTAACAATTTTATGCCCACTTTAGACATTTAACCTCTCAACTGTGTAACAGCTGCACATAGTCATATAGTGGCTGCAGTGACATATCACAGCAGAACACTTTGCAATGATTAGATCAATAGAAAGAGGATTGGATGAATAATTAATCATGCATGCTGGAAAAGCTGGTATCCCTCTATCACCACTCTAGGATATCAAAACTTGTGAATTAATAATGCAGTAAAGACTGCTGGATTCTATTAAGAGACTTTCATTACTGTAAGATGTCTGCGGGATGGCACAATGTCTTGACTGAACAATGCATTTGCTATTTTGGTTTCCTGAGAAAGAAGCTCAGGAATAGCAGTGTTAACGTATTGGTCAATCAATACATTACTTTGCATCTTGCCACTTGTGTTTTATTTGCACAGACAATAACAATGCTTTTAAAAATAGAGAAGGCAGACTTTTAGATCCAGGGTTTTTAAGGTTGTGCCAAAGTGACAAATTCACTTCATGAGCTGCTTGCTTCCAGTTAGAAAACCCATTTGCATAAAGGAAATAGAGATGAGCGTGGGATTATCGATTGAGTAGCATTTATATCTTTTTGTGGCCTTCATACTAATTTGTCTCTATCAGAAGTAGTTTGCCTTGAGGCATTAAGATCCTGAAACAGCTGTTCCACATTATAGACCCAGAGTTTGGAGCATGCATAAAAGTGTTTATTTGTTGTATCATAGCTCAGAATCTCTTCCAAAACAGAGCCTTGGTTTGTTTCAAGCCAAGAAAAACTAGTTACCTCCAGGGTAGAATAACATTACACAAACTCTTGGTTTTAGTTGTCTGTGTCACTGATTTTTATGTGCTCATGTGGTTGTGGTTGTACATGTAAGTTGAAATTTTGCTGTCTTAAACTATCTGATTGATTCTTTTAGTTTTGCAACAAGTTTTTCTATTCAGCTTTTAATTTCCTCTTACAAGGTCATTCATCACAGCACCCAAAACAAAACATCAATGGATGAATGTTTTTCTGAAGCCTTATAAAGATTTCAGGGTTGTTCCTGTAACAAATTTTTCACAGGTTTTTCATAAGATTCCTATTACTATCTACTTGTTACTATGATTCCTAGCCTTAGCATGTTGTTCAGTGCTATTCCCAGCAGACAGGCGTAACAAGTATTAATGCTATTGTCTAGAAAGCCGTATGTAAGTGTTTTCTGCCCTGTGCCTCAGTTTAATCTCACTATACAGCAGTGTTCTCTCTCTTCCAGACATGCCGATTCATGCTTTGACGTTGTGTAAATACGCCAAGTCACTCTGATGATGAATTTACTATGAGTCCTGGTGGCTTAAGAAACAATTGCTGCTGCTTCGACTGCTGCAAAAGGGGTTATAGTTTATTTTTAACCCGCTTGTGATTTATTTAGATGTCTGTGTTCTTGGAGCTGGGAGCAGTCTGCTCAGTTGAAAACCTCCTGTGCTCCCCCAGGTCTCGTCCCAAGTGGATTCAGATGAGAAGAGGCAGCATGCCCCTTTACACAAAGGCCCGTACATAATTCTTACAAAGTAGTGTAAACACAGAGAATGAATGCTGAAAATCTGCCCTGACCTGTCTAAATTAGATCTGCACAATACTAGCCCTATTCTTAAGACTGTTGAAGAAAAATAATGCCTACCTTGCTGCACTTGATTAAACCATCATTAGCCTGAGAACCTAATCAAGGTTAATTTGGTTAATTTGACACATACCATAACCTTTATATGTTTCAATATATGCACTGCTGCACAGCCCTGTCCTGAAGTGTTAGAAGTGAGTTACTCTGACAGAATCAGCATGCAGTCTGTGCATTGTCAGTCACCTGCTGAGGTCTTTTCTGACCAACAAAACGACTCCATAAATCTTTCTGAATAGTAATCAGGGCCTCCAGGGCTGTGATGTTTTTAGAGCTGGTCATGGAAAAGGCACACCACTGTTTCTGACCCCAAAGAGACAGGGAAGAAACTGATCTTTAGGGGTAAAAATTCATGTTTTACAAAGCTCTGATTGGCTGAAATAGACTTGTTGCAGTACAGCTCAGATAAATGCAAATGCCTTCAAAGTTCTCTTTCAGTTTGGACTGAGATATATGTGATACTCTTAATGGATTGGACAGCAGCCTAATCTAGCCTCATGTCGATCTCTGTGATCACGCTCTCATCAGAGGGTCCTGCAGGGCAGCTGATTATCTCCAGAAGTGCCCCAGTCCCTGCCAAGGACTAAATGAGACAAGTCACTTTGAAGAGATGACTTATCCAAAGCCGTCAAGCACAAAAACCTCTCTGAAAGACATTTATATAAAACTAGCTAAATGGTTAGCTTCAGCACTGCTCTGCACACAGTGAACTTGCAGTGACCTGGCCAAGTGCACTGGCCAATGTGTCTGTTACATCTTTTCTCCCTCTCCCTCAACAGATGCAGTTATTAAAAGGGAACCTCGAGGGAGGTTCAGGAGGTTAATGAATTTGTAGCCTTAAGCAATATGGCACCACGTTCCTCCTTCCTAGCAACAAGGACCAGCACACTCTGTCTCCGACAAGCAGATGGGACCTGGGCTCAGAGCACATTGGGTCGCCTGAACCATTATAACTGTTATAGGCTTTAGAAAAATATAGCTTATAGGCACAAATTTAATTGTAGTATGAATGAAGTGAAATGATTAGAACACATGTGTAAGTGTACTCAGTGTGTATTTACTTCATGAAGTGGAGAGGAAGTAGCTTGTTACATTGATTCTGTCACATTAACTTGTACCTGAAAGAAGAGAGTTATAGTACTTGGTACAGATTTCAGCGACACTTGATGCAGAAATAAACACTGCCATAATGTTTTGATTTGATATTGCATTTTCAGTGTCGGTGCACAAATTTCTAAAAATGTTTGCTAAATTTTAAGAGCAAAGAAGCTCCCCGAACGGGCCCCCTTTTCCTTTCATTAAAATTTAAAAGACCGCTGGAGTTACATAAGAATATGCCCTGGGAACATGGAGACCTGGGTTTTGGGACTTAGGCAGGACTGTCACGCTTGTTGGTGCAGTCTCAGCAGGAATGAGAGGGACCAACAGAGGAGAGGGGAGACGGAGTTATGGAAGCTTCTGTATTTGAACCAAAAGGAGCTTATAGAAAACAAAACTTTTATGAAGATGTACTCACCTACATTTGCGGAATGGGAGATAACGTTTCACATCAATTGCTCTTCTAAGTTACGTTTGATATACAGTAGCTTACACAGCAAATCCATAGGTGCCAATTAGCCTGTTTCCAGAGCTGAAAGGCCGTTTAAAAGATAAAACACCACCACCCACTTCAGTAAACTTACTCGCCCTTTGATGATGGAGCTTGTTTGACTACTCCCCAACAGAGTTCTCCCCGACTGGATAAAAGTGGCCTCTGACCCCACATCGTCCACCATACATTGACTTTATTAGCTACCATAAACATTTCATGGGTGCTCCAACGGCCATGCCATGTGCTTGTCAATGTTTATTTTCTTAACTTGTCACTGCCTATGTGGAAGAACAGGGGAGAGACAAAGCACTGTAAGAGCCAGGTAGTGCTTTATCAACTTACTATCATACAAAGATAAATGATGCCTAAAAAACTCTGCTTATATCTACCTAACAGCTGCCTTATCTGTATACTGACACTGAAGCCAATAAAAGTCAAAAAGAGCCCAAGTGTTCATCGCCCTCTTTGAGACAAATTACAGAGCTGTCTTGGGAGTTTCTCTTCTATCATTTATTGCCAGAAAATTAGAGCCAAGCTGATATTATACTCTTGGGGATGGCCCAGATGACAGAGTAATTAAATACAGGGGTTTAAGAAATTCAAATAGCACTTTATCTTGCAGAGAAACTTGTGAACTGCAGTGCAAATAGTTAATTGAACATGCACTCAAAGTTAAAAAAAAAAAAAAAAAGCTGCCAAATGATGTGTGTTTTTCAGCATGGTGGTCTGAATACGTTGATTTAGCTCTGCAATGTGGTGTGACTGAGGAGAAGCAGAGGCATAAATGTTTTAGACTGACTTTATTATTAAAACGTCATGACAGAAAGATAAGTCAGATTGTGTTATGGTTAATGTTGCTTTAACCTGATTAATGGTGCGGCTTGAAATATGCCTAATTGTTGCCTAACTGCAGGATCGTCCACAGTAAAATAAATTACCATAGCGACAGAAAGTTGGGTCTTAAATCAAAGTCGCTAATTTTCTCGTTTCTCTTCACAGATGCAGAATTGCTTTCACTAAATGGCCACTGGACGGAGCTTAGGCTTAATCCATCGACAAGGACTAGGAGTGGATGAACACAAGTGCCCTTTAATCCAGAGCGGATTCCTCCTGGCTGCGCTGAGAGTCCACTAACTGTGTGTAAGGACTGCAGGGAGTACGAGTATCAAGACACGATCACTCCCCTTTGGGTCTGCTGGAAGATGGGAGGCAGAAAATAACGCTCTGCAGAACTGAGAGGAACTCGATGAAGCTTGAGGAATCTTAAAATCAAATCAGTCAAATCTTAATATCAGGCCACCATGTGGACGTTACCTGCGGCTGCCCACTGTCTGCTGGCTGCTGCTGTGCTTCTGTCCAGCTTGCTCCACTTTGTGATGTCCACCGAAGATGATGTCACACCGCGCATCAGCTTTTCTTACAGTAAGTTATCATAAAGATTTAAAGACTACATTTATGCCTTTTCGCTTCATATGAAAGGTCTACAAAGTTGCAAAGCCCAGTGGAGCATTTTTTTCTTAAAGGTTGTAATTCTGTCATCATCCGGACACAGGTCACAAATTACTGCACCTCCCGTTGTTGGGCAATGGTTCAGGTTTGAAGGGACTCTACAAACAAAAAAGCAGTTGGGTTTGACCACAGTTAAAGTTTCTGCAGTGGGTCAGTCACAACATATTTACAGTGCTGTGAAAAAGTGGTTTTAGTGTGTTTTTTTGCATATTTGTCACACTTAAATGTTTAAGATCATCAAACTAATTTAAATATTAGACAAAGATATCTCATGTTAACACAAAATGCAGTTTTTAAGTGATTATTTTATTTATTGCCTTTTAATGGCACTGTACAGGGACCAATAAGAGCTTGGGGTTGAGGTGTTTATTTGAAGAAAGAAAAAAAATACATTTGTTAAAGTAACAGATAATACCTAGCCATTGTTGAAGTATGTCTTCTCAAGACTTGGCCGCAGTTGCATCAAGAAAAGACGACCTAAAATGCAATATTGTGGTAAAGACCTCAATATGTGACCTTTATTAAATGATGCAAAAAGCACAGTTCTGGCAGTTATAAATTTGTCTGTTTCTTATAAATGGTTCATTATAATGAGCAATATATAGATTTAGTTTGTCACAGACAGATGCTGTTTACACATTGGATAACATCAATGACAGATGGCTTGCAATAAATCCAACATATGGAGACATATTCAGGCTCTTTGCAGGTAAACATTCATCCATCACTTGCATCACTTCTATTTTGATCAAGGTTTAGTATTTGAAACATGTAATTAGACACATCCTAGGAAGGCCATCATAATGGTCATATAAATAGTGTTCAACTAGGAACCATAAATGATCCCAGGGACATCCATATTTGTATTTTAGAAGATTTAGGTGCTGCTAATAGAGGACCAGTCACTTATCTTCAGTGCGGGACAGCTCTAAATCCAATGGGGCATGTTGTCAAATGAAAACTTGCTGTAGCAGGTTTAGTGATGCCAACATTACAATTGTGCATTCACAGAGACGTGTCAGAGATCACAAGTGCCTGCGGGTCCAGCTGGCAACTTGCAAACACCAACAGTAAAAACATCTCATAAATATGTGCAATTATAATTCTGTCCCCTGAGGATACTTAAAGAATTAATTCCAAAATGTCCAAAATGTAAAATCTGTTTTTTTGTTGTTGTTTTTTTCCACCTCAAGCTCTGACAAAATGAAGCATGCTTAACATAACAATGTGGGAGAGTTATTTGGGTGAAGAGAAATTCAAGTGCAACAGTTTGGTGCATACTTTTGAAACTGTTTATCTCTTGTACAACCTATTGACCTGGGCCGATTGCATCATTTAATGCCCCAAATATAAATGTCTGTTTGGTTAAATCTACTGATGAAGTTGAACCTTTTTGCCCTTGACTTCATCATTGCATTTATTTACTCCTCACACAAAGACACCGCAGCACTCCGCTTTATAAAAATAACTGTGCATTGAGCTTTTGTTATTCCAAAACACTGTTATTGTTGACTACTGACTTAGCTGACAGCTTTGTGTTATTTCTGATTGATGCATTCTGGGGTTTGCTTATGACAAATGAGGCACAAAAAGTGAAAAGGCTTGAACTGAGTTAGCGGGAGAAAATTGTAGTTGCTATTGAAATAGGCTCAGCATTAGCCCACAGGTTTGTTATGCTTTTGTGTCTCATCACGCAGGAAAATTCTATGAAGTACAGGCAATTCACATGTAATCTCAATTGGATCGCAAATAAACATCTTCAAATACAATATATTCAACTTTTTTTCTCCAATTACCCACTCCTCCAGCAACAGCACAGAATCCTGACCACTTTTTTTTAATTAAAACAATAGGAATGCCAATGAGAGTTCCTTTAAACAGTTAAATTGGCCATGAGATGTTTCTGAACACTTATCTTGTCTCAGTATTCATAATCATAACATTAGTAGGAGTCTAGCATGTTAGGAAATATCAAAACATGGCTCACACTATTTGTAATATTTCTGTAATAAAAAGGAGGTGCATTTAGCATCAGCAAAAAAGCAGTTTAAGCCTAAAGATTATAAAACAAGTAAAGCAAGCAACCTCCTTAAACCACTATTTAACTATTTAGCATGGAGTCTAAGACTAGAGGGATCTGGGTTTCTGAAGAGAAGACCTTTGGCTCAGCACGGTCTGTTTCCTGGAAAGGCTCTTTTTGTCCTTCCCTACTTCTCGTCTTGTTCCTGCCTTCTCTCCTAATGAGCGGGCTAATCTCTTATGTGTAGTGAGTGGAGGTTTTTGTGGTCCGTGCAGTGGGAGAGCTTGTCTGTTTTTCATTACGGCTCTTGTGCAGAGAGGCAGCACAAAGGATCATGGGACTTGAAGCAGTACGCAGGGGTTGGGCGCGCTTCATGTATCACTGTTAGTTATCAGAAACCTCTCGGGCAGGATGTTACTGTCTTTCTCCGGAGATGTGCTGATGGAAAGATTTATTTTTCTTCCTTGTTTTCAACAGGAATGAGAAGGGGTCACTCACATTGTGATGTTTATAAGAACAGTTTACATTGAAGAGTGTGTGTCAGTGTTTGGCAGGCCTACTTGATTTCACTGCAGTTTTTGAACTCCCTTTTTACCATCTGACATTCAACAACATCTCCTGTCTAGCTTAATCAAAAATCTAATTTTATTTTGATTCTCCTGTGAATACTGTATGCCTGTATTTTATCAGATGAAATGGAGGCTGAATTATTGTTCATCCTTTACCTTGCTTTGTTTTAGATATACAGACTCTTGTCAGTTATTTTAGAAGAGAATTCAGACTTCAGGCGTCTCACCGGATACTGTTTGTAAAATGAACACTTACTGTAAGTGCATCAATTTAAGCTTTTAGTGACAGTAAAACACAGAATTGGCCTCTTACTCAGGACAACAGATCTGCAGAGCATGCTGTCTGTGCTGTGTACACAGTATCCTCTTCCATTTATGTTTGGTTTACATTTGACGATTATTGTGTGCTTTCTCTCATGCATGCTAATCGGATGACCTTGGCAGTGTGTGGATTGCAGCATAGGGCTGCAGAGGAGGGGCAGCAAGTGAGGGGTCAGGCCAAATACTCGTGAGGTTTTAGACATGCTCCAATGCCCACCTAAAACCTAGCAAGGACACGCCCACTCATCCTGAAAAGAGGAGTGCTGTGCGGCCTCCAGCAGAGGTGGCACTCTCAAGTGCCTGCATATAGCACCATAACAGCCGCAACAAAAGAGCATAATTACTGCACATCAGCTCCGTCTGTTTCAGACCCTTTAATGGCTTCGCCACTTGCACGCTCCAAGGAATGTGCAGAAAAGTCCAGTCTTTGCAGATTTCGATCAGTAACATCTGATTTGAAGAAAATGGCAAGTAACAAGAAGTTAGAGTGAAGCTGTTAATAAGGATAGACACTGAGGAATGCAAGGTTACACAGTGTTAATCTGAGACTGCTGGCTCTATACACAACAAGATGTACTGTGCTGGATTTTTTACAGTTGTTGATATAATATTTTTCTGTGTGCCTTGATGTTTGTGTGAACCTTTTATCCTTTAAAACTAACAAACTAAATGTGTCTCCACACAGCTGTCAATCTTTACTCTGCAACAGTAACAGAGGTTTATGTTGTGCCAGTCTTCAGTAATGTTCGAGTTTTTATTGTCGAGTAGACATACTATACAATAAATGTAAAAACTTCTATATTAACCTAAGTTATGAGCTTCATCTTGTGTTAAATATGCATCACACAGAATGCAATTACATGAGCCTTTTTAAATGCATATGAGTAAATATCACATATAATTTCAAATACAACAGTACACCATACACTATACTAAACATATGATCATTATTGTTATAGGAAATACTTTGGGTTTTATATTCAGCCAACTAAACAGAACTTTAATCATTTAAAAGCAGCTGTTTCATGTATCTCTCATTAAAAGTCAGAGCGTTCCTGGTTTTTATCCAGTATGTTAATACAGTCCACATGCCTTTTACTCTGTTACTCCCTCTGAAGCCTGGCTCACTGTTCACTCTGTTATATAGACCATAGGGGATCAGTTCAAGGCTCAGATTTAATAAAAATCCTTGTGGTTTTTACATTATTTTTTATAATTCAAGTCAAATTATGGGGGCTAATATGTAGCAACGAGCTTCATCTTCTGAATAAGTAGCACCTGCTAACTAAGATTTTTTTTTAAATTACAACTAATAAGAAAAGACAAGAAGTGTGATCATAAGGCTGAATGTTCAAGGTATGTGTATGTGTTACTTGGTGTGTAGAGCCCATGTGTGGCTGGTTTCTGCTGGGTTACTTTGTGGCTTCAGCTCCAGCCTGCTCTTGTCATTAAAAGCCTCTCCAGAGATAGGCCCACACAAAGTGGCCAATATCTGTGTACAGTGGCAGCACTTACAGACCTTTCACATATGCAAGTCAAAGTCAGCTCCCTCAGTGCCCCTGGTGTAAGTGTGAGCTGCCCAAAAAATCGACCAACGTTCAAACGAAATAGGCAGTGAACATGGATCAAAATGTACTGTATGTGTAGTCTAAGCCGCAAACAAAGCCGTTGTTTATTTGTGTTGCCGTCGATGCCAGCACAAGTCTCTCTTCTATAGAATTCAAATGAAATGGGGATAGAAATCGAAAAGCTGTACATGACAAGTACAGGCATGTCTGTTTGAAAATTATACACTAAATCTGTCTTGTGTCAGATTGCACTGCCATACTGCCTTTCAAAGCTAATATCCAGGACTTTGTCAGGTTTCTGCTGTGATGGACCAGTGTGCGCCATGGCTTTAGTTTGTGTGTTGTCTGTGGCTGCGTGCCAGTTCAGAGTGCATCAGGATGACACCGAAGAGCCAATAATTACAGAGCACCACATCATGTCTGTGTCAGCCCTTTACTGTTTGTTGTTCGAGGTATGCGTTTTTTGGGGCTTAGCTCATAGTTGGTGCATTCATTTCTTTTTTTGTTTGTACTGTACAAACACATAGTTTTCCCTAAACCTCAGTCATTTGGTGTTTTTGGCTGCCTTTAAGCCCTGTCTGCACATGTTTTCACGTGCTACCATTAACACCTTTTTCTGCATAATCCGCACAGAGCAGAAACATTGGATTTACACACTACGAGCCCAGGTTATTATCTGCTCGGAGCAGCCTTCACTCACTCCCTCAAACAGCAGCAAAGCCACACAATCATTGAGTGTGACTGTAACCAACATCTGCCTGGCCCTTTACTGTACTGTAAGTGCCTCTCTCAGAAACTGATTCAGTGTTCAGCTCCTAAGTTGTCTTTGTTGCAGTTTTTGGTATAATGTTGCATGGTAGATACAATTATTTGATGATATTAGAACTTATATCTCAATCCAGCACCTTTTCCCAGTAATGTCAAGATCACCTTTAGAAACCATTTGACTGTTTCTAATATTATTTATACGTCGTAGTGTCTGCATTACTCCTGTAGACCATACAGGTGTGTCGTCTTGCAGTTTATGTGTTACATTTTTCTACAGTGTTGTTGCCGGTACTGCCCATCAGTGTAATAAGCATCACTTTAGCCCCATGGCAGCAGCAGCACTGGTGTGGCGACCTTCAAGTCACTTCTGTCTGCTTCTGTCAGGAGCACTAGTGCTGCTATCAAGACTGTTGTCAAATCATGTCGAACAGAGAGCCTTGGAGTTGCTCCGCTGTATTGCGTGGATGACAGAGGGCACAGAAGCAGATAGTGAATTTAGATGAATTTGTGTCTTGCATGTAAGATAAGCTGAGCTGAGTGTGAGATTAATATCAGCTGTGCAGCACTCTCCTCCACTTTTGATTTATCTCAGCCTGCTGCAAGTAAGCTCTGTTTGTCCCCTGTGCCCCCTTGTCTGTGACTTGGCCCACTGCTTAGTAAATCTGGGCTATGTTTACAGTCAGGGAGTGCCTTGGCTAGCGTACACCAACCAAGCAGCCAATCAAAAGCCACACCCTTTGAGTACTATTAAACCTCGGAAAAGAAGGTAGGTCCTGCTCCATTTTCACTGGAGTATGACGCCTGCCAAAGTGCTACCATTTGTTTTATTCCTTGAGTTGGCATGCTCATATGACATCTTGGTTACCTCACTCTGTTCTCCTCTCGTGTAAAACAAGTAGTTCAAAATGAAGTGTGCCATCTTGTTTGGTCTCTGAATTCAGTCAAATAGTTGAGATCTATTTCAGTCTATAAGCAATACATATGGGAATGAGTAGGGGGACATTAAAAGGCTATCAAATCAAATTTATGTGACTGGGACATAAATTTTATAGATGCACCCTTAAGAGCACTCTTTTGTATCTGCATGCTACATTACACAAGGTCCAGTCTTGCCAAAAGCAGCAGTGGGAAAAGTATTAGGATATTTTCTCAATGCTGAATATATAGTATTGAAATTCCAAATAGTGGACTTATACACACAGACAAAAAGGAGAGTAGTCCAATGGTCTTTTTTCCCCAATTAAAAAACCCTAAATGTCTTATCACTGAAGGATTACAATTGAAATACACTCTTTTCATTAATTGCTGAGATGTCATTATGTTGGAGTGGATAATCACAGTCACCTCCAGCTTTTTTCTCTAAATCTGAATCTCATCTTAAAACAATTAATCTTTCAAAAGCTTCTAAATTGGTCTTCAGTCCGTTTCCTAAGCATGCAGGTCCCACTACAACTAGTTAAGATGTGTTTTGAAGAGTGGAGGCCATTTAAGCCTACTTTGTCCACATTAGCACTGGCCATTAAGCTGCCAAACATGGTCAAACATCTCAAATAGTAAAGCACATGTGCTGCCTCAAAGTTCTGACTGTAATGCTTGCAGCTTGACAGAGCACTAACCTTCTGCATTATCTCGGTGTACTTTTCGGTGTTTTTTTGAAAGGTCATCGCTTCAATCCAGTCTTCCCAGTTACCACAACTCCCACTTAGGACTCCAGCAGCCCCCTCCTCCCCCCAGTATATGGCCTCAGCTGCTCTCTGTGTAAAAGTTTCACGAGTTTGTTCTCCTCTTCTCGTTATTCCATTGTCTGTCTAGAAGACGTCATTGTGATTTATGTCACTGACTTTTAATATGCCGAGGGACGGCTGTTTTGTGGTTCCAGTCAATGGCCAAAACCCAGGGGATCTGTGACAATTGGCCTGTGATACGTCCCCCCTATGGGAAGAAGGGATGGCACTCTTTTGTAAGCCAACTGCAGGGTCCTGAGGGACTATGTATAACTCCTTCAACGATCATTAAAGACATTTTATAGACTTAATTTGCCTTGAAATAAACCTGGTTGCCTCCTCTTTTATCTTGTATTTTATTTAGTCCTGGCCCAGGGATGACAGTAGATAGTCTTCTTTTTATTCCATATGCCGTCTCCAATCACTCCATTTATTCCAGATGTCACTGTATTTTAAACAGACTGAGGGCTGCTGATGTGGAAAGGGCCTAAGATTTGATTCTTTTTTTTTTTTTTTGGACAAGATGCGGCTTGTGCAGCTGTGTTTCACAAGAAAGGAAAAGATGTTGATCTGCCAAAGTGCCTTGAGTGTTAGAGGAGACATTTGTTTGTGAGCATATTGAAAAGTTTAAGTTGTGGGTTGTAAACATTTATTGCCATTTACTGGCTCCATTTGCATTATGGTCCAATGCACCACCTGGTGTTTCGGAGATAAACGCAGCTCTGATATCTGAATTTGAATGTTGTTATACACTGGGAATAGTTAATTAAAATGGTTTAATTGCAGCAAATATTAGTGTTTACGACCTAGAATACAAGGGACTAATCTTATTTGGACAAGCAAAAAAGTGTCCATGACCCTTGGCGTTTTGACTTGGGAACAATGTTGACTATGTGTTTAATTTGTTTGGAGTAGGAGGAAACAGATTTATAAAGATGGTCAAAAATGGCTAAGAGTCTGAATAACATCAACACAAATGTTCTAGTGCATGCAACAGAAGAAACAGAGGGTTGGATATACCTCAGGCCCTGCTGTTATCATACACTGCAAAAAATGAAATCACATCTAGTGCCTTCTGCTAAAAGCTACGGAAAGCTGCAGTAAATACCGCTCAGAGGATTCTGAACTGTTGTATTGTTAAGGGAAGTGCCCAGAAGGGGAAAAGTGTACATTTAAATGTGCACTTCATCATCAAAACTATTCAGTAGAGCAACAACAGAGCTGCACAAAATGGAACTCATTTGACTTGTAGCCCTCTGCTCAGGAGATACTTTTGAAGAGAATTCCACCACACATTAGGACATGTTCTATGCTGGAGCCTTGTCTCTTGTGCTATACTACTATGTGAATATAACCCTGTGTGTTTTCTCTGTTGTTTCTAGACACAAAAGAGAGATCAACCAAGAGATTCTCAGCAGCCGGAGTCTACAATTACACCACACTGCTGCTCAGTCAGGAAGATGACATGCTGTACGTCGGGGCCAGGGAGGCGCTGTTTGCCCTCAGCCTCTCAGATATCAGCAAGGCCAAGCTCCAGAAGAATGTGAGGAAATGCTGAATAAACTATTTTGAACAAAACTGTAAAATGCTAAATTTCAAGCGTTTAAGTCAGTAGTATTTTCTATGTATGACAAAGATGTAACAGAATAAGCATGGTTTCCCATACATGACTTATTCAAGGATTCTTTTTCATCTTCAGCTGACATGGGGCACTCCTGCTGGTAAAAGGGAAGAGTGCAGCTTCAAAGGCAAGAACCTTGAGGTATGAAGCCAAATACACTGTAATAGAAGTATTAAGAACAATTTTACAGTACAGTATTCTCTTACCAGTTACAAATTCATCAAGAGAGCTGGTTCATCTGGGGATTGCTCTTTTTTGTGCTGTCTGTCTGCTACCTTGTTGTCATGCCAGCTGTTGTATCCCGGGGCAACGAGCCTTAGTTATGTGTGTTGTACAACTCTGTCCTGTGTCTTTCTAAAAAGCACACAAGGCAATTGCTGATGCTGTATGTGTGTGGTAAAAGAGAGCAAAGCCTCTATTGATTTACATACCCTACATCTTCTTGTGTTTTTTTCTTACCTAGACGGACTGCTTCAACTACATCAAAATTCTGCTGAGGCTCAACAGCACTCATCTCTACGTGTGCGGCACCTACGCTTTTAGTCCCATCTGTGCCTACATAGTAAGTGATAATTTCTCAATTTGATTTACGTGTATATGTCTTTATGTTTTTCAAAAGTATTACATGCTGATCTGATCTGACAGGTGTCATTATTAGATCTGTTGTTATCCCAGAGCAACTAAATTCTGCTGAGGCATTTTAGCCAGACACATCAACAGGGGGTACAGTGGCTCCGTGGCTTCCACTGAGTGGGAAGCAGCAGATCTGTTTATCTGGCAGAGGAGTACACCCAGAGTGATGGTAACAGCAGGGTAACATTGATTTTAGTGATAGGGGGCAATCGAGCTTGGCGACAGCTTGGCTCTTAAAAGGGAGACATTAAACTTTCTCCACTGACGTCACATTAAAAAGAATAACATGGACATCTTGGCAGAACACCAGGCCCTGAACTTAAATTCCAAACAACTCTTTAAAGTTTAATTCATCAGAGTGAACCACCACCATGTTGACACAGGCCAGAACTGTCTCTATCTTGTAAGTATCAGGACATAAATCTGTTTATGGAGACAAAATGCAGATCCCAACTATATAAATAACATGAATTGTTTATAAGAGGATATGGGCTCAGTCTGGAATATTATGGCCATGAAGCTCCTTTTAATATAAAAAACAAATGTGTTTCAGTGTCCCCTAAACAAAAGGGCACATTCCTACAGACCAGACAGTCCCAGTGATGTGCGATATTTTAATTAATAAATGTTTTATTTGTACTGTTCTTATTAAAACAGCCCATGTAGTTTAACAGGCTGTGTAAGAGGAAATTTAGCCAAGAGGATTCACTAAATAACCCAAAAGGCAGATTTAATAGAGTAAACAAAAACTTGAAATGAGAAAATACTTTCTCACAACTTTTATATATTTAACTGAGCAAACACACTCCAACTTTACCAAAAGGGAAAGTGTGTGGGTGAGACCAGGGCCCGAGGATAGAGATGGGCTAATTACAACAATACATTGAAGTCCCACTGGGAAAAGAGACCACAGTTAGCAGAAAACATTTTATTTTTGGTGTATTTGAAAATGAATGTGTTTTTTTTTTTTACTGTTGATTGTACTGTTTTGGATAAATGATTCAATCTGATTGCATTATGGTACTTTTCCCTCAATTAGCAGTTTGCAGTGTTTCCAGTACCATTAAATCCCACACACAGTAAGGCTGTGATCGTATTGTTCAAAAGCAGTGCCCTCTAAAGATAAATGAGGCAGTGGGAAAGTGACCTGGAGACTGCTGATCTCTTTAGCTTACTCCTACAGTCAGTACAGTTTAATTGGACGATGCCTGAGGGACATTTGCTGTTTGTGTCTATCTCCAGAACACGACAACATTCACATTGGAGAGGGATGAAGTGGGAGAGGTTGTGATGGAAGATGGACGCAGTCGGTGCCCATTTAATCCTGAGTACAAATCTACTGCCATCATCGTCGGTACGCACACTGCTATTTACCATGTCACTTTAAGGATAATTGTACATATTACAGTGTGTAGCTTCTTTCTTGATGCATTCTATGAAAGTAAGCACAGTCTCCTCCAAAGCTCTACTGCTTTGATGTTCTTGTGTAACTTTGATTGTGTAATGAGTCATCATGTGCCTGCTGATATTGTTTATCTGCAATGTCCTTTTGATAAAAAGCTGGATGATGTTTGTGTTCCACTGCTTTAACAAGCAATTAGTAAATAATTGAGTGGGAGAAACGGTTTGTCTAATCCTTCACTCAAGATAAGCTTTTACAGCTACTGACTAATGCGTTTTGAAAGCAAAAATCTATTTTCTATTCACTTTTCATTGTTCTTGTTTTCAGATGGTGAATTGTACACTGGCACAGTCAGTAATTTCCAAGGGAACGAACCAGTCATTTATAAGAGTTTGGGCCAGACAGCTGCTCTAAAGACGGAAAACTCTTTAAAATGGCTACAAGGTAAACTCCCTGTGCTCCCTCAAATGACTATTTTTCTCCTGTACACATATTTCATTATGTACCCAACGAAGCAGATAAGCCCAGAAGTGTAGTGATCATTAGCGACGCTCAGCTGCTAATGCATGCAGACTGAGAGCAAAGACACACGCTCTCAGATTGTGGAGGCCCAGTCCTATCAGTTGATGCACATGCACATCAAAAAAACCTCAGCCTGGCAGTCACTGATTTTACCAGAGTAGGCTGCATTTTGAGCACAATTAGGACCACTCTTGTCTTTTGATCTGCAGGTAACTCATGCTGTGCTCATCATGAAGCATCTGAATACAATTAGACAATAAATTACACAGCGGTTTTCTTCACTTTTTTTAGGATTTATTGACACAGCTTTCCAGACTTACTTTGCTTTTGATTTATAAATATTTTCACTTTACACATGGTGTGGTTGTCTTATAGTTTTGTTTTGTTGTTTTTGACAGATCCTGTTTTTGTCGGCTCGGCATACATCGAGGAGAGTCAGCCAATAGGGAACCCAGTAGGAGACGATGACAAAATTTACTTTTTCTTTAGTGAAGCGGGAAAAGAATTTGACTTCTTCGACAACACCATTGTGTCAAGGATTGCTCGCGTGTGTAAGGTAGGATTTGGTTGGGGTTGGGTTCAGGTCATTACGCAAGACAGCCACGCAAAAGTTACAGTCAGAGCAGGGCTTAAGTTTCCAGTCCTTAATCCCAATACAATAAGCTCCAAAAAAGGCTGGACGCTCCCATGTCAAAACATTTATCTGTACGTCATGCACAGACATATAGATGCCTTAGCAATGTCTCTGACTTTTCTGTGACTATACAAACATGTTTTCGACAGATTTTTCCTTTTGCCTGACATGCTCTGCTCCTTGCCACTCCTCCCTCCCTTTCCTAAATTTCTCTGCAATGTCATCTCCCCTCTCCTTCGATCTGCTTCACAATGTCAGTTGCACTCATCCATCCCTCCAGCTCTTAGCCTTTCTCCAGTGCTTTGAGCTTTGCAGGCATTATTAGTATTCAAGGGTGTTTCTCAGCAATATGAAATGCTTTTTCCACTCTACTGTATGGCCTGTTTCCGTTCCTGGCCAAGCATGCGAACTGCAAAATTCACTTGAATGATTTAAACATTCAACTTTCTTCCTCTGCAACTTTTCAAGACTTGAGTTTGGTCGATTGCCCTGAATAATCACCTCCAGACTTTATCTCTTTTCACCTGTCATTAGATCAATTAAAAGCCTATGAAGCTGCCTGATACACATGCACACAGCAGCCCTCCCTGACTGATGTCTCTTGTTCACAGAGGCAGTAATGTGAGTAATCGCTGGGACAGCATGTAATCTTAAGTGACAGCTTAATGACTTAGTCCTGCTATGCTTTGGCACAGTGCGCTGCGACACCTCTTCCAGCCACTGAAGCACCTCCTGGGTTCTATATATGGAAATCATTGACAGAAAGCCCCCCAGACTGTGGCAACTCGCTGCAGTTGAACTGTGCAATAGAGACTGAAGAATGCCTTTTGCTGCTCTATAGAGCGCTTTTATTTCACTGGAATGCAGCAGTGTGCCTTTTCACGGACTGACGTCTTTTAGTTGCTGCTCTGTGGACAATTGCTGCAGGTGGTGTTGTTCCTGACTTGCTGCATAATTTATAGGATGAAGAGCTCTCACATTTACAAACTGGTGATTGTGTTTTTAAGTAAACAGTTGTATCAAATAGTTGCAAAATGCAGATAACTTGCTCAAACATGTTGCCTCTTATAAAGTTTTAAATTGGTGCCAAAAATGAAGTGTTTCTTACTCATTCTTTCACAGACTGAGCACGCCTTGTGTACACTGAGCAGAAAGCACAGAAGAGACTGAGATTAGGTAACACAGAGAAGAAGTATGAGAGCCCCTCCCTATTTGTGGGCTCAATATTAGTTTCGTGAACTGACGAAAAGCACGGACTCCTTTTTCACTTTCACAACATGCCAGATATGTTAAAATGTGGTTTTATATTTTAATACTTAAGACAGTCTGAATGTGTTATTTCATCTGGGCAGACATTTTCTTAACCGGGACTTGTATCATGTGAGAGCTGATAAATCAGTGTCTTGTTGTTTTTTATATGCTTTAACTACTGTTTTGAGATTCAGCTTCCTAGATGTTTTCTTTACACAGGCCCCCCCTTTCTGCTACTCCCCGTTTCTTTTGTTTATTCAGGTGTGCACTCGGAGAGGACTAAAGTGAGCCAGTGTATTATGAGCATTGTATGGCACAACTTCTTTTTACCTAATTAGCCTATTTCCACAGTTAGAATCGTGGCCAAAGACAAGTGACAAGGTCAGATATCAAGCTACAGTGGTAATAGCTCCTGGCATATTTTCAGGGGGCAGCTATCTGGGGAGTGTTCACTGTGTTTGAAAGTACAAGCTGTGCAGTGGCGCAGAGCAACAACAGCACTGGACAGCTGAGAGAGCAAGAATGTGGCCTCCTTATTATGTGGACAGGCCACTGCCATAGCCCAGTAATTGTCTTCCAGACCCTGCATCAGTCCCATGAGGATTCACCTCACCATTGTGCCAGATGATGGTTTGTGAACAACGGAGGAGGAAACATTCGTTTGCATTTCATTATCTGCTCCACAGTGATTGCGTCCTTGTGGAGTTATATTATGGAGGGGTAGTTCTTGGTTTTTGGTTTGAAGCAGCGTATTATCTGGAGATTGGGTGAGACAACTTGTTTTGGTCATGTTCCTCCTCCTCTGCTGAGCCAACTAGTGATGCAAGTCCATTAAGGAGGAGTCTCTCTTAAAAGCTTTTTGATAACTAGTCTTGCAAAGTTTTCTGATAACTGTTTTTGTGGCTTTGAGGGGAGTGACAGCTTAAGAGTGGCTGCCTTGGCTGCAGAGGAATGTGAACCATTGAACCTTTTGTAAATTAATCTTAAGATACAAGGATAAAGAAAAAGAACAGGAAAACCTGAAAAGTGACCTGAAGAGTGCCCTCTAATGTTTAGGAAAGTAATTGCAGCTGGGAGACACTAGTACTGCAGAGTACTAATCGGAGTATGTTAAACCCAAAAAGATGGAAACAGAGTTTTCACAAACAGTTCAAGTTCATCTAAACTCTGTGTGGTCAAAACGGTAACTTAGTCTGTAAGTTCTGTAGCAGGTTTTATTTCTCTAACTCTGAGTTTCTCAGACTCCACTCTTTGTCGCCGTCTGAAGGAGCACTCTTGGAGTCTCGGACTCTTAGATTTGATGATATATTTCATAATTTACAGTAATACTAAGAGTATTCATTTTAAATGCATTAACACGAGTTAGACAGGGACTGATGTGTGCATGAGCGAATGACATTTATTCAGTGTTAAATTAATAATTCTATTAATTTACAGCAGTGCTTTAACGCATTAGGACAATCTCAGGCTGCTGAATGACACTCATAATTAAGCATTAAATTTATGATTAAGAAAAGGACCGACCCAGAAAATGACAGACCCGGAGTTGACTAACCTAACTCTAAACTTCTGAAACAGGAATTTCTGTGTTGGCCTGTTCTGAGCAGGTTTACCATGAGTTCAGACTTAAACTCTGAGTTGCTTCAATATTCTCTGTGAAAAAGGGGCTTGACGCTATACTTTTTATTGTTCAAATTTCATTGCATTCATATTGCTGCTATATTTTTGTTTGCAGGGCGATAAAGGCGGCGAGCGTGTGCTACAGAAAAAGTGGACCACCTTCTTAAAAGCTCAGCTCCTGTGTTCCCTTCCTGATGATGGCTTTCCCTTTAACATCATCCAAGACATGTTTGTCCTGAAGCCCATGGGGGACAGCTGGGAGAGCACAGTCTTTTATGGCGTCTTCACCTCCCAGTGGTAAGAGAACACATGCATGGTTGAGTCCAAAGCGCTTAGCCGCGACCACACAGTGTATTTTATTGGATTTGATTTATGGCACTGTTATGACATGTGCTAAAATACAAAGTTAAATTCCTTCATCCAGTCACACACGTAACCAATACATCAGTGGGAAACACACACACAACTCGCACAGCATCTAGAGCTTAAAGTCTGTTTTATTTACTACCTGCCTCCAGAGACTTTTCTTTGCCTTATCTTGATGTAGAACAGCTGTAATGAACTTAAACATACACAGGCTCAGGTAACCAGTGTCTTATTAATGTGTCTTCAAAATAAAGGTTTTAATATGGAAATGTCTCAAGCTTTACAAATGTTAGGCTTTGCTGGTCCAGTTTCCCTGTAAAAAAGCTCATATAGAGAACATTACATTGACTTTTTGTTCATGCTGATGCTACAACAAGTACTTGCTCTGTTTAGGTATAAAGGAGCGTCAGGCAGCTCCGCAGTGTGTGCCTTTACCATGGCGCAGGTGGAAAGAGCTTTTAGTGGACGTTATCGAGAGGTCAACAGGGAGACCCAGCAGTGGTACACATACAACCATCCTGTTCCAGAACCTCGTCCTGGGGCAGTGAGTTACAACTTTTGGAGCATTTATTGAATGGACTATTATTTTAGATAAGTATTGAGTAAACAGAGATTTATTTCCCACCTATCATTTACTTCTATTCAGTGTGTAACCAACCACGCTAGGCAAATGGGTATCCAGTCATCTCTACACATGCCGGATAAAGTACTTAACTTTGTCAAGGACCATTTCCTTATGGACAGTGTGATCCGCAGCTCTCCTCTCCTGCTCAAGCGCAATGTGCGCTACACACAAATTGCTGTGCATAAAATTCAGGGCATGGAGAGGGCCTATGATGTCCTCTTCATTGGAACAGGTACAATTATTTTTAATAGCTCCCTGTGATAATAGTGAATATTTTTCAGAGTCTCTTTTGCCAGTTCAGTTCACCAAAATCTTTTCAATCTTGCTTCCAGATGACGGGAAGCTCCATAAAGCCATAAATGCCAACGATAAGATGCACATCATTGAAGAGATGATCCTGTTTCCTGAGCCTCAGCCTGTACAGCATATTGAACTCGATCCACAAAGGGTAAATATGTTGTCATTAATATGCAAATAGAAGCCATATAATATGGGTGTTTTGGTATGCTATAGTATGTATGCTGTTTTTGTCTGTAGGTTTTTAATTTACCAAATTACAAACCAGCTTTAAAAGCTGCTTCCCTCAGAGGTCCTTTTTGCTGTAAGTTATAGTCCCATCTGTAATAGAGTTTACAATCCACCCTAGCCTTTTACTCAGATCTAAATTTCATTACCTTTCTCTTTATATTATATAATGGTCTCTGCCTCAGCTATGCACCCAAACCAATCTTATCTAAGATTATGTAACACTAATAAAGTCCAAGCTCCTTTTGCAAGTATATTCTTAGCTCCAAATAGGGATATGAAAGCCTCAGACTGTATCCGCATTAAGTTTGTCTTATAGACTGCTGGATAACATGTGCTAAATATAGCATCTCCTACTGGCAACAGACTATTTGTTTCAGTTTCACCAGATTTGCAGGTAAATTGCATTTGTGGATTTCGATACATTTACAAAGTATGCACAGTAAAAAGAGCTTGCGTAAGTTTGACATAAAATGTAGTGCAGTGCCACGTGACTACCACTGACAACAGGAATATGGTTACCATATGTGTCTTAATCAAATTATACCGCTGGTCTTAAATAAGAGAGCAGCTGGCCAAAGTAAGACTCTTGTTTAGCTTATAGTTTTGTGTTTATTTTCACTAATTATTTGAGTATGGATTCACTTTTTAAACTAGTCTTTATAGCCTCAGGTTTGTAAGTGCAAGTGGAGCTGCTCTTCACTAACTTGACTTATTCCTGTGAAGGGCCTTTTGTTTGTGTCATCCTACTCTGGCCTGGTAGAAGTCCCAGTGGCCAACTGCTCCAACTATCTGAGTTGTGGGGAGTGTGTGTTGTCCAGAGACCCCTACTGTGCTTGGACAGGGAGGCTGTGTCGGGACGTCAGGATGGCTCCACCTGATAGGTGAGAACATACATACACAATCAGAAAAAAACAGACTGGATACTATACTGTGCAAGTTAAATCTAAATAATTTTAAATCATGTTAGTTGCTTTTCTTTTTAAATGCTTAAACATAAATATTTTATTTATTTATTTTTCCTGTCTTTGATGGCAATATGTAACTCCCTTAAACGAAGCCTGAAAAAATAATGCTGTGCTTTTAGTCACGTGTTTGAAAGAGAGGTCTTTGACACAACATAATTGCTTTACTCATGGAGACGGACCTGTAGTCATGGGTGTTAAATTAAAGACTTGAGATGCTTCTGAGTCCAACTAACACATTAGTGTTGTTTTGTTTGCCTTGTTTTGTCTCAGCCATTGGCAGCAAGATGTGGAGGAGGCCGACACCTCAGCGATTTGTAACAAGACGCTCCACGGCGCTAGATCTGCCAGACCAGCAGCTTCTCGTAAGTGTGTTATTTGTACGCAGTGATCTTTAATTAAAGTGCATGCAGTGAGTTAGCTCAGTGAGTTGTCACAACATATTGCAACATATTGCTGCAGAACAAGCCAGGTATCAGTAGACAGCTAAATGCAAGTGCAAAACTGTTGTTTTCTACTTTTAAATGATATATAGACTAACTGTGATCCTTATTTCTCTAAATGTCTTTTTCTTCAGGTGGACGCTGCCAGTTTGTCACAGTTCCAGCCAACACATTTCGAGTCCTGCCGTGTAAGCTGCGCTCCAACTTGGCGCGTAGGAAGTGGCATTACAGTGACACTGCCAGCCAGTTCTTGTATGCAACCCCAGAGGGAAACCTTGTGGTGGTGGCTCAAGCAGACAAGATGGAGACGTATGAATGCTGGTCTGAGGAGGAGGGCTTCCGTCAGCTGTTGGCCAATTATTGTGTGAGAGCAGAACCCCGCCACGAAAGCACTACCCTGATTGGTCACTCAAGAACACCACATGTTGAGCAGGAGGAGACAATCATCCTTCCGGGTCAATCTCGTTCTGAGCAGGTTCACACCAAAACCTACTGGAACGAACTCATAGTAGTGTGTGCCCTCCTGGCCTTTTCTTTGGTCGTATTCTCCTTGTTCGTCATTTACAGAAACAGAGACCACATGAAGTCCATGTTAAAGCAGGGAGAATGCCCCAACATGCAGCAGAAGAAGCCCAGAATAGTAGGAAAGCCCACTGAAAGTTTACCTCTTAACGGAAACACTATCCCTGTATCCACTTCTGACCATAAGGGCTACCAGACATTAAACGACAACTACATCTGCAGCACGCCTACACACGAGTCCTCGCCGGACAACAGCAAGAGCTTCTCCGAGGCATCTGACAGGCGGCCGCTTAACGCAAAAGAGAGCCATGTTGAATATTCCCCAACCTGCCCTAGACCCAGAGTAAGGCTAGGCTCTGAAATCAAAGACTCCATTGTATGAGAGCACACTGTTCACTTAAAGACGCCAGCTGTGTATCTTGCAGGGGATACAGGCCAAACAAGAAAGGAGAGGAAAAGCTGACACCCTCCTACATCACAGCATATGTTTTATTTTAGCCATCTTTGTTCTGTGATCATTGCGGAGGTCTTTTCATTTAACCATTTCCACTCCAAAGCCAGCAGTCGGTCCAGTTCACTGCGTGACAGTACAATGTGCAGCACAGTATTACTGTTTGAACCTGGACCTCAAACTAGTGGCAGCTGCCATGAATAGTCTCATCATCTTGAATCATGTCATGGCAACTGATGGTGAGTGTGAATGTATGAATGGACAGCAGGTGGAAGAAACTCAATAAACCTTCTGATGTCATTAAATGATATAATTTACAACGATAGACTGCCTGTTGATTTGTTTCCCAGGTCAAAATATGTCTTGCACATGCTCAGTAGAGCATCTTCACCTCTGTCATTCTACGGACACTATGCTACAGAATGCTGCTTCAGAAGAGCTCATTTGTGGTGGTAACCAAGAGTTTAGGTTTGGGAGAGTATAATTCATTTAATTCATTTTATTATCATCCATCATGTCGGAAGAAAGTTGGATGCACATGTTGTTAATAAATGGCTGTAAAGAACATTGAGATGAAGAAGGCAAGTCAATTTTGGAGACATTTCATCCTGTGTGAGCAAGTATGTAAAGGACTGCAAGAAACATGTCAGTGACTGCTGGTCCAAAAACTTTAAGAAATGACTCCAGGACCAATAAACTGACATGTACCGCATGAATGTAGGCTGTTGTTCCAAGATCTGTTCATTTCACATGCAACATACGACAAGGATGACTGGTGATACAATTCTTACTCAATGTAAGACCAGAAATGTTTGGATGCTTCTACTGTCTGTGAGAGCGCCAAGGAAAAAAGGGACTCCTCATCTCTACCATGTTTAGGGCAGCACTAAATTCATCACGTGCCAAGTGCCAAAAATCAATGAATCTTGATTGTCTTATCTAAATGCAATAGTGCCATCCATCCCATTACAACCACTTCCATGTTACACTTTGTTTTAGCATTGTTCATTGTTGAAGAGCACATAACAATGGAAACTAAGTCAAGTTTCACTGAATACTCACAGCACTAATAATAATCAAATGTGAAGTGCATGGGGACTTCTCTAGACTGTTAGATTCTAACACAATACTAGACTGATGGGTGAAGAGATGAACACACGAATAAGGGCCAAAAGAATAGACTGTATGGGACTGCCCTATGGTCCTTAAAGGAGTTGACTGACTCTTAATGTTACTAGTGAACTATACAGGTTTAAGTAGTTCTGAGCTTGACAAGCACTAACAATTAAGTCATCTGTTTGGTGTTTAATGCTTAAAGGCTCATTGAAAAGGTCACAGGAAATTATGTGAATCAACTGCCGCTGTGTTAACAATTGAATATGTTGTGGTCTCTTGTCCAGACTACGGATGCACTGTTAGTCATGTAGATGCACAGAGCTGTGTATTAGCTCAATATAATCCCCCAGGTTACATTTCTGTAGATGGCATTCACCATGCTCAGTCAAACATCAACGTTAATGTGAAAGCACAAATTATCAGGGTGTCCACATTTGCACATTTCAGCTAAATGTAATTCTAGGACAAACAACTACTGAGACACACAAGCATGTCTGGCTGCTATGGAAATAATTCCTTCAACTCATTTTACAGGGACCAGTGCAGCCATTTACACAGACACACTGCACCCTAGATCTTGTAAGACTTAACAAGCAAATATTTCCAAAGATATAACAAGCTAATGAGTAAACATAAATAATACTGTATTTAGATGCCCCGAGAGACATCATGGCACCAAAAGTCTTGGAAAACATCACCAGTTCACAGTTTTAATCATGAAAACCCACAGTATATATTGTATGCTGTACAGAATAAAAATTTTGCCATTTCAAACACTGAGCAGATGACGACATGCTATGTAACTGCTACAAGATGACCAAGTAATTGCACAGCAGTCTCAGTGTTCTTTTCTAGTTCTTGTTATGTATATACAGTATCTGTGCTTAATATTGTGTGTTTTTAAGGGACCTTGTGCAAGATGTGTTGTAGAGATAGTCTTGAAACTAGAGTGAACACTGCTGATATGATTTTTTTTGTTTGTTTGTTCTTATCCCTAGTGCTTTATTGCCTACTTCAACTTGCATTTCTCTTCTTGCACATCTCTCAACACACTGCAGTTCAGTATCTAGACTGGGTCATTCATTAGACACCTTAAAGCAGGATTGTTTAGGTCCATATAAAACAATAGTAACACAATTTACAAAAAATTAGAATTGTTTCTAAAAATACACACAAAAATTGAAAATGTGTAAAAAACAAAAAACAAAACATTGGCTCTACACTAGTGTCTTTTACTCACGCTAGGGGCCCAGTTAGGATTACATATATTCTGCTTTAAGCAGTGATGACCTCAAAAAGCTTTTTTTTTTCAGATGCCTTCAGAAACACTGTTGTTCTGCCTTTAGGCATGTGCCACATGTCCACCTTCTCACAGCGACCTCTCCAACATACATATGGTGATTGTAGCCCTCTTTGGGCAAACCTAACCCCAAAACACAACAGAAGACGGGTCAAAAGTAGATGCAAAGCCTCACCCACATAACTGTGTAGACCAGGACCTGCTCACAAGGCCACTCTGCTGCTTTTGCTTTTGGACAACATAGGAAATACCTGTGAGACTTAAGTATTACGCAGTAATAACAGCTAATGGTGCGTTTAAAAGCAGACATGAACTACCTTCGGACCTTAATAATAAATAATACCAAAAGGTAAATGTTGTATAGAAGATAGTGTTATTTATTGATGACATGCTTTTTATTTAAAAAAGCAAACAGTGATAAATAAGATGCTTTATTTTGAGTAGCTCCTTGGCAAAGCTCATACTGTATTCAACGTGAATGTAGTCAACTATATACAGTATACAACAACAGCTCATCTTCCTACAGTGGTTAAAGTAGGCAAGTCATATTGACATCTCCTCTTGTTTTTTTATTTAATGCCACAAACAATCAGCACAATGAATCCCACGATTGAGTTGTGCTGTATATTGTGGTAAAACATAAGCACAGCTCCCAAACCTCCAGAAAACATGAACCAATCGCTTTGCCTCAGCCGAAAACTAAACATCATAAGCTTAGTCGACTGAATAACTATAAGACAAATGTGGTCTTGCCTGCATGATTTCTTTTTTATTTGTGTACAAATAACATTGTGAACTGTATTTTTTGTATCATTGAGGTTGTGACTGTTGTTTTTATTATAATGTACATAAAAAGCACTTTATTTTAATTTTTTTTAAAATAAATGAACAATAAAATACAGAAGAAGACAGAAGTTTAAGCTTTGTGTTGTCCTCACTCTTTTGTCAAATCAGCAATTATTGCATAATTTTATTAATACTAGACAGCAGTGCAAAAACATATACCTCAAATTTATTATGCATTTAACTGCATCCTCACCAAAACATTTAGCAGTTAACACATGCCCCAACAAACAACAACTTTTCAAATCCTGTTTTATGCAGTTCAAAGAAAACCATGAAAAACCAGGGTTATACTGTTTAACTGTGGTCAACTGGAAGGAATGACGCAACCATGAAGACCTGACAAACATCATAGATTTTTGCACTGCAGCATCATGGATTACACGGTGATTATTCTCTGAGGAGGGTCATCTGAAAATCTGTATGCAGTACATCAGCTCAGTGGAGAGCACCTATGACATCTGGAGACACGTTTAACCCAATTATTTTAGGTTTTCTTCTGTTTTCGTCATCATTTAGACCCCATCTGCTGTAATCATTATGCAGACCTATATTCTTTTTATCATTACCTTCAGAGAAACAGCCTGAATGAGACTACATTACTCTCTTTTTCACAAGTGCCATTTGCAAAAATGTCATGAGGTAATACAATTTAGCAAAAAAAAAACAAAAAAAAAAAACATACATACATACAACATTGAACATATTAAGATCACAATTACATTATAAACATTGGTATAAATGTTTTAGTCTGAACAAACAAACCCACATGTAATTATACACATACATGATATTTTAGTAATATTTTTAATATTTTGTTAATTACACATCTATTAATGCCTAACTACTGTTTTATTGTGTGAGTCATCATAAAGTGTTACCGAATTTCACTTTTATGTTACAATACAATACACATTTTCCTATATAACCATACAGATTAAACACCGCTGACTGGAGATAGTTAGACATGTGTTTCTTGTGCAACAAATGAAGTTCCCCAACATTTCACAGAAAAAGTTTATTTGTTTAGACAAACCCAGAACATGAGTTATTCAATAGTGAGCATATCACTTGGTCAAACTTAACCATCTGGACTGAGTAACACAATTCCTGACATATGGTTTTCATTTTTACAGCATCACAAAAAAAGTTTTATTGCTCATTTAGACATTTAGTCAAAGGCAAACTCTTTTTTTCTTTCTTAGGCACTATGGAAATCACATACAGTAGATAACAAATGACCACATGATATATTCTTGAGACATTTAATGCTACTCCATAATCTGTTGTTATTTATCTGAGGATGTACTTACCTCACACTTTGGCCTGCTATGACTAGACAACAGAAAAAACAGAACGTAAAATTAAAAATAAGGATCTACAATGACGCTATTATTGATCTGAAGGTATACGTATTTCAGTCTGTCTCATACTGTTTGGGTCATATCTACTGACTGCTGTATATTCTTTATGTTAAATCCATATGGTGACTCCTGTGCTACTTTCCCATCTGGATGGTTGAATCTTTTCACATTAGCTTTTATGTGAAATTGTCATAACACTGTCAACGTGTACCAGAATCATGTTACTTTCTAAACTCTTTATAGACTTTTCCGTGTTCCTGATCCAAGGACAGTTTATTATATACAGCCTGATGACAACCAAGCCAAAATGACCAAGTACGACCAACCTGTCAACAAAGGTATAGATTTTGTTTGTTTTGTTGTTATTATAGCAGTGTATTTTGAGCTGTCTGACTCCTGGTAAGTCAGAGATCAGATGTGAGGAGAAATAATGGCCTGTGCGATGGTTTAGTGGTCACATATCGTCTGCTGAATTTCCAGTGCTCTTTCCAGTGCTCCCATCTGAACACTGGGGTCAGCAACCCCAGCAACTCTGCAAAATCCATCAGACCAGGCTCTTTTTTTTTTTTTTTTTTTTTTTTTTTGTGCCTCCCTCAGGCTTACCTTTTGATGGGAGAATAAACATAATTGTTCTCCATTCTTCAGATATGTTTTCTAATCCAAACTTCCAATATTATTTTGTGTCCATCATTAAATCTCACAAGAAGTCCATAAGCCCTTTCACTTTTAGCCCCAGAAGCTCATCTGCTGTCAGTCATTTTATAAAGATTATTAGCAAATCAGTGCAGTGTGACGAAGTGTTTGTTTTCTGTGGCTTCAAAATTTGTTGCAGTGTTTGTTTCACTTGCATTTACATAGCAAATTTCGCAGCAATGCATTGTTGAGCCATCCTAAAACTGAAAAACAGATGATAAAAGGAGCCACAGCCTATCGAATTCTAATGTGATAGATGGATTACATATTGTAAATATGCTTCTTTGCTCTGTTTTTATAAAGCTTGCCAAAATTTCTTGGGAAATCACTGTGTAATGCTGTACTTTGAGTGACATCATCCCAAGCTGTATAAAGAGTATCTGAAATGATAATGTGTATATAAAGGTTTAAACAAGCAAACTGCTGACTTCACATTTGTTCCTCTTCTTTATTCCACGCTTCAGCTCATCGGCTAAATCTGTGACTTAACCATACGCCCTGTAATCTGAGAAGAGAAGCTACAAACTTGATTTCTGGTAAATATGAGCATAATGGCTTAATGGCTAAAAATAGGCTGAGCTGGAGCTTATACTGGATATTATAACCATATGGACTTATTGAGTGGGTGAAACAAAATCCAGTTATGTGCACATTAATACGTTGTGTGTATGTGCATGCCTGTACATCTCTTAAACCATATGGATGTTCACACTGTCACTTCTGAAAACATTGTTTTTATATAGTTTGCTATAGTATACTTAAATACATACCTACATATGAATGCATATTTGCAGTTGAAATTATGGTCTGGGCACAATTATGTACAAAAAGACACTGTATATGTCTGTTTTACTGAATAACACACAGTAGGCCTGTTTTATCTGTGAAATAGTGTCAACACTGCATACATCAGAGAGAGAGAGAGAGAGCTGATTGTCATACATCACTAAATCCATTCTCCTCCTTCAGAATTATGATTAGGCCTTCGTTTCCCACAGTACCTGCTGCCACCTTGTGGTAAGAAGCCACTAGGACATGCTCTTGTTGAAAGAGCAGTTGACACATTGGTTTAGTGGGGCAGCCATGAGCACAATTTAACTTGTCACAGACATAAGACACTGTAATATATATATAACTGGTAGGCGTTTTGTGATGATGACTTATATCAACCATTGTATTTGTATTTTTTCTTGTTGTGTTGTGGGATATTGTATTAGGTGAAGT
Source organism: Rhyacichthys aspro (assembly GCA_036850595.1). NCBI lineage: Eukaryota > Metazoa > Chordata > Actinopteri > Gobiiformes > Rhyacichthyidae > Rhyacichthys > Rhyacichthys aspro. The sequence continues at coordinate 10,572,614 of CM072150.1, read as the reverse complement.
TATATTCCACTAAGTACTTAAATAACATTTCTATAAAGTATAACAGATGTTATTTTCAAGTAGAAATGAGGGGTTGATGGTAAAGAGAGGAGGGGGTAAAAGGGTACAGGGTAGTTAGGACAGAGAAGGGTCTGTGAAAGAAGGGTTAGCTGCCTCTCAGTTTCAGCAGCCTGCTCTGTTTTTCTTTCTCTTTGATTTCTTCTTTTTTGGCTTCTTGTCTTTCTTCTCCATCAGATCACTCTCTTCTGAACTGTTTGTGAACTCTCTGAACTCACCTGTTTTTGTCCATCTTTGGTTTGCTCATCCATTACATGGTCTTTTGCCTGGCTGTCCTCCTGCTTATTCCCCAGTTTTTCTCTCAGGTTCGTTCTGTTCACTTTCAAAGACAAGCTCCTGAAAAGAGTATTAGGAGCAGTGAGCGAGCGAACACCATCAGTGGGTCTGTCTTATTTTTGTATGTCATGCACAATTGCCCCAAAAGACACATACCAAACACTTATTATTATCTCTTTGCTCATCTGTCAAATGTGTCTATCTCGGCTGTGACTGTCCTCCTGCTCTTTCTCCAGGTTTCTCGCAACATCCTCTTGCTCATCTCTGTAAACAAGCTCCTACAAAGAGAAATATAGGCTCAAAGTAGCAGCAAATTAGGGGTGATCTTCTTTTTGCCACAAACAATTCTCCAGAGCACAAATATTCCTCACACACACAAACTCTTAAGTGTCACCAAACCTTGTGTCTTTGGCTGTCCTCTTGTCGTTAGATTGTTCAGATTTCTGTCTTTGTGAACTTTTCTTGGAGCTGCACTTTGGCCATTTGTTTGTTTTCAAGGAGGTCCTTAAGAGTCTGGTTGTCCTTCTTCAAGGCCTTGATCTTATTGACGGTGTTGCACAGAGCATCACTGAGACTCTGAATGATGGATGTTTGATATAGCTGCTGCACAGTGAGCTGCATCAGAGGTGCCGGGCCCAGTAAACCAGGACAGAAAGCGAAAACTTGTTAAGACACTGCCAAGCACCCACACTCATGTTGTCCTTAAATCTTAACCAAATTAATTTGATCTTGAAAATTTTGGTAACAAATGTCTTTAGTTTTAGTTTGCTTTATTTAGTAGTATTTTTTTTTTCTCCAAACCATTCTTTTCCAATCAAACAACATCTCAAATTCATCTATTCAGATTATGTAAAAACACAACTGTATATGTTTAGACATAACTGAAGTTGGTCAACAAAAACAAAAACTAATATAAACCTAAAAATAAAATCTATTCGAAATCCCATTGGACAAAACCACAACTTACCAGGTTTCTTGAACTTGTCCAGGTTTGCATATTGTCTGCTGAGGTTATACTGTAGCAGACTTAGTTTTGCAGAAAAATTTGCCGTTAAAAATAGCAGATTGTGATTCTGTCAGAGTTACTCTCAGAGCTTGGTGGAGCTGTATTCTTGGTTAAAGTGTAAAATGTTTGCTCTCTCAAAGGCAATGTGTGTCTCTCTTCAGTTCGTCGAGTGTGAATGAAGTCCTGAGGAATCTCAGTTAAACCCACTCTGTCCTGGAACCATGATGAAATAGGGTAATTCTTATTCTAATGTTATTATATAACAATAATTAATCAATAATCAATTATTATGGAGTGTTTTAAAATATAAAATAATAGACCCAATAAAATAAGTTATTAGAGACTATGAAGAGCACCCAACCTCACTGTTATGTGCTCAGTATTCTCTCAAATGTGATCTAATTTGATCCTAATTTCACTAATCACTCCATCTCTCACCATGCCACTCACTCACACAGACACACACTTACCGAATAATGGTTAAAGTTACCTCCAGATATGCATAGACCTTTAAGATTGTGTCAATTATAGTCACTTTGTGTTATAACTGTGACTATAAAGTGTGTTCTCTGCTGACCCTAAATGTGTCTTGTAAACTTTTGGTAGATTCACCGTTTTGCTATTTGCATTGTTTTCTATTCATTTTTAATTTCACTTCTAGCTACAGTACATACCTATAGCTCTTACATTTGACCAAAGTCAGACAAGACGTGGCTAGCATTGAATATATATTGAATATTGCAGAACAGTAATCAGCATTAACATACATCAAGTATGAACTAAAAAGATACTTTATTTGAACCAACAAGGGGGCTTTAATACAAAAATACACAAGTGTTACGTATGTGGTTTGCAACAAGAAGTGTTCATTTCATTTTTCTCCTGTTGCTGACGCCCCTGTGCATGCAGCCTCAGCATGGGACAACTGCTAACAGACACGATTTCACCAAGTAAAATAACAAATCCAACAAGCAATGTCAATTGCCAAAGGGAAGAGAGTAGGATCCTAGATACTTGAGTCTGGACAGAGATTGCAGATCCATTTTGATTTGATGGGATGTTCAGGAACACTTTTACTTGGACTTTGTGCTCCCTTTTCCTGTTTCATCTGCTTTTTTCTGCTTCTGCTGCATTATTTCAGCATCCCTAGAAAAGAGAAATATTTTTTGAGAAAGAAGGCATAGGACAAACCATAAAGCACATGCTGAGGTAAAAATTTCCAGTTACATAGCACAAATCTGAGAGCTATAATAATTTCATAAATGTTAAACCTGATGTGACTGTAATTTTCTTATTTGCCATTTACTGCTCACCTCTGCTTTCGGGCAGCAGCAGACAGCCCATCCTCGTTCCTCTTCCCTTTGCCCATTTCTGTCTGCTTTTTTGCATGCTTCTGGCGTGCAAGCTCACGTTGGTTTCCTCCTGCAAGTTACAGAGGAAAAAGAAACAAATAAATAACACAGAAATCCCCAGAAGAAAACAGCAATGTCCCAGTTTGTTGACATAAATGACCGCGATAGGATGGTGAAAAAAGTAAAAACATGAGAGCAGCCGACGTGGCACAGGGGCGCTCTGGAGCAGCTTCATGCACACAGCTGAGGACAGACGACATCAGAGCATCACCGAATTACTCTCCAGTCATAACGGGGTTAAAAATGAATAGACTGTAACAGAAACGTAACAGTGTCCATGAAAAATGACCTATAAACAAATGCAATTTTTTTTTCTTTCTAGCTAGCCGAAGCTTCACCGCAGGCCGAGGCTGAACGGATGACCTACTAGCATTAGCCAGCTGCTGTTGACAATCACCCGTCGAACAATAATATAGTAGTTACATCTCCATCTCACATTAAAAACACGTGGCTACTCATTTAGACAGCAACTCGAGCGCATACAAATACACACAGCTTAGGGTTAAAAACCGAGAACATTTTCAAAGTCGTTTCGTTATTTTTATTTCAGCAAATAGACTGAACCCATATATCAGCATCGACGGCGACGAATGCTAACACAGCAGGCGAAAACAACGAGCAAAAGACATACATGCAAACGTGTAAAGTACATGGATGCCTTACAGTCAAAGTATATGTCGATACCCACTGGTCATTTTATTTAGTGATGCTTCTTTCGCCTGGAATCCAAAGATCAGCCTAAGGGCCGCTTGCTCCCGTCTGGTCGCTCCAGTAGCTGCTCCGCCTTGGACCGCGTAGCTCACAGTGGCTACAAGAGTGGAAATCTCGTGAGACCACGAGAACGAGACTGTTCCTTCGGCCCCGACGCGCACGTTCATTAAATCAGACAATAAAATAGTTACCTGTAAAATGTGAAGTGAAAGTTTTTTGCTCTCGTTAGTGACAGCCCATTTTGTTAAGGTATGTCGTTTTTGCAATGATTCAAATAGCCTACGCATTTTAGTTCTGTGTTTAAAATGATTTGGGTATTTTATTTTGAAGGAGGCGGCCAACTGTTTATATAGTCTTGCTTTGCATCGAGACTATGAGGCTTTGAAGGTTATTAATGCCATATCAAATTTAGTTTTTTTCCATTCACACTTTTCGTTTAACTTCTTTTAGTCTTATAGTAGTATTTCTTCTTTTTGGACATAAGCTTATTTTGGTAAGATAACCATATTCGGTCCCAATGGTTGTCTTAAAAACCCGGGCAAATTTTTCACCAGCAGATGGCAGTGTAGACTAAACTAGATAAAACACCTTTTTACAATGAGTTCACACAAGAGATTCTCTTTAAAATATCAAATCATCATATAACCAACAGACTGAGGATAAACCCAGAAGTCAAATCCTCCTCTGCAATGAAACCCACGTGTTTTCCAACTGTTTTGGTTGCATGATTTTATAGACTGTCTGGTAATTAAACAAGCTAAGTGAGACCGCTGAGTCATGTCTGCCTAAAATGAACTTTTACTCAGACACTGACTCCCAAAATAGAAAAGAATAACACAGTGTTTTTGACTAAGTGTCCATCACGTGTCTATTACCAGTGTGAGCCATAAACAGTCTCTGGCCTCTGAGCCTGCATGAGCAAAATATTTTATTTTCAAGGGAAGCGTGATCACTGGCTCATCTACATGGTCTGTAATTTGGATAAACTGGAGTTAAAGCATAACCCAATAATGGTATATTCCTAGATCTGTTTGGATTTAGCAATGATCATCATTATTGGGTTTTCTCCTGCTTTAGTTCTGGATTAGAAAGAAAAACAATGCTAAAAACACTCAAATCGCAAACTGAGGTTAAAAAGGAACTAAAGCTTTATCTGCTTTAGTCGAGAAAAGTGGCACAAAAACAGAGATTGATAAATTGTTCTTAAAGGGGAAACCTGACTTCTCCAGCAATTTTTGATGACAAACAATAAAGGGAACTGAATTGACTTTTGCAAAATCCATGAAGCTGCATTAACAGAGGTTTATATAAGGCCCTAGGACACGGGAAGTAGGCGATAGGGACCAGGGTTAACTACATAATTGCTGCCGAAATAAAACAGAGTGGTTCTTTCAGAGAGAAGTGTATTATGCTCTAACCTGCTCCATCTTGTCTTCAGATTTACACTCTTGCATGATTTGTATTTTTATAAGAATATAACAAAATCACACAATCAAAAGCATTTTTACTTGTGTAGTGTAAATTATACATCCCTTCATTTGAAAATATATCACACAGAGATGATTTGATTTCTCGGTTTAACAACATAAATGATTACCATCCAAACTTTTAACTTAATCCTTTAACAGTGAGTAGAATAGCATGACAAATACAGCGGTCAGTTTATTAGGCTTCTGGCGACATAGGGCGGCCCAGGATGTCTGCTGCTCGCTTGTTTTCTCAACAGCTGCTTTCTGTGACAGCTTCAGTCCTGCTTTAACCCCACTATTTCTGTCTCACAGTGCAATTATCACCACCTGGTCGTTTTGACAATTTACTTCACTGCTTTTGCCCCTAAAGAGCTCTCAGCATTAAAACTGGCCTTATTTGACTGCAATTCAAGTGGGAAGTACAAGGAAGGTAAGTTTGTGTCGCTTATGCATCCAGGTGAACTATTGGAGAGTTTCTTTCCCAACACATTACAGTGTGTCTTTTTTCAAATGCTGCTCATGAAGTGGCCGCCGTTGTTGATGTGTAGCAGTGCAAACTTGGTGTGACAATGTGGACGTATGGCGCATTCCTCTCTGTCTCATTTTGCTGCTCTCATCCATCACAGCGCCACTGTCCTGCCCGCTGCCACGCATGATTGATGGCCTTTGCTGATCCTGTCTTGTGCACCGCCTTAATGTCTCTCGTGTCCTCATCGTATTGGACTGACTCAGACACGGCCCCTTTGAAATGACTATGTTTGTGCCTCATTGCAGACAAATATGCACACAATTGTTAAGAGACCATGTATGCTGTCAGACTTGGGGAATTTTAAAGTTTTTCTTTAGGGTAGTTAGTGTCACAAACTGGGGTCAAACAGGGGTCAAATGTACACAACTATCAGCAGTTAATCGCAGGGCAAATAGTGAAGGACAACCATTCACTTTCAGATTTATTCACTAAGGGCAGTTTAGATTCCCCAATTCACCAACTAATTATATGCTTCTAACATCCCGTAAAATTGTTTATTTAAAATGTATAATCACACACATTTTAAATGAAATCATGCATAAAACACTCATCAATAATAGATAACATACACTACCCAGTCCTATTTAAAAACAAATGTATTGTTATGCCATGAGACAACGCCTTACAACAGTTTTGTAAACAGACATTCTTGGCTGTTTTAGACATACAGCCCAGTATGTTCTGACATAAATCAGCCTGCCCACATTTTGCAGCTCTGAGCTTCAATTCACCTGCTGCCTTTGTCTTCTATACTGTGTGCACAAAGGAAACATGTCTGCAAATAGGTTCATGGCTTATTGTAAGCTGAAACAAGACACTTTTGATCACAAACTAAAGTGGTTATCATTACATAATACAATAAAATTTGATGCCTTGACTGATTATGATTATGATAAGAGCAGAATTTTCCTTTTCTTTCCAACAAACTTTCTCTCTGCCATGTGTTTCTGGACAAAAGGAAAGGTGGAGCCCAGTGATCTTCTGATAAGTAATAGAGGGCATTTTGTCAAAGGTCCTGACAAAAGGACCTTTGCTCAGTATTGCTTATTATTCACAGTCTCACCTGTGCTTAAAGGTCAGTCCCTCTGCATTGTTTCAGAGTGGCTCTACAGCCACTCTGGCCGGAGGGAGCTCCATTTGATCAAATGCCTTTTCTGAGATAAAAGACAATGGATGGGCGTCAAGGTAATGCCCCCTGCAGAGCAGATGTTGCACTTGTTGACCCAGCTACACTAAAAGTTCCAAAATTAGTTTCAAACTTTTTTTTTTCCAGCAAGGTATTTTACACTCATAAGAGTTTTTGTAGACAGGGAAATGGGGCTCAGGTTTCATCTTGTCTGAACTGTGTCAATTTTATTTTATTTACTTTATTTTTATGTAATCCCTTTGGCCAATTTAAAATGACTTTTTTTCTGATTGCAACATTAGATATTACCAGACTGACAACTCCAACCGGTGCTCATGAGTAACAGCATCAAATGAAGAAGTTTACAGTTAAAAGTACCCATATTTGAGGCATTTCACTGAACAATCCACATGTTGTTTAACTGATTTTTGTCCATATGGTTACCAAGGCAACATATGAGAATGCGAATAAAGGGATGAGCAGATATCAGTGGAGCATGAGCAGGGGTATACCATCAGTTGAGTAATTTCATTTTTGACATTGGACAATCCTACATCCATGAAAACAAACAAAAAATACATATTAATGCAAACAATACCCTCCTCAATTGTGAGTTCATTATGTCACAAAGGACTGTCCACATCCTGTCTAGCTTCCACATAAGCTGTCTCTTTTGCAACTCATCTTGGTTGCCTCCAGAAACCCAAGGGCTTGCTGTTGTCCATGTAGTATGTACATCTTCTTAATCTGTGTGGAACCTCCTGTGAGACTTGTAATGCACTGGCAATCCATTTGAAGCAGTCTGCAAGAATGTGAAGCTTCTTGTACAATTTGTTTGTGCCTATATAGTGCTGCAGGTGGACAAAATATATTTGTCCTTTAAAATAATGGTGTCACCAGTGTCTTATTCTACACTTATTTTATTCAAAATGATACGTATTAATGTAAACAATAAGTTATTAATGTAGTATTATTGTAAATAATAATTTTAAACAATCAAAATAATAAAAAAGAACCATCTCAACTGAATCACTCTTTTTCCACTGTATAGAAGCCTACTGTCACAGCTGCATGCATGAATGAACAAACAGTTGTGCATTGAAAAAATGTTCTTCTGTGAAGTCAAAACACAGTGTTCTTCTTAAACTTACTTTTAGTGACTCTCCCAAAAGGAGAGTCACTAAAAGTAGCATCATCATGTGGGATTCTGCTTCATGGCAACCAGGCTTTAGTGGGCCTCAATTAGCAGAGTGGCAGGACTCTTGGGAAGCCCTTTTCCATCTAGAGCCAAAGCTCTTGGGACTTGAACAGAACAGCTTTAGTGCACAGCGCTCATGAGTACAGTCAAGCCCATTACTGCTCATCCACAGTGTAACAAATATCCACAGCACCTTGTCCCTGTGAGGACACATCCAGACAAATATTATGAAAGCTCAAATTAGCTGCAGCATGTTTCTTTAGTCTGGCTCTACAGTGCTAAAGGTTCTCAGTGCATGTTTTATTGCTAGACCTTTTAGTCACATCACAGAGAGTGTAATAGTGCAATTACAACACATTTATTAGTCAGTCTTTACCTACCACTCGCATTTCAGACAAGTATAGCTCAACCTCACCTGCTCTCGTGCCTTGTGGTTTCAAACTATTATATTGATACTTATATTAAAGCATTGCCTTCAAATAAGAGTAAAGAGGCTATTGTTGAAGCACTCTTTGATTATTAAACTTTATAAAGGTCTCTTTAAATATAACATTCAGTATGTGTTATATATCCATGTTGCTTTAACCAGAATGTTTAAAAATGGATGTGTCTTTGTTTGTCCTTTCTTTTCAGATCATGTCTTATTTCATTTACAGACGTCTGTGGCCTATGTGAGTCATCCAGAGGAGCTCCAGAGCTGCCAGGGAAACTGCACTCTGAATAACTGTACCTTTTTAACCAACAAAGCTGTAGCTAATGTAGCACATATTGATCACCTCAGCAGCACATACTACATGACTATTACATGAGAGAAAAGGAGCACTGATCCACACTTTTGTGGACCCACCCAATAACTTTCAAGTGTGATTAAGAAGAAGATGGCTTTAATCAGGCTTCAAAAGACATGAGCAGTTTGTTGTGGCTAAACATTAATGACAAGAGGACAAACTGTGATTTCTTCTTCTTTGTAAAGCAATTACATTGTAAACATATACAGGCCTCAGTGAATTTGCAGCATTGAATGTGAGTGCGTGAACATATATGCACATATATACTGAGTTACCATTGACGTTGAATGGCCTTGCTGTATAAAACATGTATTAATGTGGATGCTCTTGTAACAGTTTCTATGAGGATGGATGCATTATATAAGTCAGAATAAATGCCAATTAAAACTAAATAATTTAACTCTCTAGCTATATCCTCTAATTGATTGAATATGGATCTTCATATGAAGAGAATTTATGGATGTATGCTGTGTACAAAGAAACATACTTGGACTGTTATTCAAAAGAAGAATAATAGTGTCTAGAAGTTGGTAGTATAAATATATTTCTTACTAATTTTGTACACAATGTCAATATACATTATTTGGTGCACTGAACAATGCAATACAGTAATATAACTCTATCTGTAAAGTTTTATGTGACTTTTTCCTCAGTCTTCTATCTTTCTATATCTTATGAGCTTGTCCAGTTATCCAGCGAGTTCCAGTGGCACGCATCATTTTACAACTGTCTATTTAGTGAGGTGGCAGGGAGTCCACTGTGGCAAACTGACATAATCAGAAGATTGTCTAATTGCTTATCACATTCTGATCTGCCCCTATCTGAATATTTAGTTGATAGCAGGAAACATTAGAAATCAATAGGCCAACATGTTGATACTATTAGTGTGCCTTTTATTAAAACAATGATTTCATTAAAATCCCTCATTGTACAACAACAGAGAGAAAGAGTTATTTCTCAATATTTGCGAAAACATTGCCTGTCTTGGTACAACCTCCGGAGGTTTTCTTCAGGTCAGGGAAACACAGAGCAGCTCTTGTTTTAATGTCTCATTTCATGCGTGGAGACATCAGTCACACCTGTACACTCACTGTAAAAACAGTGTCTGTAAAAAGCCTGTGATCGCAATAAAACACCAAACACCTGGGTCTGCTTAGCAACCAGTATACACACATGTGTGTGAGTCCATGTGTATGTGCCAGCCTAAAGGGGTGTCGACAGAGAGCCAAACACAAAAACACAGTCACACACTCTCAGATGGCAGATTCAAGTCTCAACTGTTTGTGGTAAACTTTTCAAGCCAGTCACTTTGAACGTTGAGAACAAAAGTACAGATCTCTGAAGTGAACATAAGCCCACTTTCATGTGGTTCTAAAATCACTAAAACACTTTTGACTTACCAGTTGAAGAAGAAAACTACCATAAGTGTTTTCACTTTAAACTAGCTTACTAATAAATCACATTTTTGAAAACACTTACAGTGTACAGTGGTACAATGGTACATTTGGTTACAGCATATTAGGAGACATGTTGACAGCAGTTACATTTATTTGTACTAGATGGTGAGGTTTGGGATCTTTTTGCAGGTTATTCACATATTAGACATTCCTTCACTTCTCAAAAGGCTCAGAGTTTGCTTCCATGTTTTACTATTCTTGGGTCTCTTTGTCACTCAGTATTTATTATTATTAAAAATGTTTTTTGTTCAAACGAGCTTTAAGACACGTGTGATACTCAAATATTCTATAACTTTAAGTAGAAGTTCATCATATGTCAGCGTACATATACTTTAGTTTCATATTGTACAATTATAGATGTAATATATTCTTGGCTACATTTGCAGTTGCATTTGCAGTTTATTTCTCTTCACTTTTGCAACATGTGTGCACATTTAAAACATTTTCTTCACTACATAAAAATGTGCATAATTGATGCCAGCTGTTATAACAGTAAAAGTGTGTGCAGCAACATATCGTCGTAGCTTCTATGAGCGCTAATAGATGTGGGCTGTTTAGCCATTAGGTGCTAATTGCGTGTATCACGGACAACTTTGAAAACTCATTGCACAAAGTGCAAAATGAATTTTCTTGCATTAAAAAATTGACATGTCAACCTAACAGAAATGAGACTTATGTGAGGCCACTCTTATCAATGGCAGCTTGAATAAACTTTATTTGCATCTACAGTAGCATAAACATATTCTTCTCACAGCAGAATTTTCAGAGAATTGTCCTGCCATTTGTATTTGCAAATTAAAACTCTGTAGTTTAACAGCCCTAAAAGAACAAACACAGATACACAGAACAATAGCAAGAAAGTGCTTGTTGCCAGTTGCAGATGTCCTGGGAGTCATTGACCTCAGGTGTGAAGTGTCACTCCCAGGGGCTGATGCATTAGGGGTTTCCCATGCAGCAGATGGCAAACTTCAGGCAATGAGTGGACTAGACATAGAAGTCAGGTACAGACCAGATGGGGGCAGCTAATGGTTAATCTCCCACTGCTGCTTGATTGGTGAAAGAGTGACTGTAGACCCAAAGCGTAAAGGCCAGAAGAAAATCTGATGATCAATAACATGATTTATTTGCACTTTAAAACACACATTCATCAACAAACATGTAAGGTTTAGATTTTTGTTTTTAAAGCTAAAAGCACAACATGACTTAAAGATTCAGTGCCACCTGTTCTGTGTTGACCGACAGTAAACTGATGCCTGCTGTTTACAGACTTTCATTCAGAGAGTAGCTTAGCTTCTATTTAACTAAATTGGCTTATACTTGTCAGACAGATCTGCCTTGGCAACCATCACCACTTGTGCTCTTTCTTACAGTTATGCAAGCAGTTGACGTTGCTTAGAATTGATATATTTCAGGATCATGCTGCTTGTCATGGCAGTGCAGCAGTGGACCTCACAAACACATGGTCTACAGCGACATATTTCAGCATCAGCTTTACACAGTAACCAATAAATCAAGGGGAAGTTGGGCAGACATGTCAAAAATAACTAAGCTCATTAGATCCTCACAATAAGCATCTTTTCACCAAATATTATTTGCTATCTGACCCACAACCTGTGCTGCAATATTTTCTTTTTCTTTTAGAAAGTGTTACAGTGTGTCCCTGTCCCAGACTGAATCAGACACACGCGTCTCACGTTCTGTCAGCGTGGCCCCGCCCACAGCGTGACGCAGCAGGCACAGAGTTCAGCTCACAGAGGAAAGCTGCTTTTACTGAGAGACTGGGGAAAGCCAGAGATGGCTTCGCTCAGACAAGAGCACCACTATGGACTCTCATGTGGAAAGAACAACAAAATTAACCCCAACAGGACGCTGTACCATGTCAAGCTCACGGACACCGCTTTACGAGCTCTGGAGGCTTTCCAAAACAATAAGGTAGTAGCTTTTCTTACAAGGTGTAGCGTGACATAGTGTGACGCTGAATTTACACTTGTCAAAGTTGTCATCAGTTGGTAGAAAGTGCTTTAAAAGGAGTTAAAGTATTCGGAATTCTCTTACTTCTTTTGTGTGCTTTATCTGCTTTTTAATTTGACCCAGTGCGTAGCCTTTCTCCTTTAGCCGAGCATAAATAAATAAATGCTCGTCTCAAAAACCCGCTACAGTTACTTGTGGCTTGTTAGTCCCGAAATCAAACTTGGTGCATCGCATACCAGGACTAACCCTGTCATTGTCGGGAAGCACATGCCCAGAGAGAGAAAGATGTTTCTGGGAAACTTCCCTTTTGCTTTAAGAGAAAACAGAAACAGACTACAGTTTGTTATCTAATGAAAAAGTAGGCTAATTTGTATTTTAAGCAAACCATTAAGAGCACAAAGGCATTACTGATTGTATAACTTTAATGCATGTAACCAGATCAATGGGCACTTACTTTAACTGATGTGTAGCTCCCTGACAAACAACACCTCTTTTCTTTTTCTTTATCAGGAGTCTTTACATTGTGAACCATCTATTTGCTTCAAAGGGAGTCAAGGGGTAAGTCTCTGACTTGTTTTTTATCTGTGGTCTAATATGCATGCTTAACAAATAGGGTGAAATGATGCAAAAACATGCTTGAGCATCTGCGGTCTGATTACTAAATTAGTTATTTCAATTTTGGTTTAAATGAAAATAGCTAAAAGAAATTTCAGTGTAAATTTGGTTATAACTGTAGACATACTTACATAAATGTGTTGTTTAAATCATTTTCTGATTTCTAAATTTCGTAGAAGCTATTGCTGGTCCTAAAAAGCCACACTACATACTATACTAGCAGCAGCAGGACCCTTCAGAGTGCAGCAAAAGGAGCTTATAGCCATGGCCTCTTGCAGATTGGAGACTCGCAGGTCACTGGGTCAGGCTGGTGAGTGTGGAGAAGCTTTGTTAGATCAGTGAGCGGTGCTGGGTCGAGGAGGGGAGTAAGCACAAGAGTTATTATAAGTTAAACTTTATGTATATAGTTTGCAATTCTTTCTGTGTGTATTTGTCTCAGTCTGATTAGTAAGTTTCTTTTGGGAGACACAGACTTGACCTAAATTGGAGCAGCATAGTCCTTGAGCAGCAAATTTGAGTCGGTGCTAATTTCTAAGGCCAGTTTGAGAGAATGGTGACCAATACTTTTTTGAGAAAATCAGATGTGGTGAGTTTTGTGAGTGTTGGCATCTGTAAGAAGGCATGTTCAACCCTTAAAAGAGTTGCTTTCTGGTGAGTAGTGGGTCACTGACGCAATATAAGCTGCTATACTGTCCCAAGACCCTGGGTCATGCACTAAAGGTGAGTGACCAGCTGCTCGCATTCTGGTTTACTCATGTGTTGAGCCAATAAGCACAGTACTAATAGGCTTCATTTAAGAATACAAGGATGTAGCTGTCACATAGTATTTTAAACTGTTAAACAAGCAATGTTAAACAATTAAATGTAAAGATACACTCACATTAGCAGCATGTGCTATATGCAGAAAATGGAATGATATTAGAACTGATTTTCATAAACATAAACGTAAAAACAAATGTGTGGGGAAAAATCTGTACACCATTCTCCTAAAACTGCTTGTTCTTAGTCAGTATAATATATATTCGTGCATACATTACGTTGTTGGACCTGTGGTGTGAGTGACTGAGGAATCTCACACTTCTCCCCTGGTCCTACATAAGGCAGAAGAGCTAAAGTTATTAGCTAAATGAATGTTTGGAGAGAATCACAGGAGCTGTAATGCTTGTAATTAAAGCATGAGGCATCATGACTTCAGTTTGCTTTAGCTTTCCCTGTCTACCCGACTCAGACATTCATAAACGTGAGTTGAGCACTGACACACTTTTGCCACTCTAATGGCTAGGCAGATGACATGAACTCTGGCCTGCTAAATTACCGTTCCTATTTCAAGAATAGACTCCCACTTATGTGTCTAGTAAAATGAGACAGACGACGTGTGCTGAAGGTGTGTGTGAGTAAAATAATCCTGTTTGTGTTATTTGGGTGTGTGTGTTGTGTTGACACTGTGTTGTGTGTGGCCCGAAGCCATGATTTATTCATGTGCCACCTCCTCTTTCCTGTTTGCCCCCCTCTGCCTATTGTAGCCCTACTGCCCCCCGAGTGACTCCCTCAGGACACTGCGGTTTGTTTGTTTGCTTTGCTTGTCTGTGAGTGAGATTTTTGGGGCAGTTCTTTGAGTATCTGTGCATTTGAGAAAGTGTGCAGGGTATGTTTTGATAGTCAATGTGGACAAACTGCCTTTTCCCAGATGTCAAGAGTTCGCAATGACACAGAAATATTAAAACAAACAGCAAACATGTCCTCCAGTACTTATTATCTGCTACTTTGCTGCAAGTATGCAAATCTTTCTTTCCTTCACTTGGATTACATACAGTATTTAACAAGTGTGAGAGTGCCCAGACAAGACAAGCCCACGTTCAGGCAGCTCTGAAAAATGCTCTGTCTGATTAAGCAGCTCGGAGATACGAGGCACATCTTGGCTCGCTGCAGAATGCCTTAATTCCCTGGTGTAAAAATCCACACCATAGGCTAATGAGGCATAAAAAGGCTCTTGTTTTCTGGAATCAGTCTAGCTGCTTCAGGGGGATTTGAAGGAGGTTGAAGGTGTGGCTTTTTATTGGTCTCCCACAATTTGTTAAAGTTGATTTTTTTAGGCCGATCGTTCTTGGCATCAGAGTGGGAGACCTCAAGAGATGCCTGTGGCACACAACTTCACCCGATTCCTTCATCATCCAACAAACGTGCATGTCTTGCAGTGACCGTCTTTCACCTAACCCTTAGAGCTGGCTACACTGGCATGCCGTTCAGTCCCTCTGTGAAATTGCAAATGAAAATGAATTGAAGGTGATTACAGGCCGGGGTTTGATTACATGCACTGTCTAGCACTTAAGGCAGCCACATTAATCATGTATTTCCAGCGAGCGAAAAACACACAGCATTACTGAAAGTGTTGACTGATTGACCGCTGGATCATAAAAACGTTTTAAAACAGAGTGTTTTTTTCCCTCCCTTTGTATGTGCCTGTATGTCACCCCCATCTCGCTCTCTGTCTCCTCAACCCAGCCACAGACACAGACATGCATTGTAATGTTTTGTATGGGCGTCCTTCATTGTGGAGAGGACTTGTCTTAAATAGCATGTGTCAACTTGTGGCCCTGGGAACCATTGGTCCCCTTTGTTTGTGATGAGAAGATGAGAAGTAGTGTTTACTGAAGTGTGGTGAGGGTGGCTGTTGGCTGCCTGTTTAAACGTGTATGAGTGTTTCTGAGGCTGCACCTGCACTGAAAACCCCAACATTCAGTTTTTGTTTTATAGGCAGATCAATATTATGTTATAGTATCTGGGTGAAGTGTGAAATTGCCATAATCCTGAAGTGGGTGGCTTGCCAAAGATCTAATCCCTTCTTTCTATTGGAGTAGTACAGGTTTGGTCAGTAATGGAAGTTTAAATTGCCAAAAGAGGTACAAAACATCCCAGGTGTAACATACGCTAAGAAAGAAAGAAAGGAAGGAAAGAAAGAAAAAAAGAAAGAAAAACAAACACATCTTAAACATGCTTGAAATACAATTTATAACTCTTATAGAAAGATGTGTGGCATATTCATGATGCAGTGGAGATGCAATCCTCTTCAGGGCTATCTGTACCAAACCATGCGTTACCAACCCATACCGTACCACCCAGTGGACACGTGCCTGAAGAAGTCCCACACAACTCTGTGGTACAGAGTTAAATACAGAGGCCGTTGAAATCAGCTGTATATCAATAGCAGCAGTGAGTTTACAAGCTAATATTGGTACGGCACATCAGTAGTTGTTTTAACCATCTCCTTAGAAGGGAATTTAAAGATAACATTTAACTTTTGTATTGACAAAGGAAAATCCATTTTAATTTTCTTTGCATGTGCAGCTTAGAAGTAAATAAACTCCCAGAGGAGCCGCCCTGAGGCTGGAGGTCTGGAATAAGCTATATTTACTGTGGAATAAAAAAATTATATATATTGTCAGCTTCAAATGTTTATCCTTTCATGACACTGTCATTTCAGCCCAAAATGGTACTGGATTAAATCTATACCTTGCTGGATTAAAACAAAAAGCAGAAGGAGCTGTGAAATTTAAATCTTCATAACCACCTCAAAGCGTATTTGTTGTTGTTGGGGTTTTTTTTGTTTGTTTTTTTACTGATACCTAAACCCTTACGGTTGGCCCTAATCTTAGCATCACAATTTTCTACATTTTAATTATTAGTTAGTAAAAGTAAAATTGCTGAAGTCGTTGTTTTTGCTGTTAAAGTCACCAGCAACTGAATATCAAACTTTTACCAGAATCTCCAATTTAAACATTGGTAATAGATAATTTTGAGCTTACACTTATTTACTATTAATTTTTGGTATCAGTGCACAATATATAACAATTGCAATATTTGTGTCTGAAAGAATTGCTTGAATCGCAGTAAAACTCATATAAGCCAGAAAAGGGGAAGCAGTGCCATGGCATCCCATTGGAGCAGAGGAGGCAACAACAAAAGCCGGCCTGTTTTCAGAAGGCCATTGCTTTGGCTGCAGAGGATGTGGAAACAATAGGCTGCATGAGATCTGCAGCCAAACCCCACATTCAACCAAAAGCTACCAGGAAACATAAGCCCTGCGCACGACACCAGTCTTTCACAGCTTTTATTCCAAACAACTTTATAGTTTGATAAAAGCAGGAACACAGGCCTTCCCGTCAGTGTGTGGAGAAACTCTTAGGGCCACTCTCAGATGATAATTTAACCTCAAAATAACGATTTATAGGTAAATGTAATATTATTATCAAAGCTAACTACATTTGACTAAAGGTCATGTCTAAGTAACTATAACTCAATTAACCACTGAGGACTTTAATTTAGAGTGACATGTTTACACTTAAAACCTAAGGTTAGACTCAAATCAAAAGGTAACTGTAACTAAAACCTTAACCTCTTAAAACATGTTAAAACGTTTCAACATTTCTTCAGCTAATTAGTTAAACATTATTAGTAAAGCAAGATCATGAAGTAGCCTATTGAAGATTGGAGGGATAAATCTGTGCTGAATTTTGCACATAAGAAGAATGGTGCCAGACTTGTTTAGTTGAGCTAGACTGGAGAGAAACAATCCTTCTGTAAAGTACATTCAGAAGCATGGTTCAGTTTTAGTTTTACATTTGATGTATGAACTAAGTTACCAGCTGCTTTCTTGGATTATAGTCTAGATTAGGGATGTCAAAGAAAGATAAAAACAAACAGCCGAGGTAGTTGTTGACAAATCAACAGAGATGAGTGGCCAGAGTTTACTCAGCATTCGAGGATAAAAAAGGAAAGTCTTGTCTTTGTGCCAAACTCATCGACTTTCACCTTTGACCTCTTGGGTCACTCAGCATGACTAAAGTCATTGATCACTGTTTAGAGCAGGACTTTAGTTTAAATGTAGTTCTCATTTATTCTGTGTGCCATTGTCTTAATATTTGCAACTTTTACATTTCATCTTTTGGAGAACTTTTTGGAGAATCAACCAACAGATTTCCTGAATATTTTACTTGAAAGAGTAGCAGTAAATAGTTCATTATTTATGGTCAGTTGAATTCTTATGCGTGCAGTCTTTTGTAGGAGAGGCTCCCTGGGTTTGAAGGGCCCTGTGTGCCTTTCAGGAGAATGTGTCAGACTTTGGGTCTGCCCTCTTTGGCTGGGAATGAGAGTGCTTGTTGTAGTTTGCACAGCAGGGATCCAGAAGTCTGCCGGTGGATGGGGATGAACAGGGAGCAAATCCCAGCCAGTGCCTTTGTGCATTGCATGACTGGGCTTTTAAAACAGCTGGAGGTCTAAGAGTGCATAACAAAATTCAATAAACAGAGTTTATAAATTATTAATTTGTCTTATAAGGAGGAAAGATTGGCGTGCTTCCATAAGTTTATTTTGCGTCTTGTTTCAAGTACTATTTCATTTTTGACATGCTTTTTATTAACACTGTATATTTATTTGAAGTGCAGAGGTAAAATGTCTATACTGTTTTTCAAAGTAAGACATGTCTGTCATGTCTGTTGTGGCTTGTGCGAGAATTGGTCTTTTCATTCTTCTGGAAAAAATATGTGGGAATATGGAGACATATATAGATTGAAAAAAATTCCTGTGGTGAAAGCCAGCATGTGTGAACATGTACAGGAGTCTGATTAGAAAATACCTATGTTGCTTTGTTGCAAAACTACAATGCAACATTTGCAGTCACAGTAATTGGGTGAAACTAATGGATTGCTTGATGAACAGAATAGCCAAGTGAGTAAAAAAGTTTGTCGTTACTGCCTGCAATATAAAATACTTGAGGGATTTTACAACATTTACTATAGCATCAAAAACATATTTTAGCCATAATACTGAAGTAAAGTTTGGCTAGTAAAGGTTAGTAAACATGCAAATACTTGCTGTGTTCAAAACTGTGTGGTTTTATATGTCAGTCTTGAAGTTTGCCATTGGTAGTGATTTAATAAAATTAAAGTCCATTTGTTGAAATGGAATACAGTACAATAAAATACAATAAACACACTTCAGCTGAAAAATATTAGCATTGTGTTTGTTCCTCTGAGTAAGCAGGCATGTCATCTTTGTATGTTCAGAGCGAGCAGGTCTTCTTCCATTCAGCATCATATGGAGCTCACAAACCAAACCCATGCTGTAGTGAGACCACACACATTTTTTGTCAATTTTTTCTCTCAACACGACTGACTATGATATATTTGCTTCTACAGCCTCACAGCCAGATACAACTATATCTTATACAATTCACCTTCAAATACAGCCAAACAAACCACAATGTGATCCCTCCCCACAACAGATACTGTTACATCTTAACAACTAATACACTCTGCTGTGAATCTAGAAAACAGCTGAAGTTATTACATTATATAAGGTTTTAGCTTATCAGTTGTCCCTGAAGCCATAACATGACAACACACAAAGACACCACCTTTCCTAGCTGAACAACACACACAAGAATATTATTTTAACATTATTATGACCATAACATCATATTTCAATATTTAATTTCTCCATTGTTCATTAATCAAAACCGAACTGGTTAAAGAGTTCCTATGTGTTCAACATTAGAACATATTTATGACTGCTCATGTGAGCTTAGGCCTGTTGGTTACTCATGCCAGGTAGTATCACAAATGGGTTTCTTATGATAACTGTAGATGTTCATTTGTACACATTGTAACTAAAGACTTACTTATTTATTATTGTATTTTGGGCGTGTGTCTTAATATTTTGCCTGCTAGAGTTGGAATAAGCTAAAAGAATGGTTGAAGCAAATAAAATAAAAATGAGTACGATGTTTCATATTTATTCAGGTATATCTAATACATTTCTCCTCTTTGTTTATTCTGATTTGTAGTACATCAAGATCCCAGCTCCCACACCAGATGCGCCTTCTGCTCTTCGTGTTTTCACTTTTTATTTGTCCAGTGACAGCAAGGACCAGCCTCAAGCCAGCTTTGACTGCATCCATCAATATGTATCAAGGTTTGTAGATATTCAGAGCTATATTTTTTATTTTGTTACAAGCATACTATATTTGTTATTTTGTAACAAAGTCACAGAATAGCAGTATTTCATCACGAAGTATGTGACTCCAAGAAATACAGTTAGCTTACTGCTTCCTGCTCTCTGGAAGGGGCAGTTGTAATTTCCTGTGTATTTTTGGCCAGAGCCTCTCATTATGGAGACCTAAGATGCCTTGTTTATTGAGTGGTTATGCATGCCTCCTGTGGTTTCAGCTCAAACTGGTCTCTAACTCCAGTCAGCTGGAAGAGCCAACTGCTCTACAACAGTTTAAAACCAAAACTGTGCTTAAATGACCTCTGCATTGTTGTATTTTGGTAGAACAAAAGCAAATGATTCACAGTTATGATTTTTAAAGTTCAATTATTTTAGGAAATTTTTTTCCACATACTATTTTAATTTTTATTATGAAAAACAGCCAGCTGCCACAACAAAGCCACAGTATGCCGTATATAGTCCTTGTTATGTTGCTCCAGTGTAGCTTAGCAGTGTTTGATTATATTATTACAGGTTTAATGCATACACAGCAAGAACCCCTTTGTTTCAATAATTGTGCTGTGGTATCTTGCAGTGGTGGCCGCGAGCAGTTAGAAGGTCAAGGCATCATTCAGGACAAGATCACGGTGTGTGCCACAGACGAGTCATACCAGATGACTCGTGAGCGGATGTCTCAGGTTGAGAAGGACAGCTGGAACCGCTCTGCAATTGAGATCAAACCTGGAGCCACACATCCAAGTAAGAGCTTGTTTAAAGTGAGAAGATGTCAGGTTTCAGTCTAGATGAATGCTACTACAGTAAAAGCAAAACAAAATGAATTTGAGATAATAATTATAAACTTTGTTATAATGTTTCTGCTTAGATATGGTTATTGGTCCAAATTATTTTTTGTTTAATTTGTTCAGCAAGAATGTAGTGCTAATATTATTAAAATATAGGAAATTGGATAACTGGTGGAAATTCTTTGTAATTATTATACTAGGTAACTGGATTTATGCTTTTATTTTCACTCTCCCTCAATAAAAGTTGCAGTGTTGTATATTTAACTGCATTTATTGTGCAACGTAAGGTCTTAGGGTAAAGGGCATTTTTACCCACAGGGAAAAGGTTTAATAAGTGCGCTGCGTTCTTCATTCAGCCTCAGGAGGTGCTCGTAAACATGCCACATTTTATCAGACTTACTAGAACCTATATATCCTGCATTAGACATGCCATACTGTAATTATTACATAATTTAGTATTTTTTACATAGTCCACATGTGGTGTAGGGGCACTGCAGAGACCCACTGTTTAATTGCATGAGACAATTTTGTGGTTGAAAGGTAAGACTTCTTTCCCTGTACCTCCGCCTCCCTGTGACCTTCAAGGCACAGATTAACCTATAATGAGATTAGCATCGAGAGATGGCTTTCACTGCTCTGACATGCCCTACCTGCCTACTGCAATAATACCGGCATTGATCATTGTGAGTTAAGACAAATGGCTCTCAAATGTGAAATATTATACAGTCTTTACAAATATATGTCATGCAGGTTATGTAACTTAGCAGTTTGTCATAAAATTGGCTGTGACTCTTACATTCTTTGTGTCATTTCATTTTTAAGTTTCTCAGAACAAAGTCCTTTGTGGTTAATGCTTTGACATTCTCCAAATGTCAGAGGGAAGATTTGATTTTTGGCAATTAAAGAGAAACATGTAATCTATATATCTGTGTATACTTTTAAAAGTCAAATATTGTCATGTAAAACAAAGTGATTTATGTGCATTTAGGTCGGACCACCAAGTTCCACAAAAAACCTGCTCTATCACTGCCAGCATCAGATACCAGTCTCTGTAAACAGCCCATCCACAACCGGCGGGGCCCTAGTACAGCTGTACCAGCCCCGAAGCCTCTGAGAGAGCGGCTCATCCACCTGCTGGCTCTCAAACCCTATAAGAAACCAGAGCTGCTGCTTTGGCTGGAGAGAGAGCGAGCTAGCCCCAAAGACAAGGCAGTGCTCGGTGCCATACTCGAGGAGGTACATGCAATCACACTCATATCAAGCTATTTATACTGTGTTTGAGTGAGTCATCTCAATCCAGGATATTCATCTGAAATGACTTAAAACAAACACACCATACTGCAAACTAAATGTCTATTATGTGTATGTACATTTTAATATATTGTATGTACCACCATACCTTCATCTATACTTTCCCTATGAAATGCTATTTATTTACTGGCCTTTGCATGCTTTTTTTTGGCCCTTTTTTGTGTGTGTGTGTAATTTGGTCGAAGCTGTAATTGTCTCAGCAGAGAATGTGCTGCGGTGGGATGGGTCACATTGTCAAGAGGCCTGAGACAAATAGCTGTCCTCAGAGAAAGATAGTAGACAGTTGAGAGAGGGGCAAAGGCTAAAATCACAGTGATAAAGTTACCAAAATTCACACTAAAATCATCTCTTAAACAATGAAAGTTATAAATAAAACAGCTTTACATCATTAGCAATTGCGCAAGTCAAAGTAATGATCATTATTTATTCATTTATTTTTACCCTGTCCAATATAAGTTAACTGGATTTGAGGTTTTTACAAATGGCATGTATTTTATGGTCCTGTAGGTGGCAAAAGTGAATCCCAAAGACAGCAGTTACCTACTGCGAGATGATTTTTACAAGAGCGTGCAGAGGGACTGGCCAGCCTACAGTGAAGAAGAAAGGCAGCTCATCAGTCGGGTGCTTGCCAGGTCTGTTACACGCAAAATACATCAACATTAGTACTTCAGCCCAAACATTATCCAGAAATATTATCTCTTCTCTTCATCTCTGCTACACAATCACAGATACATTATTCCATACTCACAAGTCATATTGTGAATGAACTTAATCAAAACTATAATGTCTTCAACTTTATAATGTCTTCAACTTTATCTTTCTCTAATATCTGTTCATTCTACATATAATAGGAAGCTGCAACCAAACAACTGCCAGTCAAGGAATCATCAAACAAACACATCAGTGCAGAAAATCTCAGAGGATACAAAGCTACTACAGAGCACCAAAAAAAGTACAACAATGGTAAATAGGCCCTGTTTTTAGTTATCCATATCATACAGCATTTATTTACAAATCAGACTATGTTATCTAACTTTGTTATTTACTATTAACCCAGAAACGCCCTATACCTTTCCACTCACTGGAGAAGCTTGCTGTTAAAAGACAAAAACTTATGACTAAGAGACTGCAGCCTGTTGCACATGAACAGGATAATGCAACCCTTCCCACCTTTCACACCAAAACTGAGTTTCAAAGGACATGTAATCTTACACAGAACCAAAATGGTTCATCGGAACCCCTTAATAGCATTCCACATATGCAAAAGCTGTCAAGCACCTCCGAAGTAAGCAGCACTCATTGGACTCAAGGTGACTCAGACTGTACAAATGAAAAGCTTACCAACAACCAGCACAAAAAGAAGAAATCAAAAAAGCATAAAGAGAAGGAACGCGAAAAGTTCAAAGACAACCAAGATAATAAGTGGCTGGAGACTGATCCTGATCTTAAGCAAAACCTGGACAAACTTCAGAGTAAGACTTTCTTAATTTTATATATGCAACATACTATGTCTCATTGTGTATTTAATAACATGTACTGATAAATGTAAGACTTTTTTCCCTTATATGTATTAGGTTTAGCAGCATTGCATGCATTCTAGCCGTCAAGCATAGTATCTAGTACTATTTTTATCCATTTTTTGGTCAAAGTCACACCTCCACTCTTTTGTTTTTATGCGGTTTACACAGTTATTTTTGTGTCTTTCTCCATACTCAGCTACAAAATAACAAGTTAACCACAGAGACTGTGCTCAGATGACCAGCTGTAATTGTGTGTGAGGTGGACTGTGAGCAGCTGTTGTTTGACTGGCTGGCCACTGGTGCATTTGTACTTTATTATCTCATAAGCCCCGATAGTGTTTGCTCCTTTAAGCTCACTCTCTTGAGTCTTCAGTCTGTTATGTGCCTTATTGACTCAACAACAGTTCAAGCTGTGCTTTGGGTCTGTAAGCTGAGATGTCTCTTAATACCCACAGGCCCTCAGCTTGTCGACACAGGCGTGTGGCCACACACAGTCACACTGCGGCTTATAACAAAACAAAAACATATTGCTTAACATCCAAGTACTAAAGTGTATGTTGATGACTTAATTGTCAGATGGTAGACTTATTTTCTCAATTTTACCTTTCAGATCATGATACCAAAAAAGCTGAAGTTTCTGAGGAGAAGCCAGATTATATTCTGTAAGTACAAGAACATTGTATGGTTGTGACTGTTACACAAAAACAGTTGAATGTTTTAATCTGGAAGTTACAATAGTGTATTAACAGTTTCCTTCAATGTCAACAAAGATAGAGCATTAACGTTGCAGTCCTAAGGTGCTCCAATGTTGCCATCTGGTGTCATAATTGGGTACTGCAATGCAAGAAGTCAAGAACAATAAATATATATATATCCTACATTTTAACAATATTCATCAATAGAGTGTAAATTAAAAAAAAGAATCAAGTAGGATAATAGCCTATCCCCTTTGGTGTTAAAATGCTCACTGTGTTTAGGAAAATAAACACTAATAAACACTTCTTATAGGATGTACACCACCATAATGACTTTGGAGCAGCGTCAGAGGTACCAGGCAGATTTCCATGCTGAGTATGATGAATACAAAGACCTCCACTCAAGGATTGCCACCATAACTCACATGTTTGTTCAACTTGGGTCTAAGATTAAAAGTCTTTCTCCTGGCACTAAGGAATATAAGGTACTTTATTGGCAGGTGTAAATTCTAGCTTTGTTTTTATTTATTCCTAGAGTCTTCTCTTGTAGAACCTCTGCAGAAAAATCTAAGTAATATTCACATTTCTGTGAGCATCTAAAATTGTCAAGGCTTACTTGAACAGGTGTTCATGGAAACAGATTAAGACCACATGTGGCAAATTACATACCACTCCTGCTTTCCACCTGGTCTAGGCTTTTAAAGGTAGGCCATTGCAGAGATAATTACTGCAATGAGAACTGTTACCACGGGTCAGCTGGTTAGCTGCCATTCCTAAATAAAGGAGTGACTTTACCGTTTAAAGAAAGAAAAGACATAAATAATTGGAAACCAATGGAATTAGAAAACTGTACTGCATTTACATGTAGAGAAACCTTTATTCAGCGTTTGCTGTGACTGTCTAATAGTTCAGTTTTCTTTCATTTGTAGATAATGGAAGACCAAATACTTGAGAAGTACAACAAGTATAAAAAGGTGAGTGTAAAAATAGTGTGTGACTGATTGAATTGAATGTTTTTTATTTATTTATTTCCATTTTACAGAAGTTTCCTGGCTATCGGGAAGAGAAGAAACGGTGTGAATACCTTCATGAAAAATTGTCATACATCAAACAGCTGATCATAGACTACGATATTTCTCAAGCGTCGTTGTAGCATTGGTATTGTTGACATCAGATTTGGCTTTATGTAAGGAAAAGAGGAGACATAGAGACTGAGAAAATGCTTAAGGATCAAACTGCTGATGTCAAAATGACTGCTTCTGCTGGGACCATAAATGATGTAATGAATATCATGATTATAAGTCAAATGCAGATTTTACTGTGGTGTTTGCTACCCTGTTTATGTGGCAATTATGTCTTGTCAAGTTTATTTAAATGCTCTTTTTGTTACACTAATTGGATTTCAAATTCAATGTGAACACGTGCACATTGCAATGCAAACAGTAGCCACTGTCAGTGTTTGCCAGTGAAAAAGCAAATACGACATCCTGATTCATCTTCTTGGACACTATAAGTCTACTTAATGAAATATATTTTTCCTTTTAAATTCCATTTAATTTAAAATGCAGAAAAAAACATATTTATTTGTGATACATCATAGATGCAGCTTACTACAAAGACTTTTTATTTGCACAAAGTAAACCTCCTAAAATAAATATCCACTATGAATTTGGGAGACCAGATTTTTGATAATAAAATGTTATTTTTACACTGTTTTCAATGTTATGTGTCATATTAAGAAAAGGAAAATTCATGGCACAAACAATAGTCCTCCAATCTTTTTAAAATCTTAAAGGAGCCATAAGGTCACATATATCTTACCGCAGTAGGCTATTACAATTAACAAGATGCACTTGTTTTATATATAAGTATTCATGGCCTACTCATTTCTTTTTTATAGCAAACGTTTGATGAATTATTATCATCTCTACTTTGATACTTTTTATTTTGCTTGCCCAAAATTTATTTAAAAGTATTTAGCCTCTCCTGCCTAGAACTGCTGAACACATACCAATGTATGTCTGTAGAGGTTCTTAGTCATCCAGAACATATTCACAAAAAGCTTTCAAAAAGGCATCTGAACTGGGTTTAGAGGTGACATTTTGTCCCCCATCCAAGGGACTTTGTTGATTTGGAGTTCAACTGATAAGAGAACTGAGTTTTATATCCCTCAGAGGGAGGGGTGTAGCCTTAAACTACTGTGATTGAACAAAGCAGATAATGCAAGGGTCTTGAAGCCCTGGTTTCACTGTTGTTAAGAGCTGAACAGGTAGTGTGAGTACTGGTGCAGGAGTTATGCAACTGTGGACCATTAACAAAGCTACTCCCTTCAGGTGTTAAAGCCCTTTTATTCAAAAACTTACAAATGGATGACAGATTGTCTGTCAGTCCTCCTTCTCTATTTAAAGTCAGCTTTTCCATTTGAACAAAGATGGCTTCCTTTATTCCTCTTTCAAACCAGCTGACCTCCCTGGCCAAGATTCAGATGGGATATAAAACTTAGCTCTCTCATCAGTTGAGCTTAGAATTTACAAAGTCCTTTGCATAAGGGACAAAACGTGTTCACGTCTAAACCTAGGTCCATACTGATGTATGGAATTAAGCTTTCCTTATGTGTGTTGGTCTTCACATATTGAAATGTCAGGACAGATCAGAGTGTTTTGTATGCAAGTTGCCAGTGAAACCAAAAGGGAGACGTTGTAAACAGATTACATGTTAGAGTGGAATGACATAGCCTATATGTTTTTACCTTCAAAAAATTGCTTTCTCTGAAGGTGTGTGACCATCTTGAAATTGACATCAACTCTATCATCACTTCTAGCAATACTCGTGTGCAAAGGCAAAGGGGTAATTATTGTACCATATCATTGGTTGTTAACTAAGTGTTCACAAAGCCAGTGCTTCACAATAGACAAAATGTTTGTCTTATAACAGTATAAAACTCGATTCTTCTTCTGGTACATCACTCTACAGTATATGATTGTACCCTTCATTTGGTGCCCAGTGAATTATATATGTTTTGCACTAAAAATGGACAGGCTCTTGTGTTTTACATCAGGATATATGTCATATTTCCTTATTTGTACTGATTGCCATGGTAGCCTATATGGGCCTTAAAGCAAAACATTTCTTTTAATGCCTTGTAACGGTTAGCTTTTTCAATTAAGGCTGTCAGTTAGTGCACAGTTCTATTGACTGTGATTGATATATTATTCGTTTTTTACTGTGTGTATGCCTATTTTATTTTCTTGATTGTACTAGACATATTGTCTACTGTATTATCATGAATACTGTTGTGGTTTCTCAAACTTCATAGAGGCATCCATCTCAGCTTTGAGGACATGTGGCAGTTTCATTTAGGTGCCCCATTACGTTTAAGTAACTGAATATTGTGGCAAAATCATAAATCTTGTAATCATACATCATGTTCAGTCATAATTGTTGCATTTAAGAATAAAAGGGTAATTATGGCACATTACTGATTGAAGACTGTAATTATCTCCAAGTTAGTGTCATAGCAAAATCATCTCAATGGATTAGGCCACTCTATTGACGTAATTGAATTGTGTAACCAACCTTTGAAAATCAGACAGAAAAGGCCTATTTAGTTTACTTCTGCAAGTTATAATCATAAACCACAATGCTGATACAAGCTTGATTGTTAATATAGCTTAGCAGAAGTTTTATTTTCCATGTTTAGCAACTGCAGTTAGAAAATACAGAACACAGTATAATCGGAGTAGCTGTGTGGATGAGGTAGCTCCAGCAGTTCTAATACAGTCCTCATTAAGTTTATCCAAAACCCTACTTAAATAAGTCTGGCTTTAGTACAAGCCTAATTTTACTAACCCCTATTTATTTGAGCCTGGCTTTACTAAACCCATCTTTCAGACACTTCTAGGCCATAAGTTGGATGCAACTCCTTTGTTTCGGCTGATAAAAGCCTGGGTTTGTTCAAAATCTACAACGTCTCCCACCTTCACTCCATCTACAGAAGAGGGCCAAATCCTAACAATGTAAATACCGTGTTACCACCTATAACGAGCCATAGTCATTTGTACTCAGGTTCTGTAGGAGACCACTGGGCACAGGAAAGATAACACCTGCATCCAGTTTTGGAAAAACAGAGCAGCCAGTGGCCTTCTGAAAACAGAGAGATGCAGGACAGAACGACACATCTTCCCGACTGCAATACAACTACAATCAGACTATGGCAGATGAAGCCTGAATCAGATAATCAGAGGAGACCTAAACAAGTCAATTTTCCTTTGAGAAAAGTGGTTTTGAATTTTAATTTTACAGCCAAGCGGAATCATTTAAAGATGTGTAAAAAGCATTATCTTGAATGTTTGTCATACACCACTGTGTATTTTTTTAAATACATTTATAAATGTCCTGAGATTAATTAAAAAAAACATTCTTATTTAAAAACACTGACGATGACATTTGGCCTGTCAAGCGGTTGAGAGTTGAGCTGTTGTCATAGCAACCAGGAAGCAGAAAACCAAGCTTATGCTAAACGAGCAGAAGCGGAGTGTGAGAAGCACTAAACCACAAATAAAGGTACTGCGTTAAAATAAAACTGTTATATTACATATAACATATCGACTTACTAAAGATTTTTCTTATATTTGTTTTAACTTCTAGCTTTCAACGATGGCAAAATTAGCCAAGAGAGCTAGCTGTTAACATTAGATTATTATTCTGCTCAGCTGTAACGTTAACGCTGGTTAACTAATTGATTGACATATATTATATCATTTACAATTGATTTTTTCATTTTACAACTAAGCTATGCAAACTGAATTTTTTTAAGGAAGTCTAAAGAATGTATGAAGCTTGTCGTACAGAAACCTCTCCAGAGGAAACACCAGTAGTTGAGCTGTCTACTGTGACTCAAGTAAACCATCTATTATAATTATACAACATTTATTTGCATTATACAGTGGAAAAATGTTGCTGATTTGATCTTTTTTCGCCATGAAATTGCCCACCAGCTTCCAGAGAACACCAACTGTCTGGCATGCTCCGGAGACAGCCAGTACCTCTGTGTTGGCCACTCCAGAGGCTTGTCTCTGTGGTCTGCCTCATCCTTCATGCATATTGCAGAGTGGTCACAGGACAGACTGGAAATAACATCTATCCAAATGACCAGACTAGCTGAGATGACCTATCTGCTTGGCACTATTGATGACATGGGTAGGGAACCTATATGTTACACATTTAAACGATGAAATTGTGAAAAGCGCGTTATTTGGTACCATGTTATCCTTTGCAGGCATTGCCAGAGTGTTATTATTTTGGTCAGAAAGCATTTATCTTCTCAACATTATTAACACAATGGTATGTTGTTTTATATTTTAATTTATGGGGATTTAACATGTTTATAACAGCATATTATATCAAGTTTTTAAATATTATTCTGTGTTGAACTCTGAGAAATCCCTTGTGACTAGTTGTTTTCACTTATGTGGTTGGACCATGAGAGTTTGTTGTCACTGCAGATCAAAGAAGTATCATAAATGAAAATGTTTTTATATAGGAGGATATCAACAATCGAAGCATTTGCCTGTCATTTCAACTATCTGAAGGAGGAGACTATGGAGTAGCTTCAATCACCTGTAAGTAAACACCATCTTCTTAGAATCTTGTCAAATTCATTACTTTAGTAAATGCAACATGTTTACTATTTTCCCAACAGGCAACGGTGCTGTTTGGATTGAAGTATTTCAATTTCCTTTAGAGGCATGGCTCCAGGAATTAGGGACAGCAGCCTCACAAAAACAGGTAAAACACTGTAGTTCTAAGGCCCAGCACTAATTAGTAAGTAGTTATAAACTTTTTATGAAAGAGAAGTTGTTAATTCATCCACCAAAGGTTTGATTTATATGTTTTATAAATGCAAAAACAATGGCATGCATGCATGCAAAATAATACTTCTACTACTACTACTAATACTGATTGTTCTTACTGGCAGGACTCAAACTCTTCTGTAGTTTCAGAAGTCAAATGGTCACCCATTGCACTGATACATAAAATCAAGCCATTACACAGTACATCAGGTATCATTATTTTTATTATTCATAAAATACATTTAAATTTAACTGAACTATAGTAATACATAATACTTCAGCAAACATAAGATACACAATTTTATGTTGAGACTATGACTAAAATGAAAAATATATGTGTTTTGTTTTTCCAGAGACTCTCTCAGAGAAGACCTTACAGACACATTTCTTTGCACACGGTTTGGCTTTGGATGGAGAGATGGGTAGTCCACCAGGGTATGAATGGGGATTTATTCAGATAATGGAAAAGTAAAAGACACAGTGGTAGACTGACATAAAGTATACACTTAATATTATCGCAGTTAGGTAAATTAAGTGTTTCATAATTTAAACAATTTTTTTTTTTCTTGTATCTGTTTCAGACACGGTACTGTCCACTTTCTTCTGCCATTATCTGGTGAAAGTAAAGTAAAGGCAGGTTTGTAATGAGTGGAGATAAAAAGAGATAAGCCATAGACATACAGCCATAGCCATATAAAATGAACAATATCCACTGTTATCTTAAATTTAAACAATTTTACACTGGCTCCAACAGGTTCGCACACCTGAGGAGCTCAATATAACCTCAGAATAGGTTTTTGTTAAATAACCTTGTGTCTGTAGTGGACTGATAGGCACAAGGGCTGATTAATTCAAATATTTTGTATTGTTCAAGTCAGCCTCTCGTAAAGGTCTTTTAAATCAGCTCTACCCGGTCATGCTGTCTAAACTTTGACTTTTCACTCGCAGGTTTGCCTTATGCTCTCTGCATATGGTGGAGTGGCAGCAATAATCTTCTCCACTATTGGCTCCATAGAGCAACAAAAAACAAACCAGGTAGGACCATTTTTAATTTTGCAGATAAATCTGGTAGCAATTAGATTGTTATTTTTTGTTTTTCTGTAGCAGATTTGGAGCCATTGCCCAATATGTTGTGGCCAAATGCAAATGAAATTGTTTGCTCTGCTATCAGTGGATGTACTCGTTACATCGTTCTTGGGCTTAGTGATGCTGTGGTGTGTGTTTGGGACAGGAAATCTGGTAAGCAGCTGTTATTGTATGTAACAATGCTAAATTTAAACTCTGTAATATCAATGTATTGTATCAATATAATGTATTTTCTCTGTGACTGTGAATCATTTATCCTGGATTGCTACACAGTCACTTGTCCATCAGAACTATAATTTCATGTTCTTTCATGCACAAGCATTGTCCCTTCATTGGTAAAAAAGACAATTTTTATACTTTTATACCTTTGTCTCTTTACAGACATTTAACTGCCATACGTATGCATTTGTTTAGGCCACTTGGCTGCCTATATGACATTTTTCATTGACCATCAAAGAAGAACCAATAAGTTGACTTTGTGTGCTCAACTGGACATGAACCCAGCTGTATCTGGCCTTTTGGCGAATTGATCGTTTTGAATTGATCGTACATTCAAAACTCAGCATGATCACTTTACACAACTGTGAATCAGTTGTCCAGTATTTTTATGGAGCCTCTCCAGTGTTTAAGCCCCTGCTGTTTGGAACTGTATTGAAAGTGCATCACCTTGTCTGTCACATTGAAACCACAATCTGCAATATAGAATATATTACTTATTACGTACTTCAGAACATCATCTGGAAATGATTCAATGAAAGGACCGTCTGCTGCCATTTTTTTTTTTCACATGCAAGCCAAACTGAATTCTTGTTTTTATTTTTGAGTTGTTTTGTAGAACATACCCCTCCCCCAGACACCACATAGGCTCATGCTCACATTAAAGCAAGATGCTGAGAAGCTGGATCACATGATCAGGTTTTTCCTGTCTCATTAGTATGTGAGATATTTCACTGCGAAAAGCTTAAACGGAAAGGGTAAATAAGGGTGATCACAGAACAGAAGCACAGATGTAAGTATTTTTATTTTTAATGTTTTAACCATTTTTTACTCTGTTGTCTATAGGATCCCCACTCTCCATCTTGTCAGGAACAGACAGTTTTTCCAGGATTCATTTTGTGGATTACTGTCGTGAGGCCGAGGTCCATTTTTTAGTTGTCTGCAAAAATGGGGCAATGTACACCGTAACTGTGGAACGAGGCTCTGAATCTCACATGCTGCAGTTGGCTAAAAGGTTACACATGACAGTTTCACATGTAATGTGTGCATCTGAGTCTTTCGTGGTCAAATTAAGTTCACTTATGTCCAGTTGTGCATTCTGACTAACACAGTAGTCAGGAAAATACATTTTCATGCTTGTTATATCCCTACAGGGTAGAAGACAGTGGTGACCTCCCAACTATCACCGCATCTGTGCCTTTCCTGCAGGGTTTGGTAGGAACACGATGAAATAGACCTATAAATACATAAATCTGTCAATAGGTGTTATTTTTTTAAAAATCCATGCTCTCTGTCTTTTATTGGTTGATCAGTCACTGGTGATGCAGCGAAATGGAAAAATGTTCCTTCTAGATGTCATCAATAAAACAGCTGTGTGCTCTTTGATTCTTCCTCAAAAACATCTGCTTGCTACTCCTTGCAACCCAGTTTTTGCACTTAGCAGCATACACAGCACTCTGTTCATACAAGGTAAAACAAAACACCAATTTTCTATTTCATCATTATACTTCACAGATGACTGAATGGTGTGAGAGATATAGTAGCCTAGTGAATTCCAAGTCATTTTGTATAGTGTAATACTGTTCTGTACTTGAAAACATAATAAAGCTACAGCTTGTATTTCACCCAGGTGACCGGGATCCCTTTTCAGAAGAAGACTGCTACAGTAATCTTTACATTTTCCGCTTTCAAGAGTTTGATATCATAAAGCCATACATAAATACACCCACTGACTCTCCAATGCAACTTAAAACATGTAGCTTTGTCACACTCCAGGATTCCTGCAAACAATACCTCCGAGAAAGGTTTGTGTTATTTTTTTATTCAAAATTGAACATGTCAGATCATAAAAATAAAAATCAAATTACTTCAAAGCAACAAACCTTGCACCATATTGAAAACACAAGTGCTTGTTCATACTTTTCTTGTGTTTTTCTGTAAGGGCGCTATCTGCAGATGAAAGGATCAAAGATATAAGACAGACATGGAAGAAGCTACAAGAAACATCAGCAATGGTACAACAAAGTTTCTCAGCAAACAACACTTAAAGCACTGCAGCAAAACCAATTGTTTTTGACAAGAGGCCAAAAATATTTTATTATTTACATATTATTATGGTTTTCTTTCTTGACTGACCTGTCATGAATCTGTTATATAAATTGCTTTCTTTAACAAATTACAATGTGTCCAATTATGTGTCACAAACAGGGAGGGGTTCGGGTAGCTACATTAGACTATGCTATAGGTACTATATATAAATATATATCATTCATGCAACAACCAAAATGAAAACAAACAATGCCATCATTACTCAGTTTGCTTTTGCTTTATATGAAAGGAGTTGAAATGTAATTTAAAATTGTGCAAGGACATTATGTCTTTTTGGTTTTGAATTAAGCAGTGCTCATTTCTTATCTTTTTTGGGGCATAGTTACATTAATGTTATGACTACGCTGTGCAAAGTCATGGCACACTGACATTTTGTGGCCTTTAGGGTTGGTGAATGTTTCATTTCTCATTTAAAAGTAGACCAAATAGCCAAAATGGGATACAGAGATTTGGTTTAAAGTGAATGTTATATAACTTTCATATTTCAGCTGCTTTAACAGTGTCCTGTCAATTGCCAGCTCAATGAAAAGTATTGTTCCTTAAAGGCAAGGTATCTCGTGGAGCTCAACACAATAAAAAGTCTATTGGGTGTATTATGGTATGCCATATAGATGTACGTACATTATGGTATATTAGAAGTAGTAATGCAACCATTTTATATTTTTAAAACCATCACTCCTGTTCTTATTCATTGGAAGAATGTGAAACACAAAGGTTTATGAAAATAGCTGAGATTGGTCCTAAAGGTTTGAAGACATATTGTTCATTAATAACCAAGCTGCTGAATGTCATCTTTCTGAATTGTGCTTTCTGAATTTCATTTGCAATCAGTGAAAGAACAGAGACAAAATCTTGTGCCACAATGTGCTTATTGTACGTGTTTCTCAATTGAAGACTATTGATGTTTTCTTGGAGTGATTGGTATTCCATCCTTAGCAACCATTACAGATTATCATCAGCATGGCGTCTCTGTAAAAGATAATAACAGATAATAACACTCACACTGATTTAATGTGTTCAGATGCCTAATTAGAATTCTTAAAAAGCCTGTTTATGGCCAAGAGCCAGTCATTTAATAATCAAAGGGCAGATGTGCTATTGAAATGAATTGGTATATTTGAATGCCAAAAAACACTCTGAGACAATATAATATCATGACTTCTGAGATCAGTTTACACCCTGCACACCAGTACTCCCATTGTGGTCAGTGCTTTTTCACATTGTTATTTAAACAACTATAGCTGAATAGTGCAGATTCTAAACAGTTCATTCAGTCCTAGTCGAGAAAAGCATTACATTGTGAGCGTGGTTGAGTGTTAGGCATGCAAAAATTTGTTGATATTTACCTCATTTATTTTCCAGTTGCAATAACAGGTTATAAGCACCATTTCTCTGCATGTGTGAATAATGGACTGAGCATTCATATCTCTTTGTTTATAAGGACAAAATATCAATAGGCAAACGTGTTTTAAAAGAGCAGTAGTCCTTTGTCCCTTTCAAAAATCAATGTGTCACTGTTGCCGAACGGAAATGGACTTTCCATTTGGCCACTCTGAGTCATCTGTGATTATAGGCAGTGGTCGCCTGAGGGAGCCTACTGCTTCACATCAGCCTAGAGATAGAAGAGCATGAAAAACAACATAAATTTGTGTGCGTGAATTTTCAAGTGCAGCTGTATGTGTAACTGTCTTGGTTCCCCTGGGGCTTGTTGTAATTTTAGCTCTGAAAACTGCCAATACTTTTGAACCATACTGGATGCTCACAGCACAAAAACAAAAAGAGGAAAGTCTCTTTAAATAAATTTAATGCAACATAAGCACACCTTACAATTTGTAGAATATATAAACATTCCTATCCAGTAAAAGTTCATGTTGTAGAACAGCTTTATAAATGTTTACTTAAACCTGCACTTTTTCCTTATGTGTTTTTTTTTCACACAAATAACCACAAACACAATAGCAAAATGACAGAATCCAACACGTAAGGTTACATGTTAAACAAATCAATTATATTCAATATTTCATAGGATGTTCTCTTGGTTGGAGCATCGCACTGAACTGTTCTCTAGAGGTGTGTGATTATTGCTGTACAACATGATACTCTCCTGGCAGCTGTGGCTCACCTCTTTCTTGAGCTGAGAGTTGGGCATGCACGTAAAAGATCCAGTTAGGACTGTGTTATTTTCAGTGTCTGATGGTGCAGCAGCCTTGTGGTAAAGCCTCCTGAGCCCCTTTCTGAAGTGAATTGTGAACAGGCCGTAGATTATAGGGTCAAGGCAGGCATTGAACAGGCCAAATATGAACAGGATATGTGTCAGCGAGTGGGAGACCTTTCCTTCCAAGTCATCAGGAAAGAACCAGTACCACAGACCGAGCAGGTAGTAAGGAGTCCAGCACACAATGAAAGACACTACTATGACAATACTCATTTTAAGAGTCTTCATCCGAGCTCTGGGTATGTTGTTCTTCGAACATCTTAAATGCATCTCATTTGGGGGTACTAAAAGCAGAAGACAAGAGAGTTATTAATAATACAACTGTGGAAGCAATGGTTTTCAATTATCTTCAGCAATAATGCAAATGCACTGAAGCACTATTTTTTAAAGCAGATCTGCCACCTCTGAAAGAGAATAAAACTACTCAATAAAATCTTTATCTACAAAATTAATATATTTTAACTCATAAGTATGCTTTTGATACATCAGTTGCAAATTACAGTTGTATAGTCAAAAACTAAATACTGTACAGCATCAGGGTACTGTTAAGTGGTCGTTCATCTCCTCACTGATGTAAAGAAACAAATGTAGTATGGGATTCAAACTCACAGTTGTCTTTTTTTAGTCGTTTGGAGATCTCACAGAAAATCCTGGTGTAACAGGTGATCATGATGACCAGAGGCAGGAGGAACAGACAGGAGAAAGTAAACATGTTGTAGGCTGTTTCATGCCAGTGGGTGCCAAAACTTCCTCGTGTGGTGCATTGAGTGAAGTCCTCAGGATTGCTGATGGTTACATTGTGAAAAAGGAATAGCTAATGGGAAAAACAACAGAAGGCATATGAGCTACCCCAGAAACAGAGTCTCATTATCCACATTTTCTGTATCATTCGTTCATTCAGTTTTTGGTCAGAGCTTAGTGTGTATAGCTGGGGCTCAAACAAGATAGCAAGCTGTTTTGATTAACCAACTTGAGAGTGCATTTGGGAATCAACTCATACTGTGTTGGTATTGCTTATTTTTCTTACATTCAGCACTTGTTAATTTTTGTTGTGCTGGATAGACTGACCACCTATATATCAACAATTGGATGGATTAATCAAATTTTGTGTTAATGTGTTCTTTGTCTTTTCTCTCTGCTCACAAAACCTCCAGAAAATGGCTATTTTTACACCTGCATGAGCATCATCCTTTTTCTTCTTGATCTGGGACAACCTACAACCAATACATTCTGTGACACAAGCACTAAAGATCCAAGATTTTCATCTTTACGTTTCGTCACTGAAAAATACTGTGAAACACAGGACATACCCAGTTTCAAGGTCATTGTACATTTTATCTGAAAAGAAGATGGTAAGATAACTTATTCTTACACTTACACTTCCATTTGGAAATATGTAATAAATGCAATATAATAAATACCTTTAAAAACATACATGTCTTTATGTGTGTATACCCTACTTTTGAAGTGTTTGATCTAGATAGTGTGCCAGTATTACACCTTACCTGTGGTACTGACAGCACTATGCTCATGCCCCATGCCACCGTCAGCATCACTCTGTTTCTTTTTCGAGCTTTATTGATTGCCAGAGGGTTAAGGATGGCCGACTGCCTATCCAGACTAATCACCACAGTGACAAAGGCACAGGAGTACATTGCTTGCAGCTTAAGAAACATTAACAGCCTGCAGGCAATGTCCCCAGCAAGCCACTGAACGGTGATGTTCCACACAGCGTCCACGGGCATCACAATGAAGGTCACCAGCAGATCGGCCACAGTCAGGTTGATAATGAGGATTCGTACGTGGGACTTTCGTTTGCCATCGCTGTGAGCGGCCCACAGCACAGCCAGGTTACAAAACGCTGATATGCTACACAGAATGAAGGTGATGATTACTCGGACTTTGGCGGCTGTGCTGAAGGTAGGCAGCTGCAGAGTGTCGCTCCCGGCTGTCCAGTTGGTGGAAGGCAAGGAGCAGTTGCAGCTGGTGTTCAGTGGGTTATCTGTCACCAGGTGATACATCGTGACTAAAGAGTCAGTCAGAGTGGAGGTCATTTTTTTTTGCAGCCTGTTGAAGAATGACCATTCTGCTCATTCAATGTGAAAGTCAGTGCTGGTAGGAGAAAATACAACAAAATTAAACATGTATGAGTCGGAGTCCATGAAGTGGGAACAGTTAAAAGTATAATAGACAGTATAGTGGGGCACATAAAATCAGCCCTGTATCTGGCTTGAAGAGTTGATGGAGATGGTTAGGAGATGAAAAAGTGGGCATGAGATGACAGACATGACAGACTGTTGAGAGCAGATTATGGGTGGCTGCAGCCTGAGAGGCTAATCAAGAGGAAATAATATGCAAAGGCTTTTCAGAGCTCATTCACATTGCGCTGCAGTGAGATGGAAACATGGGTGTTGGGGAAAGATTAAAATGATGTGTGTTCCCACAGTGTGCTGCTGTAGTGATACAGTATCATGCTGTACAAAACTTCAAAAAGATATATTACTCAGACTTTACAAGAAAACAGCATCAAACAGAGTCTTACATAAAATTCAGTTTATCTAGAAATCAAAGGGGTCTGTTGCGCAGAGGACTGGTGCCTTAGCTATGAAGTGGGCAGATATGAGGGTCTTTTCTGAAGAAGAACATCTCTGTGCTTTATGTGACCTTAATGTGGTGGAGACTGAGTTTCAATTTGTTCTTTACTGTCCCTTGTATCATCACTTAGGAACTATTTTATTTGTAAATCTACATTCCTGTGTTTTGGTATCCTGATGATGAAATTATGAGTTGCATATTTTAGCCATGAGACATGAGACAGAAGACAAAGAGTGCTGTACCCTTTATGATTTAATAATTGTAAGTTTGTGGTAGCCCATTATTTGCTGTGGAACTGTATCTTTGTGTTTTACTAGCTCAGGAGGGTTGGG
This sequence comes from Rhyacichthys aspro, assembly GCA_036850595.1. Classification (NCBI taxonomy): domain Eukaryota; kingdom Metazoa; phylum Chordata; class Actinopteri; order Gobiiformes; family Rhyacichthyidae; genus Rhyacichthys; species Rhyacichthys aspro. Next base: position 10,534,281 of record CM072150.1, on the reverse strand, counting down.
CACCAACAGGTGTAGACATTTAAATAAAATATAAATCAAATACAATACAATATTAGACTGCAAAATAAAAATACTTATGGCAGTGGCATGTAAGATTTGTTTTTTTTTAATTTTTTTTAAATGATGCTAATAGTAGGCCTAAATAATGCCAAGATCAATCGCATCACAGATATATCTGAAGGTACAAAGATCCCAAACTTACGTTTCAATGCTGTGAAGAAAGTCTGAGCGTCACCATAGTCCCAGCACGTCACTGAAGTAAAAAACTAAATTTTCCCCAAGTTTTATGGAAATGCTCTCCTTGCACCTTGCGCTCTCGTGCGCTGCGTTTTAGTTTCGGAAGCTTGCAGGTGGACTTAAGCCTTTAAACAACTGAGCGTCTCCTTGTTTTACTCTGCAGTGCGTCTCCAGCGCGCGTCTTGTGCGCTCTTTCCATCCGCTGCACCTTTCCATCGACTGCGTCCCGATGATGAGAGGCGAGTGAGATGTTCCCTCGGGGTGTGGTCTAACCTCAATGCAACCCCCGTTAACAAATGACCTAAACAATTAGGAATCAGTGCTCTACAAGAAAAAAGAAGATCCTAGCAGAAGGAAAGGGATTGTAAACTCAGAAATAGTTTGTAATGTGAGTTCATCTGAGCTCCCAATCTTATTATATAAGGCATGATTCATAAGATGAGGCAGAAATAGCACATATTGACTGTTTTGAGTATTTTTGTGTATTTGCAAGATCTTGTTACAGTGGCCTTCATAACAAGCACTAGCACAAGAACAACCGATACCTGTGCACTCTAAAAGAGATGAAAGAGTTGTTATTGTTCACAAACTTTGCCTGCAATTGCTTAGTATGTCTATATACAGCTATCAGTCATGGCTACCACAAAAGCAGTGGGTAAAATGTAGGACTTGAGTGATGTATGCAAGTTGGCGGCCTAGGATTTTAAGAAAAAGATACTCCAGAGAACTATTTATCCAGGCTAAAACAATTTGATAGATTTTTTTAAATAGATATTTTTGAGCTACTGGAATGAGGGGTCTCTGTTTCTATGGTAATGACTCACTGAAAGTTGTTGCACAGGTCAAAGGAAGGAGGAGAGGTGAAAGGGATTAATTATAGCAGTTTTCACTGAGTACATTCCTCATGCTTCCACATCAGACATACAGTGAATGAGTCACCGTGGTAAATATGGATGGTTCAATGCTGATTTGTGATCTAATTGTGTTTCTGGAGGCAAAGTGCTCCGACAGAAACTTTTTATCTGAGGCTCATTCTATGCATTTATGCAGCTTTTTTTGCATTTATTCATATTGATTAGACTGGAGTGATGTGAAAGCCACAGCCATCCGTGTACTCAACACTTCAACTAATTAGCAACACATTTTGCAGTGACTTGAGTAACTGTTACAGCGAGGCACTTGGAGACAATAATGACATTAAGCTTTATCCATTTTTGCCTCGACGTCTGAGGCAGTTGATTAGACGAACTGTATGTATGTTTTTGGTAAAAGCAGAAACATTCACATATCGTATGATCTGTTTAGGATGTGTTTTTACAGCTTTAAAACATGCATAATAATTGATCCGTATCTGTGTTCCCAACTTACATAAGGTGATAACAAATAATAACTCTGATAGACTGTCTAAATGAAAATGAAGAGTGACAGTGTGTGTGCTCGACAATGTGACTAATGACTATACGACAAGTGCTGTTTGCTCATGTCACTCACATTTTGTCATTTACAGATAATGCCCAGGGATTTCAAGGCTTTGGGCTGCAATGCTTACATGAGTCAACAAACACTGCCCATTAAATTTGGCTCATTCTATCATTCCTCCTCTTACCAGGCCGAATCTCCAGCTTAAAACACAAGTGGGACAAGCTGCTTTAGGAATATATTATAGTCCACAATGAAGCACTGTTGTGACAAAAGTCAGCACTGAACAATGAAGAATCTTGTGTAGCATTAATATTTGGGGTCTATCTAAGACAGACAGACCAGTCAAAGGTCATGTTATTCCATGAGAGGTGTAGCTCACTGCTGTGATTGATAGCTTGCATAAGTGTGTTGTAATAAAGACAGACTACTATTGTGTAACTGGAGTTAGAGACTGCATTTGTCAAACCCTTTAAAAATAGCTTCAGTAAGGGGTTATAATCAAGTTCATCATAGCTACAGGCTATGTCTTCTTTAAACTTCCTCAAACCTCATGCTTTGACCTTCCTGAACTCTGACCTTTGTGCAAATGGAGTAATCAATTGAAGCTTCATAAAGTCCGCAGCTTTATCTAATAGTCTTTAGGTTCATTAGCCATAGTCTATATCAGAGATGTAAATGAATAAAGATCCAGTTAATTTTTTACCTGACAAGTAAAGATGAACTGGATAACACCTGGTGACGCAGAGAGAAATAATGAGCTAATTATATAGTCACAATTATAAGCCAGTATATACACAGTTCGTAATGATTATACTCAGAAACTATGAGCACCGAAACAGGCAAGAAAGGCACGTTTCCCATAGAGATAAAATCACTTTTGGCTCCTTGTGCACATGCTGCATAATGTGTATGGATTAACTGCCCTAGCTGCACTGAAAAAAAAAATTAGTATAAAGGTGCCTAATTCCTGCCCCCGAACAAAAGGAACATAATGACCCAAAACATTTAGTTCACAGTCACCTTGGTCTTCCGGCTATATTCATCAAACAAAATAAAAAAACTAATTAATTAAAGAAAAAAAATCATGCATCAAATGAAAATGGACAGAGCAACTGTAATTAAGAAATAAATGATTCCACTTTACATATGGGCATAACTGTATGCATTTCTCTTAATTTAACTGGTAATCAAAGTACTTTGGAGAAAAATGTAGAGATAACATGACAACAAAGCCTTCAGTCCCATTGATAGAAAGAATATTTAGTGGTTTTTTTCAAGAATTTTATGGAAGTCAGCAAATTATTACTCATTAACAGCAGTTGGTGCTGTTTTTTGAAGTCAGCTTAGTGCTAAGCCTTGCAGGAAGCCAGGTCTCACAGGGTCAGGAAGTCTTGATTTATGGGATGAATAATGAACACAAACAATTGCAACAAATCTATGAAGCTGTTAATCATGATCATATTCACGTAAGCCTGGATAGAACAATAAAAATATACATATAAGGGCACTGCAAATGAGAAAATTGTATTTATATATTATTGCTTAGTCACTTGCATGAATTAGAGAAAGAAGAATTAAGCATATAAAATATAAGAATAATTACATTTTTGTCAGAAGTCTTGCTAAACTATACACAACTAAAGAAAAAAATTAATGCTAAAAATACCTGTAAAAGGAATGCAGCCGCAACCATTGGCTCACACAGTGCACAATTTTGTTGAAAAAGTAGCCTAAGTAGAGGTAGGAATGCATTATTCCTTTTACACTTAAATGCTTTTTGCTTGCCTAAATATACATGTGTTGCAGTAAAAATGAAGGTGCACTATATGAGTCCAATGATTGCAAGTGTACATATAATGCATACATTTATATTCATTTGGCTCACTGTCTGAAGAGTAGATTTGCAGCACACATATAAGTGTATATGAGAAGAATAACATTTGAAATGTTACAATGGATGCTGTGACAGGCTTGACATGACTGATCACAAAGTGGTAGAATTTGAAGCAATAAGCCAAAGCCTTTTCTGTAACCCTTTGGTACTGAGGTCAGTTTTACATGTTTATCTGAAAGCTTACACTGCTTTTGGAAAGGAAGTCTGGATTTAAATAGCTACATATAACAAAATTAAGCCTATTCGTTACAACAGAGAAAAGTATTAAGAAAGTAACAGTTTCTGCTTCTTTTATTGGTAGGTAACTCCAAAGGGCTACTAAATAGCTAAAAGAAGTCAAATATATGTCTGCTCTTTTCACCCTGCATACACTGCCCCTTTGTAAAGTGTCCCCAAAGGCTCATTAATTAGGTGATGTAAAGGTGAGAAGAAGACGTGAAGAAATAAAACAACTCGATAATGAATTTGTGGATGTTCTTTGTATCAGGGTTGTTGCCATGGAAACATTTTGCCACACGTTTCCTTAATTACCCCTGACCCAATTTAACACATATATTGTAGCCAATTATCCAAAAACTGCCTTTCAGATCATGATTTTTCAAATAATTGTAAAAATCTTGTGGATTAATTGAAAGGGATTCTGATTGTGTCGTCTAATCTGCTGATTGCTATGAATCTGCAGTGTAGATTATTTCAGGGTGGCAGCTCAGGGTATGCAAAGAGAATCTGAGTTTTCACCACAATGTCCCTCCAAATGGATGACTTCTTGTGAGTCATACATTAAACCAGGCTTTTTACCCAAGCCAAATAAAAATTATAGAGTGGTATACAAACACTTGAAACACGCACATTGGATGAACAAAATAAATAAACCCTGCAAAAGTCCTTCACATATTCAACACTTAAAATAAGAGAAGAAGATTTTCTCACATTAACATTATTACAGTCACTCGTTTCCTCCACCAGTGCTAAGAGGAAAAGAACACTCAAGGTTAAAATTCAGCAATTGGCATTTTAAATTACTCTACTTTAAACTAACCTTTTACGTGAGTCACTTGGTTGCACAGTTCAACCAGTGTTACCGTGGCAACATTGATGAAAAATGCAGTGCTGGCAAGAAAAAAAAAAAAAGAGGGCTTTTAGGGCAAATAATTATAATAATAGCCTCAAATTCATTTTGATGGATCTTAAAGGCAAGGAGTGCCTGGTTTGAAAGATACTCCTCTAACTAACACAATTTAGTGCAGTTGTTCTCAAACTGTTTCTTGAATGTTACTCAGGTAGTATTTCAGATTTATTTTTTTAAGGCTGAAATCTAAATATAATCAGGAAGAAAAGTTTTTTTGAGTTTGGACCATTATCTTTATAATGTTATATATGCATAAAATTAACCTTCAGTGCTGCATAGACCCTAGTCTTTTTTAGACCTTGTTTAAACAGTAGGCTACAGCTACTGATGAGTGTTTCAGTCAAGAATTTTTTTTCCCCAAGGAAACAGTAAATAATGAATAAAATTGAATAAAATACAGGAGTCAAACTGACCCATGTTAAAACTATTGTTGTTTACTAGGACTACATTTCTATATTATGAGCAGTAATATTACACCAAAGAACCAAACAAACGAATGCATTTTCTGTCATTTTGAATGTAACATGCCGTTATGTTTGGGCTTTGGTCATATCAAGTGTCAAATCTGTGATAAAATCATTAAATTCAATGCATGGCAGTGCACGAAACAAAGATGCCTGTGTTTTAGCTAAATACAAGTTGATGGCTGACTACACTATTAAAAGTGTACCTATTGCTGCTCAAATGCACACTGAAACATTTAAAGAATTGTATTTGGCTGATCTATATTATTACTTTTATGTGTCCCTTTTACATTATAACTATAGTGTAAGTTAAATTTCACATAATTTAATTCATGTTTAAATGTGCTGTGTAAAAAAGAGAATCAGCTCATCAGCAGTTCGTGGTTCATTATTTGTGATCCAGATGCTGCTGCATGGATCATGGTTAACACAAAGCAGAAGTCAGCGTGTCATGTGACCTGAGCCAATACAGGAAGTAGCTCGCAGTGCTAACGAGGACAGCAGAACAACAGCTATGAAGATAACACAAATGTGACTTTACACACTAGGGAAGTGAATTCATTTAACGCTGTCAGTTTCAGGGAAACGGAATATCAACCAAAAATGGAATGTATAGTCAGAATCGTCATTTTATCTGTTATTTTTCTAGCGTCGCGGGTAAGTTTAATGGACAATAATGAAGTGAAACTTAACTGTGAAGAGTCGATACAGCTTTAAATAGAAACAAGCGCTGAATACAGTTACCATTTTAACACTCAGTATTTGGCGTTTGCCTGTGTGTTTTTCTCAATTTTGTCACAAGCGTTATCAGTCAGTTTAAAGAACCATCAATCACTGTAGCCATAAAGATTAGCATGCTAGGTGCCATTTTTCATAGGCTTTGTTAAGTTGTTAGCCTTTTTGTTGAGTTACGTTATTAATGAGTTGTAAGACCTAACTGCTTTATAAGTGTGTATTACCACCATTCAGATTCATTACAAGCACAACTTTTTGTTACTTTATGGTTCAGTATTTAATTATTTTTTTAATTATTTATTTTTTGTTCAAAAGTTCAACGGGATTGTAAGCCTGAAACACAAGGTATTTGTGTCTTATATTGTACTTTTATATTGTTGTTTTATACAGACAAACTGCCAGGAAGGAATCTTGCACATTTCAGATGGCAGCACAGAAAAAGAGTACTGTATTGTCTACAATCGCTCCTGGACCCCACTGAACCAAACACTAGACACTGCTGTAAGTACTTCTCATTCACAGTGACTGTGTAAAATACATATCAAAGTGTAATAGTTCATCAGTTACACTTCCTATTTTATACCATTAATTGAAGAAGCTACACCTTTACAGGAGCAGTATCCTTTGGTGAATTTGACCTCAAGCATGCTGTGTAACAGCTCAGGGGTCACTCCAGGCATGGCCCAAGGAAAAGCAGTGGTGGTCATGAGGGGAGACTGTGACTTCAGTCAGAAAGCTTTGGCTGCTCAGGCCCTTGGAGCTAAAATTTTACTTATTGCAAGCAACAAGTCTTTGGTGAGATCAGCTAAATATCATTTTCACTTTTATTTGTAATCACCTGTTACTTTTGGTTTTTGTTGTGGCTCTCTGAAATCTTTGGCTTTGTGTAATTAGCCATTGGTCTCTGTTTTGAATGTGAAATTTCAGGTGACACCCTCAGCCAATAACTCTGAATATGCAAACGCTACTATTCCCCTGGCACTCATGAGGTACAGGGACTTCCTGGAAGCACAAAAGGTTGGACAGACTAGACTAAAATGTTTCAGAATTGCATATTGTCCTTGTATATGAGTAGTAACTGGTATATACAAACTGTATGAATGTACTTTGTTTTACCTATTGATTAAGGCCTCAGTCTGCCCTCCTGTGGCTAGCTAATTTAGGTGAAAAAACATTTTATTTAAATGCTTCTCTTTTGTTATATTGGTCCCTATGGTTTGCCCTTAGGTGTTTACTGGTGAGATGCAGGTGAAGCTATATGCCCCACCACAAGCAAAGATTGACCCAAGCATTGCGCTAATGTTGTTGATTGCCATCATCACAGTTGCTTTGGGAGGCTATTGGAGTGGGGCATGTGAAAGGTATGAACTAAAATGATCTTTAACCAGGACTGTGTAGTAACAGATTGAATGGCAAAATTAATCTGAAATAAATGCTTCAACCATATAGGCTTCATCCTTGAATCACTTCATGAACATTATTTCAATCTTACATTTCTCAGTAGTTTTATGGCCTGTTTTCCCATAGAGAGCGGTTAAATGGCGGTCTTGATGAAGTAGTAGGAGGAGAAAACAAAGCAGACAGTGGAGAACTTTCCCTCTATTCTCCTCTTAAAGTGGTGATCTTGGTTGTGGTGATGTGTGTAATGCTTGTCCTAATGTACTTCTTTTACAAGATCCTAGGTAAGTGCAACCAAAATGTTTCAGATTTTACATGAACTTCTTGTTGTTGTTACTTAGTTTTTTACTTATATAGTGTCTTTATTTTATTTTCTTTCAGTTTATGTCATTATTGTTATATTCTGCCTGGCATCTGCAAATGCACTGTTTTGCTGTTTTGATGCCGTGCTGGAAAAAGTGGGTTGTGGCACTGTAAGGTATGAAAAAATAAAGTAAATCTATCTATCTATCTCTGTCTCTGTCTCTATCTCTCTCTCTCTCTCTCTCTCTCTCTCTCTTTTTCTCTCTCTCTCTCTCTCTCTCTATATATGTCTTTTTTTTAGGTTTTAAAAACTAGACACAAGTGCAGTCTGTATTATCTAATGGTAGATTTACCACATAGTCCAAATATTTCACTTATGAATTTACTATTTTTTTTAACATTGGGGTCATGGTTACAGCCACAGCCTGCTCCAGAGTACGATTTCCATTTCAACATCATATTGAGACAGGCAAATATAAAACTCAAAAGCCTCTGTTTATTTAAGTGTCTGCGTCAATTTGCAGGTTTTCAGTCAAAAACTGGAACTTTTCTGTGAGATCTATTATTCTGGCTGCTGTGTGCATCAGTATTGCAGTGGTTTGGGGAGTCTACAGAAATGAGGACAGGTAACATATATCTAATGCTTACCTATGTTCAATAGACTAGATTTGAATGTTTATGAATTCAAATGGTCAGCTGGCCATTGTGCAAACTGTTGAGTAGACTATGACATGATAAATAAATGTTTGGTCAGTGTTTAACAGCACAATTTGTATATGTCTCTTTTACTGTTGGTAGATTTAATGTGGTGTATGTAGACTGTAACTTCTGTTATATTGAATACAAATGTCCTTTTCCTGTTTTTGTAGATGGATTTGGATCCTGCAAGATATTCTTGGCATTGCTTTCTGCCTTAACTTCATAAAAACCATTTCGCTGTCTAATTTCAAGGTATGTCTTTGCATCCTTAACTCTTGCACTATTTTGTGTTTCATTGGTTAAAAGCTCTTAGTGGTATAAGTATATCAGCCAAACAGACATAGCTCAAATATTTCACTTATGAATTTACTAATTGTTTTTAACATTGGGGTCATATTTACAGCCACAGCCTGCTCCCAGCATACCATTTCCATCAACTGTATGTTTTAGCAGTGTTTACATCTGATTAATTTATTTCTCAATCTCTTTAGATATGCGTGATTCTCCTGAGCCTACTGTTGGTGTACGATGTCTTCTTTGTTTTTATCACTCCTTTCTTCACCAAGGTATGTACACAATGTAAATATTAGACATATATATATATATATATACAAACAGGTTTTAGGTTTAAAAAGTAATATGACTCCTTAAATCTTCTAATAGAATGGAGTCAGCATTATGGTGCAGGTTGCCCTTGGCCCAGATGCATCTGGCGAGAAGGTAAATTGTCTTGAAATGCTGCTTAAACCCAAAGCTTGCCTTTCTAGTCAAATGTTTTCAGAGATTTTACTGTGAATCAAAACCCTAGGAGTTCTTGCTTACATTTGGCTTCAGCAATGTCTTGGCTAATCTGCTCTGCTTGTTGATTCATAACTGTGCACTGGGGATGGGTGGGCTTTGTCATAGACGCAGGGTAACATGGTGGAAGTGCCGGCTGAACCCCAGGCTCCCACTGAGAAAGTAAGCCCCCCCCCCTTGTTTCTAACCATTTCACATTTTGATACATTTTCTTAATCAAATGCAATGTTATGTTGGCATTTAGAAACTATAAGCATCTTTATTTACATGTACACACAAAATGTCAAATTGAATATCCAAATGTATTGCCAAATTTCTAGACACCCAAACAAAAAAGTATGTATTGTTTGGAGTTTTAAAACAGTCAAGAAGGTAAAAATGCTTATAGTCTTTCCTTTTAACCAGATGAGAAGTAAAGAAGTGGAAGTATATTCTGACAGTGACCAAGGACCTTGCTTATCCAGCTTATATATGCATACAAAAAAATGACTGAAACGTGTGTGCGTCTTTCCAAGTTTTCCAAGAAATTGTGCTAAAAAGAGAAAGCTTTCAACGAACATAGTCTAAATAAACGGAATGACATAGCAGATTCTCCTGAGCTCTTTTCTACTCCAGTGGGCTTCGATAAAGGGGAGATAACATGAAATGCATATGCCATGTTTCCTAAATGCAGATATTTTTTGGCCTGCTAATTTTTTTTTCGCTTTGGGACACACACCCTTTTATTTTAAATTTACTTAATTTCTTAACTTCTCTGATTCTGAGATTTATTTATTTCTGAGCATGTTTTTTGCTGGTGGGTAAGAGCTCATGTATTATTAAAACACTGAGTATTCATATATTTTCCCATTCTAGAGTCAGATGTAATCTGATGTAAATATGATCGCCAGTGAAATGTTGAGTTATTAAAAAAAAAAGGCTAAACCACCACCTCCTTTTGTCTGTATTTTGCCTACTTTTCAATGAAGGTTAAACATGAAAGTTGTTTATTTCCTCAGCTGCCAGTGGTTATGCGTGTCCCACGGTTCTCAGGTTTGGCTCAAAACCTATGTGGGATGCAGTTCTCCATTCTGGGCTATGGAGACATCATTGTTCCAGGTGATTTTTCCAAGAAAATATTTCCATTCATTTCTGCATAAAACCTTTGTATAAATGCCTTTTTTGGAGCTCATGATAGAAAATACAGTACCAACATTTTTTATGAACCAAACACTTTTATAAACCCATATGTTAATAATATGTTAAAGGCAGTCACACACATAAAGCCTCATACAGTATTTTTCAATGTCCTTTTTTGTAGGAATGCTGGTTGCTTACTGCAGCAGGTTTGATGCATGGGTAAACAGCCGCTGGAAGATCTACTTTACCAGCTGCTGCTTAGGTAAATGACATGTCTGTATTGTTCTATTATATTTGAAGTAAGCACTGTAAAACTAGCCAGGTTTCATTTGTGAATTTGCACATTTTTATGATAAACTTTTATTTATTGTAGCCTATCTGCTGGGAATGATCATTACATTCGCTGTCATGCTGCTGTCAGGGATGGGACAGCCCGCTCTACTTTACCTGGTGCCTTTCACTCTCATAACTTCTGCTGTGGTGGCAGGGTGCAGAGGGGAGATGAGGAAGTTCTGGACAGGAACGTCCTATGAGGTGAGAATATCAGAAAGAAATAAAAGCCATTACATGTGGGTTTAGAAGAATTAGCCTAAAGCTTTGCTGCCTTACACCTCTCGTGTTAATGCTGTAGCACACATTTATGACCATAATAACTAAATTACAGTACATGGTAATTACATGTATTGTATGTATGTATACTGTAGGTCTCCCTAATATCACTGAGACCTCTTTTAAGAAGTCAAAATAGCTGTTGTATTGCAAAGAAGAGAAGCTATGTCTTTGTGTTAATGTTGTAAGTGAAAATGTCTGTACATGTAAAAGGATAAACAAAAATTTGTTCTTGGAACTACCAGAGGAAAGTTGGGTCTTGTTTATTATGACACAAGACTTTCAAGTCAAGTCTGGTTTCAGGCCCCTGCATGTTACAAATTACTTTACTTACCTGGCTTGCTTCACTTGAAAGTTTGTGAGAACAACATTCCTAGAAGCCAGACTGGCTGTAAGCCTCATTTTGTGTGATGGTATGTGTTTGTGAGCTCTAAAAGAAGAGAATAAAAAGGAAAAAAAGGTTATTCTAACTTTATCTTTACCAGGTCTTGGATTCATCCAGGGAACCCTTGCTGCCAGGTGTGAACTACTGAAGACCTCTCTTTTCTGTCATTTAAAAAAAATGCTTCATAACAGTATCTTACCTTTTTCCCTAGACTTTCTTTCTTATTAATGTTTCCTATTAATTTAGACATTTAAGCCCTCCAGGGTCACTGTTGCCCCGAGGTACAACAAGTACAAGGGCTAATATTATTGTCAAATTAGGACTGGATAGGAAACAAAAATGTGCAATTGAACGTGACTGGCCACTAGATGTCTCTAGCTCATACATTAATTGTAAACTCAAAACCAATGACCCTGGAATAGCAGTTGAGTTGGGTTATTTTTTTCTTCTGCAGTGTGATCAGTCCATCTCTGCTTTCATTATACAGTACATCCACTCAACCAATGGAAGTTAATAGTTTGATTACTCCATTGTTTCGTTGCCAAAAATGGTGTTGCTTTCTGCATGCTGTTGCTTGTGGTATAGAGTTTGGAATGCATTTTTTTGTAGAATGCACTGCCTGCTTACTATTGCAGATGTCAACATTAACGTCCTTCCCATCTCAATAACTGTTATTAATAAATACTTCAGTAAAATGTAGCAATATCAAATTTCCTTCCTGTCTTATTTTTTACAGAGGGAAGAACTGAGCGAGCCATAGACGGTGACAGATGCTGAGATGGACACCACTGTGCTCATGTGTTTTATACATTTTAATACAATATTTACAAACCAAGGGATTTTTGGTATTCAGTAAAAGATTCTTTAAAAAGTGCATTTGTGTTTAATTTTGATTGAGAAAGGTTATCATGCTTATAAATACTTTGTAGATTAAACTGAGAGATTTTAGGTGATTCAAAGACTTGTTGCCTGGAAGGTATTTTAGTTTAATTTGCAGAAACCTGTAATGAATTTGCTTCTACATAATGCCTTTGAAATCGCATATGACAAACAAAAAAGCACTTTATTTTTTAGCTAGAAACTACATCAAGGCAGGGTTTTGATTTGCTCACAAACAGGCTAGACGTGTTTGATACCTTGTATGTAATCTTGTTTGTATGTTGTTTCTTCTAATGCCTTATATTAAATTAAAAATGTTGTCAATCTTGTTGCATTTTGTGTTGTCTTCATTCAAATAAGGAATAAATAAGAAATGACATTTTGCAGGTGAACAACTTTTTGGCAAAATGAAAACATAGCCACTTCATGGCAATTGTGCTACGGTCAACCAGGTTAAACGAGCAGTACCGGGTTAGCGGGGTCAGATGAATAACCTTTTCCCATTAGTATTTCAGAGGTGTACAACAAAGCGCACATGTGTCCCTAGCTCCGCCTCTGCCATGTGACAGAGCGCTGGCTGAGTCAGCCGGCTCACGCAGTGTCAGTCTGGAGTCGCACAATTATGAAAAAGCAACCTTCCGCTGGAGCTGCAGCCGAAGCGGATCTCTCCAGCGTCCCCCGGGCTCTCCTTGTAAGGCCAACCGAGAGCACCGCCGATAGATGGATACACGCCACAACACAGCTCTTCCTGACTCTCAACGGTGAAGAGGATGGTATGTGGCGCTTCTTAATTAGCCAGCTGTTTGGGTCTGTTTTACATAGTTGTCAAGTGGCGCTTCTATTCATCGTGACTGGTAAGAGAGTCCTGACTGGCAAGTCCCCCATGTAGGGCGCTAAACGTAATTTGTTCAGTTTACTGCTTCTCTGTGTGATCGGTCAAGATAGTATGATTTGGGTGGCATAAGTAAAGTGGGCAGAGAGACACACTGTCCCACAAGAAAAGCCCCCAAATTGCACGCGGCGTAAGGTTAGCAGGCTACGTAGCTAGCTCGCTAGCGCTAGATGCTAGGTATTTAACCTGAGCTAGCGTAACTAGCAAGTGCTGCTGCGGGAGCTGCCTGGAGTTAGCACCGACACAGCCCGTTTTCTGTTCACTTGATAATCTCTGGAAAACCAGAGTCCAGTCCCGAGCGACTTGCAACCCTTTTGAGACGCAATTGTGCCAGCTGTGCCAGCTGTGCAGACACGCTTTTAGCGGCAGTAACAAGTCAATGCACCTTGAATCACTGCCAAGTCGGCTTTAAGCTAACCAAACGAAATTTTTATCTTCGCCTTGTAACTGTTTGATCTACAACAATTGACTCTCTTGCGATTTTGGCATGCCACATATACAGTATCACTATGGTAATACTTTTGTTTTTAGCCCGGTCTCTTGTATATTTTTAAATTTTCCGTTTTTTAGACTTGTGTGGGGCGAAGATTACATGCTGTAAGTCACGTTTGACCACATACTCAAGGCCAAAGATGCCAAGTAAAAGGGTACGTTTCGAGCTCAATACAACAATTCAATGGGGTGGATGGTAAGTGAAAATATACTTGTAACTAGGCGGGAGTAGGGCTACGCTGTAATGAAATAAGCTAACTCTAGCTAGCTCTTACAAAATATTTAACCACGTCTGGTAAGTCTGTTGACATTTCTCCAGAATTTTTGGTGGTTACAGCCTTAGTCCAAACCCTGCCTGTGTATTCACAGTCTTTCCCACAAGTGGTCACATGCCACGGCTTAGCTGCCTCTTGATGAGTGCTGCTGTTCTGCTGCCCTGGGCAGTCAGATAAGGCTGAGGGAGGCATCTCTGTCCAGTGTGAACCAAATAACGCAGGTTTAGCAGTGCTGTCAGCATGGGTTGATTAGTATTGCAACGCGTATTAGAGCTATACTGCGTAAAATTTTAATTACTGCTTAAAAGTTTGTTACACAATAGTGGTTACTGGTCCTCGGATCTGGTCGAAGGTGGTATTGCATCACTGAGCGGTGCCCCAGAATAAACTCTCCTGACTTTGTTCATATTCCAGCCTGGAGAGAGTCACATGTGCCTCGTTTATCTTACTGCATAGAGAGACTCTTTCACCTCAACTGTGCACTCAAAACACAATTGGGCACCTTCTCAGTTTGTTAACTTAATGAATTTGGGTCTTCCCTGGCGTTTGCGCCCAGCTGAGCTCCCTTGCTGCAAGGTCATTCTGCAGAGGTGTGCGTGGATCCTAGTCACTTGCTGTCCACAATTCTCAGGCAACAGTGAAGTAAAAAGCAACTTGCACATTGTACATGTACATTCTCTGCAGAAAAGTTGTGAGATAAGAGTGATATATTTTGATTGTATTTTCATCCATAGATTTTTACAGTGGTGACAGGTGTTTTCTGACCTCACCCTGGTTTAACCAGAATGTATGTTTGTGCCTTATTCCATTGTGCCTGATGTGTAGAGAAATTGACCTCCAGTGCATTGCATTAATGGGTTTACAGCTGCCTGAGGGGAGAGTGACAGTGGCATTTTACTATCAAGCCTCAGCATGTGCTTTTAAGAGCAGTGTCCAGAGGGCACAAGTCTGAGAGCCATTACACTTTAGTCTCATGACCACATGAATTGACTTTAGTGAGCAGCCTACCAGGAATTTCATTTAAAGACTCCAAAGATTCAATGAACTCATTCCCCCTTATTTGTTAGTGATTTATTGGCCTAGGCGACAATTACTGGTGAAAGACTGCAAGGCTCACAAATTAATAAGCCATATCTGTGTGTATCTGTGTGTGAGATCTTGCTATGGGATTTATTCTTTCTTTTAGATAAGATACTGTATTTATAGCCTAAATGGTAGAACTAGCTGATAAGAAATATGTGATAAATGCGTATTATGTCCGTCTGCATTGTGAAGAGTCTTTGTGGTTTATTTATAAAAAAGCAGAACTCTTATGGCATTTGCAATACATTTGATACAGAGATTGCACTATTTTACTTTGCTCCAGTCTTAGGTGTCTCTTTCAAGTCAATGTTTACAAGTAAGATAACCATTTACACCTTTATGAAAGGTAATGGTGACATGCAAAGACAAAAAGAATTAACCCTTTCTGTAGCGTGAATTAAGCCCTTGTACAATCCTGCTGTAATACACCAATCCTGTCTTAAAATTTCTATTTCTGTAAAATCTGTTGGATAATTTGGAAAACAATGATTTAATAATTTTAGTATCCTTCTAACATTAAAATATTTCCCATGCATTCAATGTATGTGACCAAAAAGTACACATAGCCTTTTTTCCAACAGGAAAAGAGTAATCCTAAAACTCAAATGAACGAAGGCTCAGAGGAAAGGGAGGGAGGAAGTGGGAGAGTACAAGTGTGTGTTTTTGGCAGGGGCTCGAAAGCACTCATGTCTTTTGTTGCCAGACATTCTCAGGTGCCATGGTTACAGGTTCACTCAACACCGCCCGCTTTATCTGCCTCAGTAACATTGGGTTCGATTGAACTCAGATAGGTTTTTCCTATAAAGCATTTTCCACAGCAAGCTGTCCTCTTGTTATAGGGTGTGCCTCACATCTGTCTTAGTTTACTAGATTTTAAATTACTCCACAAGATGGAGTTCATTGTAATGTGTTCACTGACTGAGGGGGTAATCGTGACATGTAGCTAGGCTGCTACCATAAGTTCAGTGCACCTTAAAACATGCCACTACTAACATAACATTATGTAGCTGCACAGGAGTTTAATGAAGAGTTGTGTTGAGCTACTTATGCCAAGACCTGCCTAAAAGCAAATCAGCCATTCACCATCCAGTGTAAAGTATGTATGCTTAATAGAGCGGTGTATATATGGTCTTATCTACCTAGCTTGCCTGGAAAGCCTACAGTCTGCTTTCAGTGTCACTGGATGGGTCTGTCTGTCATAGACTGATTGTACACTTGTTGCTACAAACGCGAAGCTGAAATACTGCTACTCACTACTTACCCTAACCAAACATGATTATAATTTTCAACTACCTACACTAAACTTGTGGTGTTGGTAGTTGTAAAAGAAGTGACTCAATTCTCTTTCAGAACAATTTATCAGTCTTTAAATAGCACTTCCCTCCCTGGCCATATTGCATGTCTTTATGTTTGCATGGTAAATCTAATGATACAGATGTATAGTGTATATAAACTGGGTAGGCTAAGTAAGACCTAGTTACTTTACTGTCATTGAAATGAATGTTTTTAATCCAGTAGTCTGCGACTCTGTGTGGAGTCTGATTTGTTAGGAGCCGTTTGTGTGTGCAGGATGAATCACAGTTGGTGGTGTGTCCTCAGTAGACAACAAGGTATATATCATTGAGGCCTCGGCCCATCTTCTAATCCTCTCTCACACCCCCGCCTCCCACGTCTCTTTATCCTCAGTCTACAGGTATAATATCTAGTTTGTCCCAGACACATTCATCTGCTCCTTTAGAAGCTTCTTACAGATTAACAGTGGATGCAGTTTGGAGGCTTTCACTCTTTAACCGAGGACGGATCTGTATGGTAACAGCTTCAAGTAGACTTTGAGCTATGGAAATTTTGCACAGATCTTCAGTGCCACCAAGAGAAATACAGTGATTTGTCGCTGATGATCCAGACACGCAGCAGGACTGTGGTGACTGTGGTTTGCTCAGGAGATGCATGAAGGAGTCTTGGTATGTTCCTGTACAAAGCCCTTAAACACAGAGATGAGGAGGACGTCCAGGTATGCACACATTGGCTTGGTGTCACTGGTCAAGCACTGACATGACCTTTTGGTTTGTTGCCTCTTGTTGCAGTTAGGTCTATGTAGTATTGAGGCCAGTAACTCTTCAATACACCCAAATTATTATCCCTTACACCATTTGCTGCGATTAAAGCCAATCCAAACAGGGACTCTGCTAAAGTCATGGCTCTTTGGCTTTTAAGTTGTGTGGTCCTTAGTCTTTTATATTGTTTTAAATCCATTTGCTTTTTTAAATTTTTAATAAATTACCATTTGTCTTGCTCATATATGTTTACTTTACTTTACCATTTTTTGCTCTTCATTATTGTGTTGTTTAGTTTCTTTTCATTGGCTTTAACTAAGCTGAAGCCTTCAATAGCTTCAAGTAGCCAAGACGTTAGAGCGAGCACTAAATCTTCTTGGTGACCAAGTATAGTGATTTGTCGCTGATGGTTACCAAGCAGAGCTGTGATGGCTGTGGCTTGTCCGGTAAATGCCTACACATAGCTATGAGTAGATCGTCCAGATTAGTTCAGGGCTATTTATTTTCCTTCAGGCTTATTAATTAGCCATGCAGGACTGATGCAAAGTGGGCGGCTGTTTATATTATTTTAACCAGTTGCTAACATGTTGGACTGTGTTAAATTGTTTTCATGCCATTGCAGACCAGCAGAGCAGCCCCAATTTGAATCAAGAGGGCATTACACAACCAGGTTTTTCTGAACAAAAACTATATGTTCAGATACGATTAGTTTTTTTACAGCAGCCTAAATTTATGCCATACCAGTTTCCACCTCTGTTTATTTTACTGTGTAGTACAATCAAAATGCTTTGGCTGGCCTCTACTCTCTTTGTGTTCAAAGGGATTATTAGCAATAATCGCTCTGAGGCTTACGACAAGCAGTGATCGGGACAATAAGGAGGCATTATTGAAAATTCCTATGGCATAAATCCTTTCAGCAAATGATGAAAAAGAACAAGACTATTTCATTGCTGTTTTAAACTATTCCCAATACAGTTTTAGTTTAATGTTTTTTCCTATAGGATTTTAAGAAGCATCTACCAAATCCATTGATTTGTCCCAGAGTCTCCTTGTGCTTATGTGTGACACTAGAGTTAACTAAATTGATTTAAGAGTGCAGTACAGCATTGTTTAAATGCTGCATGAGGATAATTGGTGTATTTGAATTCATGCAAAAAGACAGTAGTAATTCAGTAAAAATAGTCTGCTCACAATGTTTAACTGTTTATCTTTGTCCACAGTCCCAGAAACCCTGGATAGAAAACACTTTCTGCAAGCGGGAATGTGTGTATATGCTCACAGTGGCAAGAGACCCCCACAGGTATGTGCCTATGCTTTGGCCCCTTCCCAGAAATACTGTACGAGTGTGAGGTGTTGAGATGCGTGGCCATAGATACACTGTAATTCTATGATATGTGATAAAGTCAGCCCAAAATTGAATCACCACTCTCAAACTAGTAAATAAGTCTTTCTTAATGTTTATGGCTGTCACTGCTATTCCAATTAACCTTTCATAACAATGCACTGTTTTAGTTTTTCACATGAGCTTTTTAGCATCTTTTGGAACAATGCTGTATCCCATTTATCAGCAGATACTTGCTGGAATTTTACAAAGTGATGTTAACTTTGCATGTACTACTTGCATTGGCATGACCAAGAATTTTGTGAGAAGCAATGTGAATGTAACACCAAGTAATTAAGAATGTGAAATCTAACTTCATTGACATAATTGATAATGTATCTCATGAATAATTTATTCCGTACACGGATTCTTTATTTTCTTCAACCTTCAATGAAATCTGGTCACTCCTTCCCCCTCTTTGTTTTTTTTAAACTATTAATTATTTGCCACTGGTTTTCCTTTGCTAACTTAGAATGTGCAGCTGCTAGTCAATATTTTGGAGGTGTTAGTGACCACAGACCATGCTGACCTGCATGAGTTGTGATCAGATTTAGAGTCCCCTTGGGAGGTTTTCTGACTCTAAATTAAAAGCAAGTTTAACAGATAACCTTCCTTAATGTCCTCACACGTCTCCTACCCAGAAATTTCTTTTCTAGTTAACCTGTCACTTTGCTCCTGCATTGTAATGGCTTTGCAGCACTATAAAATGTACGTCACACCTTTGTGATTTGTGGTCATTTATAATTAATGGTCCTTTGCAGATGCCTTCCAGGATGCCAGATTTGCCAACAGCTTGTTCGGTAAGTACTTATAGGTCTTTTAATGTAACCAATTTTTTCTTAGCTGACAGCTCTGGTTAAAGAAAAACCAATTACTTTACACTTGGAAAACTGCCTTTTACTGTGTTATGTGTGTGTTAAGGTGCACATTCTCATTTGCAGTAACATGAGAAAGTAAAATAAACCTGAGTGATTTATTGGATTCGTCTTACATCATTATAATGTCATCATTTGGACCTAAATACATAACGTGATTGATTAACTAGTTAATAATGTAAAACAGTAGTATTGGATCAGTTGTTTACAGTGTTGGTTTTAAACCTAAAGGTGCTGCTGCGGGCGGCTTGTACGGCAGCATGTTGGCGTCACAGCCAGCAATGCTGCCAGATACTCGGACTTGAAGCTGGGTGAGAATGCCAACCTCTCTATGCCTGAGCTGGAGCAGTGGTCAGTGGAAAAACACACAGAGGCCAGCCCCACCGATGCCTACGGTGTCATCAACTTCCAGGGGGGGTCTCACTCCTACAGAGCTAAGGTGGGAAGGCCAGTGTCTTCAGTAGATGTTATATTGATGCCACGATTATGTTTTTTTGTCTAATGGTTTTTCCTATATTCTTTAGTATAGCCACTTAACATTTTCTGGCTTAATACATGCTTTACTTAAATAATCAAAATAATGTCATTTTTGTAAAAAAATTTGCAGTATGTGCGTTTATCCTATGACTCACGCCCCGAGAGCATCTTGCGCCTGATGTTAAGAGAGTGGCACATGGAGCTTCCCAAGATACTCATTTCTGTCCATGGAGGAGCACAAAATTTTGAAATGCACCACCGCATCAAGCAGGTGGTGGGAAAGGGCCTTATAAAAGCTGCAGTCACCACCGGGGCCTGGATTTTCACTGGAGGTGTTAACTCAGGTATATTGGTTGAGCTCTTTGAACTGACTCCTTATCATAGATCATGTCTCATACCTTCCACCTTTGCTACCAGTAGTGTTCAGTTGTCTTTCATAAATGTGCACCTAAGAATATCAGGAGGAACTACTGGATTTTTTCTAACTTCAGTATCTCAGTATATCAGTCAAAGTTTTTATGCAAAAGATGGATTTGAGTCTTTCTATACTATAAAATACTCTATCTTAAGTTTTACATAGAAGCCTCTCCACAGCTTGTATGTATGAAAGGGTCTTCGGCTTTATGACCATAAAACTATATTGCGCTGATGTAGCAGAACTACTGTAATACTGGCCTATAAGCATATCATTTGGCTGCGTGTTGTGACCAAGGTGTGTCTGCAACCACAGTGAGCTGTTAAGATGCTGTGGTCTCATCATAGTGTTTAAATCGTTACTCATAGTGGTCAATTACCTATACCCAGTGGTTACTTTTAATGCCTCTCTGGCACCCGGGCAAGCTGGGATGGGCTCACAAATTACTGCTGATTCTGTCATATCCACTAGTTCACAATTTTCATGCAAAACAACTTTTTTTTATCATGGATCTACCCCATTGGTTGTCTTTGGACACAGTATTATGGCCGTAACTTTCTTCAGACATAGTCTCATGCATGCTTATGGCTGTAGATTTGATGAACAGATTTCACACTTTGTGAGTTTGCATGGTTGGTAAAATCCCCCTGTCTAATCCAGTTTGGGTGATAATTTTATTCTTGCTTTCCATGTTTATAGGTGTGGCAAAGCATGTTGGAGATGCTCTGAAAGAACATTGTTCAAGGTCATCAAAGAAAATTTGCACTATTGGGATTGCTCCTTGGGGAGTCATTGAAAACAGGGAGGATCTGATTGGCAGAGATGTAAGAATCTGCTTTAAAAATGATAAATGCAAGATACGATAGACTAGAGTCATAATCTATATCATTGCCTTTTTTTTCTCTTTCACTTTAACCCCATAGATCATCGCTCCATATCAAACACTACTGAATCCTCTAAGTAAACTCAATGTTCTCAACAATCTGCATTCACATTTCCTCTTGGTTGATGATGGCACATTGGGAAAGTATGGGGCCGAGGTCCAACTGCGCCGGGACCTGGAGAAGCACATTAACCTCCAAAGAATACATGCACGTAAGATTAAAGGCATTCTCATCTAAACTTACCACAGTCTTGTCATTTGGTTTTCTTAGTTTTCAATGAGAAAGAGCACAACTTTTATATTTGCTAAAGATATCAGAGGTGCTTTTTTGCTTACTGGTTTTCAGGTATTG
The DNA here is from genome assembly GCA_036850595.1 of Rhyacichthys aspro. Taxonomy (NCBI): domain Eukaryota; kingdom Metazoa; phylum Chordata; class Actinopteri; order Gobiiformes; family Rhyacichthyidae; genus Rhyacichthys; species Rhyacichthys aspro. The sequence goes on along the minus strand of CM072150.1, from coordinate 10,513,031 downwards.
GTCAAGGTGTTCCTGTGGTGGCCTTGATCTTAGAAGGGGGCCCTAATGTGATCCTGACTGTGCTGGAGTATCTTCAGGAGAGTCCCTCAGTCCCCGTGGTGGTTTGTGAGGGAACCGGCCGAGCTGCTGACATACTGGCGTACGTCCATAAGCAGACTGAAGATGGAGGGTAGGACAACATCACTCTCTCTTGTTAAATAGTCTCCCTGGGGAGCTCTGCTCTATGTAAATTAATTGAATATTGACTGCAGTAGTTAATGAGTAAATAAATATGGTATGTCTAACTGTTAAAACTAAATAGCAGCTGTTTCTAACATCAATGTGCTTTTGAGTAAAGTGGTTGTAACTTTACTTAACAGAATTCTTCCTGAAGGAGTAGAAACTGATATTATTGCAACCATAAAGAAGACTTTCAACTTAAACCAAAATGATGCCCACCACCTCTTTCAGACACTCATGGAGTGCATGAAGAAGAAAGAACTGGTAAATCTCTCCTCACTACTGTTACTGTATATTTTAACGATATTTTCTTTTATGTTTAAACTATTTATTGACATGATAAAATAGAGTTGGTTAAAATATTGTTAAATTAAAGCCAAGTGACATATTTAGATCTATGAACTCACTATTATGTGATTTTGTTCTCATTTGTCAAATGTCTGTGGGAACATGATTTTAACTGCTATCTTGTTTCTTGGAAAACAGATCTCTGTGTTTCATATTAGTTCAGAGGAGCACCAGGACATTGACGTAGCTATCCTGAGAGCCTTACTCCAAGGTTAGTAAAGGACTTTTTGCTGAACCTTTTTATCTTTGTGTGCCTGATAAAGGAATGCTGCCCTCAGAGTTAAACTTGCGTAAAGTTGATTCAGACTCTTCCTTTCTTACTGTTATGATTTCAGAAGCATAGTTGTTGGCATTAGGAGGTTAGGATTTCTAGACTTTGATATGTTTTCATTCTGACATAGATATACTTTGAGAACTACTTTGAGAGTTCCCCATGTGCCTATTTCTTTTGGTTCATGTATCACATTGCTTACATTCACTCTTCTCATCCCCACACTGTTTCTGAGGTTTTTATTGTGTCCCACATATTTCATTGTATGATTTTTAAAATTTATTACACAATTTTAATCACTTTATTACCTTTCTCTGACAAGAGAAACAAAAAAGACATGTCAAAGTAGTTTTATAAATAATGAAAACTTTTCTTCCTTTTTATGTGCAGTGTCAGCAAAAAAACAGTAAAAGCCACGTGTTGGCATTTGCAGGATGTTCCTGTAACGTCTTGTAGTAAAAATATTATATCACATACACTTATGTATGGTTATTAAAACCCAAACCATGTCAATATAGCTGAGGTCACTCAACATTAATTCTCTGACATTAAGTGGTCATTAGACCATGTGTTGCACGATTGTTGTAATTTCTTTTAAGTGCAAAGCAAACATAAATTTAATACATATGATATGTGTTCAAACACTTTGCTGAGGGCAGGACCACCTCTGTGAAACAGTAACACCGTCAAAACAGAACCTGGGGTATAGGCTCTCAAGCAGCTAGAAAATTCCCCTATGTGAGCAGTCCACACAGTTAACAATCCACTGTGCTTTGCTTTCTGACAAAAGTATAGCATTAACTCTGTATTGTCTGTCTATATATGAATCATAATGAGACAATTTAAATGTATTTCAGGAACAAACGCATCTGCCTTCGAACAGCTGGTCCTGACTATGGCTTGGGACCGTGTTGACATTGCCAAGAATCATGTGTTTGTTTATGGACAGCAACTCCTGGTATGTTTGTGTGTGTTTGTGTGAGTGAGAGAGATAGAGAGTGACTCCCTGCCATTTGGGGCATTTGTTGAGTATCCACTTCAAACCTTTGGAATTACCCAAAATTACCCAAAATATCTGCTGACGACAATCTGCACAGTCTGAATAGCCAAGGGACTGAACATGGGCAGGCTGCTTGTCTGTCATTTTCTGCTTGTCTTGACTAGAACATAAACCTTAAAAATTGCCATTAGAGGCTACCCTCACCGGTTATGCTTTTTGTTAACCTCTAGCAGTCCTGGTGCTAATAGAGGAGTAGAAGATGTTTATGTTTAATATGATCATATTATGCTCTTTCCTTCAACGTATATTATGTTTATTATGAAAAGTAGTGATGTATACATTTTTGTTTTTCTTTAGGTGAGCTCTCTAGAGCAGGCAATGTTGGATGCACTTGTGATGGACAGAGTGGAATTTGTGAAACTGCTTATAGAAAACGGTGTGAGCATGCACCGGTTTTTAACCATTAGTCGACTTGAGGAGCTCTACAACACGGTAATATTATTAAACAATAACTGTTGTAAAAACTATACCCTTTCTTTAGGTGTCAGGTGTTAAAACCTTTTTTTTGTTTTATTTTAGAAACATCCTCCCAACAACCCAACTCTTCTACACCTAGTCAGGGACGTGAAACAGGTAGGTGTTGTAGGTGTTGTAGGCATAGTTTGCCTTTTCAAGTGAACTTTTCAACTGTTGAAGTCTTGATTTATAGACATGTTTATTTATTTTTTTACATTTTGTTATTTGAAACCTTGCAGAGCCATCTGCCTCCAAACTACAAGATCACTTTAATAGATGTGGGCCTGGTTATTGAGTACCTGATGGGCGGGACTTTCAGGTGCAATTACACCAGGAAACGCTTCAGAATTATTTACAACAATCTCCATGGTAACAATAGGGTAAGGAAAATCTCCTAATTGACTTTCTGTAAAAGAATGGGTGAATTAAAAGAGGCTAAATATTTCATGCTTCTTATAGAGGACAGGACGGCACGTGCTCGGTTCTGGGTCCCATTTACCGAAAAGTCATGAGTCTTTTAGCATGCAGGCTGACAAGAAGGAGAAGACTAGGCACAATCACTTTATCAAAACTGCACAGCCATACAAACCAAAGGTAATCTCAGTGTCTGTAAAACTTTTGTCTTAAACTGCATTTTATAACTGCTTCAAGGTTAGTTGCAAGTAAGAGGGTAAAATCAAAGTTACTACGACTGTTAAAAATAATTTAATTGAATATATATATAAAATGGCCTCTGTATGTCTTCCTCTAACTCTCTGCTGACATTTCAGCTGGAAACTTCTATGGAACAAAACAAAAAAAGAAGCAAGGAGGAAATTGTGGACATTGACGATCCAGAGACCCGACGTTTTCCTTACCCTTTCAATGAGCTACTGGTGTGGGCTGTGTTAATGAAAAGGCAGAAAATGGCACTGTTCTTTTGGCAGCACGGGGAAGAGAATATGGCAAAGGCACTGGTGGCATGCAAACTGTGTCGGTCTATGGGCTATGAGGCCAAGAAGAGTGACGTTGTGGATGACACATCTGAGGAGTTCAAAGAATATTCAAAGTACGTTAATATTACATAGATTTTTGTCAAGTTAAAAGTTAATAGTGTTAACTCTTAAGTGTGTTTTTTCAGTGAGTTTGGGACACTGGCTGTAGATCTGCTAGAGCAGTCATTCAGGCAAGATGAGACCATGGCCATGAAGCTGCTGACCTATGAGCTAAAAAACTGGAGCAACTCCACATGTTTGAAACTGGCTGTCTCTTCACACCTACGGCCTTTTGTAGCCCATACCTGCACGCAGATGCTGTTGTCAGATATGTGGATGGGACGGCTGAACATGCGCAAGAACTCCTGGTACAAGGTTCATGTTCTCAAGTTTTCTTTGTATTAAAATAAATACTTGAAGGCACACTGCATTTGTACAGTTTTCATAACCATATCTGTTTGGGTGAGGAAGTCAGTTTAAAATTCATTTGAGCATGTAATTCTAATGTTGTGACAAATCCACAAATCTGGTGTAATATCTATGTCCAGGTGATTCTAAGTATCTTGGTGCCACCTGCCATTCTGCTGTTGGAGTACAAATCCAAAGCTGAGATGGCTCATATCCCTCAGACACAAGATGATCACCAGATGACCATGGAGGACAGTGAAAGCAACTTCCAACACATTTCTGAAGACATCCAAATGGTTAGTTTCTTAAATTTTAAATAAAGCTAAATTCTGCTTTCACAATATAGCATATAGAGTGTTGTCTCATTTGGGTTTTCTGACCTCTCTGCAGGATGTGTTCAAGGAGCACAGACCACATGACCATGTAGAGGGAAAACGTGACATGGAGACCCAAATTCGCTCCAGAAAGCTGCCATTAACCAGGAAAATTTATGCCTTTTACCATGCTCCCATAGTCAAGTTCTGGGCCAACACGGTATGCAAAGCGGGGGATGAGATAATTGTAGACAGGCAGAATCTCAAGGAGTTGGCTTTTCTATTGTTGGCACCTAAAAGTGGCAAACAAAGCTCTGTTTAACTGTAGCAATGGTAGAATATTTGAGGATTGTTAGTCAACCAAAGAAAACCGTAGTCGTCTAAAATCTCAGCAGCACATCAGTCAGCCAATTAGTTGATGACGTAATGCAATAATCACATTACCACTCTGTCATTACAGCAGACATTTAAAACACTCTTTATTTGTACTTGACTCCCTCTATGTGACATATTAATGTAAGTGATTAAAACATTTAAATAATCACTCTCCATCAGAGTCAATTAAGTATTCCTTTTAGATTATTAAGCATCCTGTATTGCATTGCCTCACTTTTCAACACAGACCAAACTGCAAGTGACAAATAAAGCGAAAGTGATCTGCACTCGCTCCATGCACCATTACACACACACTGTGCTTGTATGAACTTGACTGCGGTGCACATCAGATGCAATTACTAGGTGTTTTGATTGCAGAGAATATAAGGGAACAATCAGCAAGAAGAGAAAGAGTTTTTTGCCACCAATAGACATAAGCTTGTCTCTTGTTGCATTTATGATATACACTATCATATGACTTGTGTTGAGGTGAATGGCTTTGGTTATTTGTGAAGTTTCTAAAAATAGAAGTGCTACAAAAGTGGATTTGTGTTAACAATGAACTTATTTTAGTACATTAAAAGACATTTACAAACCTAATTAGAAAACAATTGGTATTGCTAAAACAAACTTATTACAATGGTTATGGTCACACATCTTCTTCTGCTTCTTTAAATTTATCAGTAATCTTTTCACACATGCCTTTGTTTATAAACTCAAGCCTGAGGCAGGTTCACAGGAGCCTGGGACCCACAGGTGTTTGCAGAGACATGGCTGTTTTTCAGGCTGGTCAACTGTGAGAAGTGTAGATTGCTGATAGCATCTGAGAGGACTTGAGCTTATCTACATCTGCTGTTCCCGCTCATGTGTCGTGACATTACATTAATACCTTCACTTCCTACACATGGCATGTCAAGCTCCAGTAGTCTTTGAATATAGTTAGCTGTATACTGAACTGTTGGTGCTCTGCATGCATGCCCACTGAACACCCATTTATTGAATTCTTTTCCCACAGTAGTTTTAAAACAGAAAACATTAGGAAGACCCTCTCTGTAACTGGCTCTATGCCAACACTAGGTAGTGACTTTGTATTAATTGTGTATTAATCACATTCAATAAATATTTAAAATCCACACTGACACAGCACAGATGTGAGGAGACAAAATGAAAGTTTACAATAGTTTTCTACATGTTTTTAATCATTCTGTGTATTGTTTTGTCAGCTTTTCTACCTAGGCTTCTTGATGATCTACTCTTATGTGGTCCTGGTCAGGATGCCCGAATGGCCTTCTCCTCAAGAGTGGGTGGTGATCCTCTATATATTTACCTCCGCTATTGAAAAAATTCGAGAGGTACGATGATACAGATTTGTGCTGTTTTTCTTTGACATAAGAATGCTGCTTTCATTAATAAAGATCTGATAGTACAACTTTGCCACTGCCTTTGAGTAATTATGCTCTTACTAGTAATAATTCTTTTTCTCAGATGTTCATGTCAGAAGCAGGGAAAATAAGTCAGAAGATCAAAGTGTGGTTTGGCGAATATTTCAATGTGTCTGACTTCCTGGCCATTTTGACCTTTTTTATTGGCTTTGGCCTGAGGCTGGGTGGAGGGGATGCCTTCGTCCCTGGAAGGACAGTTTATTGCCTCAATATCATCTTCTGGTATGTGCGACTCCTTGACATCCTCGCTGTCAACCAGCAAGCTGGACCATATGTCATGATGATTGCTAAAATGGTAAGTCCTCTGTCATTTCAAATAAAGTATTTTTCTGTTTTATTAAACTTTTAAAAATCTTAGAATCCACTCAAGTATCAGCTTTAAACCTTTTCACGGAGTAAATGTCAACTAAATGTCAGATTCAACCTTCTAACGAGAGTTGCAGATTTACAAAATAAATATATATATTTTTTTTTTATTTATTTCAACATTTCAGCTTTTACCATCCATTTTCAAATATCAGGTATTGTTATTGCTATTGTGTTGTCGTGAGCATCCATAATTGTACAGCAGTTGAATTTCACCCACATCAACAAATTCAGTCTGTTATTGTTATCAGTGTCTGAATATTTTCCCTTCTTAGGTTAGAAAAATGTTTGTAGGGTTTCTTTTGCCTGTCCTAATGGTGTTAGCACAGCTTTTGCACTGCTTACTGTGCTCTGGGCAGTTTGTGACACATTGTGTCACAAAATGCCCAGAGCACAGTTAGGGTACACATTTAAGAGTTAAATAGAATTTTGAGCCTTAAAGTTATCATTTTATTTATGCTCTGTCTTCCAGGTGGCCAACATGTTTTACATTGTAGTAATAATGGCCATTGTGCTGCTAAGCTTTGGCGTACCCAGGAAAGCCATTTTGTACCCACATGAAGAGCCCAGCTGGACGCTGGCCAAAGATGTGGTGTTTCAACCGTACTGGATGATGTATGGGGAGGTGTATGCCTATGAAATCGATGGTAAGGAGGATGAACTTGGTAGGGAAGATTATGAGGGTAAGGACAATTTTTTTTTCAAGGCTTCTCACCTTAGCATGAGAGCTGATTGTCGCACAAAAGCAAGCACTGAAAATCAAACCCACTCAACTTAATCATTGTGTTACTCACAGTCTCGTTCACACATCAAGATTCATGCGCAGAAGCAGCCAACACTGGTCCCTATGGGGAGCAGGGCTTTTTTTTTTTTTGCTTCACCAGAGCGGCGACTGCCTCGACTCAGCTAGAAATTGTCTTTATAATAGGCAACAATTATTAGATCATCGCTTAAGTCGGGCATTTGAAGCTTGGGTGGAACAAAACACCTGGCTGTGCTGCACAACCTGTGTTGTCATTTTATGGTTTCACTTTTCAACAAAATTCTCACTTGGTTCATTCATATTCAGCTATATTTTTAGACCAGGGCGTTTAGTTACAGCAAAATTTTAACTTAAGTTGCAACTTATGAAAAGATGTGTTTACATTATCTTACAATTGCTGTAATGACTCCCTTTTCTGGTCCATCTGTTATTTTATGGTACTCTGCACCCCAAGACAAGTTTTAGTTTAGATTTCAACAGAATAACGGCTTATATATTTGTCTAAAGGATGTGATGCATAGTTTTAGTAAGTCGTGTGCTTTTCTTGATAGTTCTCTCTCCTTCCACAGTGTGTGCCAACAACAGTGAAAGTGCTGTTAAGTCTTTGTGTGCAGCAGGAGTTTGGTTGACTCCTCTCCTGCAAGCTGTCTACCTCTTTGTACAGTATATTCTAATGGTCAACCTACTAATTGCCTTCTTCAAGTAAGTGTTGACACACTGCGGTAAAGTCACTTAAAAGAAATCAGTATTTACAAATATTCAGTAGATAGCCCTTGCATTGAACTCAAGAGCTGCTTTTTTTTACAGCAATGTCTACATTCAAGTGAAGTCCATTTCAAATCTTGTGTGGAAATACCAGCGTTATCATTTCATTATGGCCTACAACGAAAAGCCTGTTCTCCCACCTCCATTTATCCTCCTGTGCCATATCTACTCACTATTCTGTATGTGTAGGAAGCGGAAGAAAGAGAACACCTATGGACCAAGTACGGTCACCCTGCAGTTCCTCCCAGTCAAACATAAATCTGATAAAAAATAATTTGAAAAGATGTGCATAAATCATCTATAAATAAGATTCTTCTGTTTTCAGAGCTGTTTCTCACAGAGGAAGACCAAAAAAAGCTTCATGATTTTGAAGAGCAATGTGTGGAGACATACTTTCATGAAAAGGATGATAAGTTTCACTCTGGGAGTGAGGAGCGCATACGCCTTACCTCAGAAAGGTACCATAATTGTCTGTACACTAACTGTATTTCGGGCATTGCCCTCTTGTAACTGAATCCACTGCTTGATCTTTTCAGGGTTGAGACCATGTGCTTGCAACTGAAGGAGGTTGGGAACAGGGTCAACTACATTAAACGCTCTTTGCACACTCTGGACTCTCAGATTGGTCACCTCCAGGACCTCTCAGCTTTGACTGTGGACACTTTAAAGACCCTCACTGTTCAGAGGTCATCAGAGGCCAGCAAAGTCCACAATCAGATCACCAGAGAACTGAGCCTTTCTAAAAACGTGGCCCCGAGCATTGCTGGTGTGCCCACGGACACAGGACCCCTCTCCAAATCGTCTGTCATTGGCAAATGCAGTTTGGGGGCCTACTTTGGCTCCTCCTTCCCTCAGACAGGAGCCAACATAGCAGATTCTCTGTTTGGGGCTGCAAGTGAAAGTGGCCACAAATTCATGCCTGGCCCTGTTTCAGGACTGGGAAAGGACCCTAACCTTAGCCAGAGTCCAGAGAGGAGGGGCTTGTTTGGGCTTGGGCCGCTTGCTGCAGAGGCTGGCTCCTCTAGCAGCTCTGGCCCCAGTGCCTTTGTCCAAAGTGCTGTGGCCTTGTCCCCTCCGGAGCTGCGTCTCCGAGGCCACTCTCTCACACTGAGTAAGCTGACCCGTCCACAAGAGCCGGGCTTTTCCGACTCTCCATCCAGCCTGCCCAATGTGCCCTCACGTGGGGCTCTCTTCCACATCAGCAGCACCCCCTCCAGCCACCCCGAAATGGCTCCATCTGGGTTCGACCTGACGCCCTTAGAGCCAGAGAGCACAACCATAGAGTTTGGTGCGTTTGTGGGTAAGTATCGGGAAAAGGAAGGCTCTAGTGTAGAGGACCGGACACAAGTTGAGGATGAGAGTGCATGTGTGTATCCTACTGTTGTTGTTATCTCTAAGACTTTGGGCTTTGCTCAGCCTGTCTGCTTGCCTGCTTGCACTGCAAAGCCTCAGAGCAAAGAGGGTTTAGGACAAGGGGAGGGAGCGGGCACAAAGAGGGGCTTTGTCAACCAGGCTTTCTGCGACGATGAGGGCATAACAGGCTCCCTCAGTAGAACAGAAGATACGGACTGTTACCTGAATTTATCGGTTCGGGTTGTACCTGAAGTAGCGCCAAGGAAGCCCCACAGACAAAGGGAGGGGACAGCGCCAGGTCTTTCCCGGTCTGACTGTGCTGGTCAAAATGGGTCAGAGGTTCCTACCCACAAGAGGAATACAGCAAGTGTGCCAAAGTCAACCAGAGGTTTGAGTTTCAGCTTTAGCTTGGTCTGCAGGGTGCTGGTGCTTGTCCATCTTCAGATCAAGACCACAGTGGACTTTCTAGTGCTTCATGTTGACTCTTTTCTGTCTGGCCTCAACATTTTCTTTTCTCTGTGGTGTGGTGTGATAAAGGCATACAGTAAATGGGAAAAATGGGTTTTTATCTTCACTATATTTCAATACTTTTGCTCAAAGAAAAGATAAATTTACTTAATGTTGTCGCATTGAATTTCTGGTTTTGTTTTGATTTTTAATGATTGCCTTAGATTGGTGGGGGTAGCAAACAAATAATTTTCCAAATATTTCACATATGGGTGTGTTTTAGGTGTGTTAGTGTGCTAGTTTCACAAAAAAAGAAATAGATTTATGAAATTTAAATAAAAAATGTAATGAGTACTGTAATTATATTCATTTCTAACTACATGTTTTTACAATTTCAGGACATAAAGACACTTTGGACCTTGAACACTCCTCACCTAAACAAGGCTCTAGCAGACAGCAAAGCCCTGATATACAAACTAGACCACAGGTAAGCATCTTACATAAGGAATCAGTAAAAGGAATGAATAAAAATCAACAGTTTTTACCTCAGAAGCATAGAAAACTATAAACTATAGAAAAGCTTATGTCCTCTGCATGTCCCTCTGTTTGCCACCCTGGTCTCTACCCTCCCACTGTCTAAAGTCACACATGTATAGTAGAGGTGAACTGGTGAATCTACATTCCCCGTAGTGAATGAATGTGGGAGTGAATGGTTGTATGATAATCTGTGTTAGCCCTGCGGTAATTGTCCAGATAAACCCAGCCTCATGCCCAAAAGAGCTGGGGTAAGCTCCAGTTTCTTGCAACTAGTCAAGTGGTAGAAAACAAATGACTTTTTCAAATTGCGCTTACTCTCTGCGCTACAAATCTGAAAGATAGTCATGGTACATGTTTTTATTTACAGCCTGAAACCCATGGACACATTAGAGCAGTGAACTCTTATGCTGGTTTCACAGAGTTTGACCGAAACCCAGCACTTCTCCACCCTGAGTCCAGTAAGTTCACAAAGTTTATCGAATGTCTTTTTCATTTCTTTTTGATTGAAACAGTTGTTAAACATGTAGAACCACTCTCCTCTGCTAATGGTTTTCCTTTTTCTGCAGCATTAAAGAAGGAAAAGAGCCGAGTTTCAGCTGAAGACATTCTTATACATGATGATCCCAGGAGTGCAGTTCTGGTGTGTTATGAAGACTTTATTTCACATAAATAGTAATAGTACTATTAAATAAAAAAGTAATAAGTAAGTAATAAAAAGTATACAACTCACACAACTGATCATATGTGAAAAATAACATTTAGTGTGATAACATTCACTGTGAAAAATCTACTACTCATCCTGAACCAAGGACAGAGACCAACATGACCTGTAACTTGACGACATGGACAGTAAAGCACTTTATTATCTATACCTAGGTCTAACTAAGTAAATAACATTTCTACATTAGCCAGGACTCAATTCACCATGCATAGTTCTTTTATATTATTGAAATTTTTGTAACATTTTTACATCACCTTTAACCTTTAAGCTTCTTGTAAAAATCCTTCTCATTTGTCTACCAGGAAAGAGTGCAAATCAAGTCGGCCCAAGCCAGCAGCCTGTAAGTGTCCATGTGCACACACATACTTCAGACTCACATCCCCATTGCATGTGTTCAGAAATCATGTCTGGTAAATGCTGTCAATGTATGAATAATGTTTGACATTTATTTTGCCATATCATGAACACTGCTAAACTGCATTAATGTTTTGGTATTCCTGTGTTAGGTATTGATGCTTTGCATGCCAAAATAATTGATCAGTTGACCAAGTGGCCATTAAAATTACTTTGGATGAAACCATATGAATAAGTCAGAGGCACAAGCGAGACCAGAAAATATCACAACTCACGTTGTTATTGTGAAATTTAAAAATTGCATATCACAGTTTCCTAATGTTGTTACTAATACTGTACAGCGCCAAGGCATATTGTCACAACACCTTATGACGCTTTGTAGATGTATCAGTCAGGTCAGTGTAAATATATATATGACCTTTTCTTTCTTTTCTGGCTTTTCTCGTCAGGCGAGCCCCAGCAGATGATATCCTGAATGGTAAGAATTTACATTTACAGAATTTACCTTCTTTTTTTTTTTAACCAATTTCTTTGCATCTGTATGATTTTAGCCTGTATCTCCTGGTACAGCAGCATCTATACCCCACTAGTTTCAAATTGACCCTCAGTCATTTAATTTGCCTCAGTAAAATATTTATTTATAAGTTTTGCATGGATTATTCTTAAAGAAAAGGATGATAAGAAACAGCCAAAGTTTGCTGAAAATAGACCAGCTCTGCATCATGGCATGGATTATTTCACCTCATTGCTTAGGCAAGGTTTTTTTATGGTTTACAGTGCTTTTTTATTTCTGTGGTTCCAGCCGCAGTTTCTCTGTACACGCCACGGCACACTCACCTTGGAGCCAGAAAGGACTGTGAGTAACCCTCACTGACCGATCAGACATGAACATGGCTAATCTGCCCCGAAATTTCAACTTGATAAGAAAAAATATACACTAAACAAAATCAATGTACAAACATTAATTAGTTAAATTGTTAATTAGTTGATTTCTAAAGCTGTTGTTTAGAAACACCTTGTTTGCCAAGTTGCAAATATTCTTTTTAGGAAGAGTTGTGCCTGAACATGAGTTGCATGCCTGTGGTAAAACATGAACAGTGTTAAAGAGACACCTGCTGTACGATGCTGGAACTACACGTTACTTTTCTCTGATTTCCATTGAGCTTTTACAGAGTGTCTCCAGCTAATAACAAACATTAACTGGTCATTTGTTTTTCTCTGTAGCTATTGGCTCACCGTTTAAACCCATGGAAAATTACCAGTACTCAGGTAAGACATAGATTTGGAGACATAGGTTTAGGAACATAAGCAGTTTTTTGCCCACTCTGATGTTTTATCTTTTTATTGGTGCAGCGGTTGAGAGGAACAACTTAATGAGGCTGTCCCAAAGTATCCCCTTCACCCCAGTGCCCCCTAAAGGTAAGACTAAGGTACTGGTGTATGTCGACGCTGAGTTTCCGTATTTACATCGTTTTACTTTGGGTCTTAAGCTAACAATGGGTCCCAAAACTACAGCTTTTTTTAAATCACTTGTTAAGTTATGCACTATTAAAAAAGCCTCTGATATGCGCATAAGAGATTTGAATAATTTAATGTCATAATACACAGCTCTTACACAATCAGCTGCTAAGTTATCTCATTAGTTTTTGTGGTGCTTGTGGTAGTCCTATCTCTAACCTTGTCTTGCGTCTTGTGCCTGTGTGTGTCCAGGGGAACCAGTCACTGTGTACCGTCTGGAGGAGAGCTCCCCCAACACAATCAACAACAGCATGTCTTCCTGGGCCCAACGTGGCCTTAGTGCCAAAATTGAATTCCTTAGTAAAGAGGAGATGGGCGGGGGTCTTCGGCGCGCCCTCAAAGTCCTCTGCACATGGTCAGAGCAGAACATCCTCAAGCCGGGACACCAGTACATTGTCAAGTCCTTCCTTCCAGAGGTGGTCCACACCTGGCAGAGCATCTACAAGGAGGAAACTGTTCTGCAGCTTTGTCTCAGGGTAAACACTATCAGTCCATTCACAGCTGAACACCACAGCTACATTCATTTATTGTGCAGTAATTAATACAAAACAAGTGATATCTAGCAACTGCATTGGTAGCTAACAAAAAACAAAACAAAAACATTGTTATCAGAATAAAATCTATTTCCACTGATCGCCTTGTATTCATGTGTCATTACAGGAAATTCAGCAGCAACGAGCTGCTCAGAAGCTCACATTTGCCTTCAATCAAATCAGACCTAAAACAGTCCCTTATTCACCAAGGTAAACATGTGCTCTTGTATTTTTATGGCATAGTTATGTTGTTGCTTCCAATATTTCTTGAGCATTTATGATTTGGCAAGCCTGGTTTATTGATATATGCTTCTACACATTCATTTTAATTACAACACGATTTTATTTTCAGCACGGACTTAGAAACTCTTTTTTTTCCCTGTATCTCACAGGTTTCTAGAGGTGTACCTGCTCTATTGTCACTCTGCGGGACAGTGGTTTGCCATAGAGGAGTGTATCACCGGGGAGTTCAGGAAGTTTAACAACAACAACGGAGAGGAGATCGTCCCTACCAACCTTTTGGAGGAAACCATGCTAGCCTTCAGCCACTGGACGTATGAGTACACACGTGGAGAGCTGCTGGTGCTGGACCTACAGGGTAAACCACTCACTGTCAGGACTATGCATTAGAATTACCATCTGAGTGGAGTTGGAGTCATGCAATTTTCCCTTGATGCATTTGTTTTTGTGATTTTCTGTTGTTGTAGGAGTTGGGGAGATTCTGACAGATCCGTCTGTTATCAAAAGTGGTGAGAAAGGGTAAGTGCTTTTGCTTTCATTCTCTCATGCTGTTTTTTAATGATGGTTACCTGCAGCTTTTGCAAAGGCAGCTTAATTAAATGCTGCTTTTAATCTTCTGTTTTTTGAAGAACTTATATTTTAGTGCATATGATTTTATCTTAACTTTGGCCTAACCATTTGACTGCTGCAGGTCATATGATATGATTTTTGGTCCTGCCAACCTGGGAGATGATGCCATCAGGAATTTCCGTGCAAAACACCACTGCAATTCCTGCTGCCGGAAACTCAAACTTCCTGGTAAGGTCATTTTTTCCTAAATCAACCTCCTGTATAAACTTTTAGCGCACTGTATGAACATCTAAACTGACAGCATTATGCCTTGGTCAGATCTTAAGAGAAACGAGTACACCCCGGACAAGGTGACATTCCCTCAAGACGACCCCTCTAGTCCAGGGGGTGAAGTCAAGGAACCCCACCAATCCATGAGGCTTATGCTGTAACTGAGAATCATCACACAGTTGCATTGTTTTGATCAAGTTATGCTCAAGCCAAGGAACAAGTCTTATCCAGTCAACTGGAAGAATTATACCTGTGTTTCCATGGAAACCAGTGCATGCAGGCTGTAATGTCTTTGTCCCGCCAAGATGCTGTGCTGACACACTTTACTGACCATTTTAATGTTTATTTTTAGTACAAGAATGGGAGAAAGTTTTAAACATATTTTGTATAAGTTTCTGAGTATATATGAACTGGATATAAATATATATGTATATGCACAGGTACAATGTCATTGCAGAGGGTTTATTATTTATTACAGAGTTTGAAAAGTTGCCTTGTTTTTAACGTAAAATTAGAAAAGAACAAAGTGCATTGTTGATCTGCTACATCAGCTTGAGGACAGCCTGCTGACACTGAGTCACTACAAAGCTGCAGGTTGCCACCACTGTTTTTATAAGTGTATTTTTGACTTGTCATATATTATTGAAAATATATACAGGAATTAAAAAAAATGACTAAAAACTAAATTGTGGGCAGATTGCAATGCAACTTTTACAGAGCAATGTATGTCATTTTATTGTGTTCAGAAAGTGTCCACCAAAATCACTGATACTTTTTATTGTTACAAAGGTACTATGGCTATCTATCAATGTTTGTTATCAGCTGTTGAGCAAATCACAATCAATGTGTATCTTATAGATACTGATATCTGGCATGAGCTGAACAGAAAATATTTTATTCAGGGGAATTAAATAAGGGTATTACTGTATACATTTTGTACTGGATATATCATTTTAAACAAATAAAACATTTTTAAACAGATGTAACTGTGTTGTCTCATGTGGTAACTTTTTTTGTTGTTGTTGCTTTGAAACAATTCAGAGCAGCCATATTCTGGACATTGGGGCTTTAGCTGAACTGCAGCGACTGCAGATGGAGCTCGCACAATAATAAAAAGAAAACATTCTGACGTTGGGACAATGTTATATTTTGTATTTAATGAATCATATCTGAGGTAACAAAAGTACAGTCCTGAGCATGTTTCTTTAGGTACTTTCCGTGAGACATAAGGAAGTGTGGCACAGTTGTGGTTTGCATACCACACCAGAAAATACAGCTGATGTCAACACACCTCAAAATGTCCTCTTTGTAGTTAAACCTACTGCAGTTCTCGGGTTTTACAATTTAAATACCATGACGTACAGTGGTGAAAAAAAGGTTTCGGACACCCCATGCATTTGTGAAATATTGCATTAGGAATCACTCTTAGGTGTTCAAGTGCATTTTTTTAGTTCATTTTTTGTTTAGTTTTGAAAGACATTCTCTGTTTTTTACTCTGATGCCGCCAATGTTGAAAACTGACATAGTGAAACTGTCAAGAATTTAGTTTTAAGTTTTTCTTGTAAACAATAAACAAAAACAAACAAAAAAAAGTATGTCTGTCTAATGCAGCCACACCTTTTCAAACACAAAGATTTTAACACAAATACTTCATGATAATATTTGAGATTGTGTAAAATTTTTATGGGTGTCTGAAAACTTTTTTCCACCACTGTACCAATCTTATACACTACAGCAGCGTTCAAAAAGAATTTGACACATTTTCCATAGTTACCCAGGGCATGTTTACTGCATAGAGTGATTTCAAAGGCTGTAAGATTGTGTCAGACTGAAACTGTGTGTTTGCTCTGAAGATAATTGCGTCACTGACTATTGTGTGATTGTGTTTGGTAAACAGATGAATGCTGATACGATTCGCCCACACCAAACCGCACCAAACCACCTTCGTCTGGAAAACCCCTTCTTTATGAAAGTTTCATTTCGTTTTTAAAATAAACGTAAGGCCTTTGAGTCCCAAAAAGATAGCAGGTCTGAGTCCTTGTTTTGCACAAGGATTGCTTGTGGCTTTTCTCAAAGGCTAGTTGTGTAACCTGAGCAGTAGAGTGAACTCAAAAGCAGACAGACATCAAGGCATCTCTTATTTATAACAATATGTCTACGTATGAAAGCAGGACACTGTGTACGGGTCACACTCTTGCACTCGCACAAGCTTCAACACAGGAATCAAACTGTTTTATGATTGTATCATTTTATTACAAAACCAGTGACAAATAAATAGAGCAAAAAATGTAAAAATATAATGTATAAGAGTTCTGTGGGGTAAATGCCACTGCAACTTTTTTTGTTCTAAATAAGTATGACTAATTGGTCCGTTTTGGTAAATCAATATGAAACATCTCACAACATATAGCACCGTTGGGCGGCCATTAGTGCTGCACTTAGCTCAGATGACCTGTTTAAAATCAAGAAGGGAAAAAAAAAAAAAAAAAATCACAGACATTTCACATGAATGCAGGACAGAGTTAAACAATGAAACTGCAGTGGATCGGTTAGAAAGGGCCACTGCTTACAGTCTCAGTTCATATAAATATAATATATTAATTTATACATTGTACACTCAGATGGCTCTAGAGCACATACACAAATTGGGTAAACACATGAAGTAAAGGCAGCTGTCAAATTTTAAATCAAGCTAAAAAAAAACAAAACAAAAAAAAACTTTAAACTTTAAAATGAACCTTAAATGAAGGAGTTTTTTAGCTGCACACCTGAAAATACAAACTTTCAAACCAAGGTGAATCTGTGCTTTAGCATTTAACCAGTCTACGATATGCAATCACCTCACATCACTTGCTCCTACACTTCTGAAGGCATTGAGATTTGTACAATCTTTAGGAGAAAGCGACTCAAATTCAGTATTAATGATGTGCAAACATTCAGTTGATGACGAGATCACACCCTGAATTCACAACAGTTTAAGCTAGTATCCCGGTATCTTATTATTTTGAACATCTACCTAATTGTGCCAAATGAAATGAGAACATCGAAGAGAATGTGGTCGAAAAGGTTCAAGGCCAACTAGCGCACCAAAAGGAAGGTGAGACCGGCAAGGCCCACCCCAGCAGCAGCAACCAGAGCAGTCTTCATGGATGAGTCCTGACTCACCTCTCTGGCGTGGCAGGAGAACTTACAGAAACCCTCCTGTAAAAACAAAGCACCAGAATTAGATTAATGCTCATAACAGGGTCTTAATCAGGTGGAGAAAAATGTAAGGTCGCATAAAATCCCCCTGGCAGCTGTGTTTCAATAAATGCAGTTGCTCTACAGCTGCAGGTGTTTGCTGCTTGTTTTTTCCCCTCAAGTCATACAATGTTAACTTTCAATATGGCAAACCCCAGTCTGAACAGTGCAGCCGTTACTGAAAGTCCATCTGGCCGAGCTGGTTACGTGTCTGTTGAAAGCAGCTGCCAGCTGAAGAAAGGAGGGGTGTGTGTTTATGTGGCTGTGAAGGAGGGGGGGCAGTGGGAGCCCATTCACAAAAGCAGACATTCAAGTGGAGCCACAATGATTTTAATCAGACTTCTGGGCTTCTAAGTCTACACAGAGTACTCAGAACCAACATTTTAGGTTGTTCCAGTAAATATACCACAGCAGACAGTTTAAAATTATCCCTTTGTCCTTTTTGATTTGCAGTGACTCATCAAGCTTATAATGGAATACTGTGACAATTGTTATATATATATATAACCATAACAGGAATCTGGAGTATTTTCAGTTTAACTTTTATATAGTAATTCAATAACATTCAATAACCTAAGAACATTTCAATGTTCCTTTTTTGGATTCCTGACTCGATGCAACTGTACTTAACAATAATGTATATATTTTAAGTTATTACACAAATTCATCTAAACATCTACAATGGATGGAAAAGAACTAATAAGGAGGCATGTCCTCTTTATTAGGGGGGCACAGATCTCTTTTTTTTAAGTATATACATATATATAATACCCAAGACACCTTAGCTAAAGTAGTTGTGTTTTCATTACCAGGTGGAGGAACTCAATCATTTTCACACTTACCCAGCCATCATTTTCCAAGAGCCAGTCTCTCTTCTCCTCTCCCAGGTAATCAGCTATAGTTTCTGCCAGCCTCCTACAGTATGCGGGCACCTGTCCCAATTCCTGCACTTGCCCAGGGTCCGGCCCTGGCTTGTTGCTCATCTGCTCCTGTATCTGTCTGGCCAGCACCCCAGTGAAGGTGAAAAGGGAGACAACCCTTCCCCAGTTCAAGTGTCCATCCCCTACCAGCTCCTCCATGACCTTCCTCAGACTAGAGCAGGGGTCCGGCCCGCACTGCTTCATGAAGGTCTGGGCCAGAGAGTGAAACCGAGCCTTGTGATGGGTCTCCATGTCCTGGGCCAGGCGCCTCATGGCAGAGGCAGACTCGCTGGGAGGTGGAGGTGCTGCCTGTGGGCCGGTGCAGCACTGGGACAGGTAGTCCTCTGCCAGAGCCAGGGTCTCTTTCCACAGCCCACAAGACATTTTCTGATGAGGATAGAGGACAAGTTTAGATGAGCTGGCACTGATTATGAATAATCAGAGTAAACAGATGTAACTGTCAGTTACCAGTAATATACACAGGAGCTCTGAAACATTATATTGTTTTTAATATTATAGATTAAAGCCAAAGACCTATCTGAACAGCACAGGGCTTTCGTTTTTCTTTCTGACCGTGAGGCTATGCTAGTGATAACGACACATAGCAACGGTTCACAGAAAAAAATGACAAATGAGATGTCAGGGGAACAAACGGTTAAATAAATGAAGCTTTATAACACATTTGTACCATATGCAGAAACATAAACAAACTATAGCCTAAAACAAGCACCTTATTATGCAAAAAGATCGTTTCTAGCCGGTGAACTTGTAGCTGCCTAGCGCTAGCAGCCTGTCACCAGAGCAATGGAGGACACAAAGGACCGCATTCAGCTGCACACTCACCGCCAACGATGTGCACACACTACGAGCCACATCTACGCGTTAAAACACACACATTCACCCAACTACAGCCGTTAATAAACCAAACGTGTGTTGAAATTTGAAACGATAGGGAGATTTCATTTCTATTTCGAAGATAAAAGAGAGCCTTACCCTCCCAGCGATATCACACTGCTCTCTGCACATCGGACGGCGGAAGGAGACGTCGCTTCATTCAGCGCTTCCTTCACGGACTGCGCATTTATCTCTGACTCCGCCCCCGAGATACTTCACGGCCCACGCCAAAAAAACCAACAAAAAACCCTGCTTCAAAAGCCCCTGGTCTTCATTTAAATACTGTTTATTTAAAAAAGGTAGTAAGTGTGGGAAGGCCACGCTGGAGTGAGCTACATCTGGTGCCACAGATACAGGTCCCTTAAAATTATAAATGGATAAATTTATCTTCTTATCTTATCATATGACTGATTTGTTACATATTAAAGTAGCTAATTAAAACATCTGCATCTTAACCTGATATTTTGATGTATATATTTTGATGTATTTTTAGTTGGGGAGAATGGTTTAAACCCTAAATAGTATTGTAAAAGCAAACATTTGTGAGAAAAATTGATACAAACATTCATTCAATGACCAATAACTTGCTCGTAAAGTCAAATGCTTGAAAAAGGAGCACTCCCATTGGTCTACACCGAAGCTCCAGGAAGTTTAATAGATGACAATAACGTGTACTTTCAGCACTGAATATGTCTTTTAACACTGAGAAATAGCTCAAAAAAGAAAAGCATCAACAGAGAAAAGGGAGGCAATGTAAAAAGCTGATAAAAACTGTCAATTTCATCATGAAAAGTTTAAAACGGTAGACGTAATTGCGTGTGTGACGCTGCTAAGCCGCAACGGCTAAGCTAACAGTAAACTCTAAACTTCAGTTTGGTGAAATGTATTAGTATTTTGCGGGGGCAAATTGGTTTTATTTTTTGAATAAAAGAGAAACAGGTGAGGTCTATAGGTTGCATTTGGGGTTGAGTGGAGTCTGAGACAGGGACGGCAAAAGAAAATCAGGTCTTAATTATGCAATTAAAACCTTAATCTGGAGATCTGGGCATGTCAAACTTTGAACAAAAAAAGTATTCATGTTGATGATAAAACCTTTGGCCCCTCATCAGGATTACTTTCTCCAGCAATGATGTATAGTAGAAGAAACTATTAAAAGAAATTTGATCAACAAATACCTTAATTATTTTTTTGTTTAACCTAATCAGATGCATGTGAGCTAATCTAGTCCTCCAGCATTCTCAGTTTCTCAGTATCTTAGCTGTAAATGCAACTTCCCTGAGGTATTGTTTTCTATATTTGCCTAAAAATAAATTCCTTCCAAGAAATTACACTTTGTGTTTCTCTGTTTAACCATAGCAATTCTGAATTAAGCAGTTTCACTAACTCCCACCCCCACAGTCTCACTCTCATTACATGACTTCAAAAATACCACTTACAGAGAAGTGAAAATACTCAGGTTACTTTACTTTTTTTTCTCTATGTAGTTAATATAGACTAAATATAGTGATAGTAGTAATAGGAAAAAAAAGATATTCTACAAGATAATGATGATGTGGACATGGACAGCTGACCTTTGACCATAAACAAAGACGTGGCATTAGTGTTGTTTTGAGGACAAACATTTCCATAACTGGACAAAAAGACAACCCCTCAAAGGCAAGGAATATCACAATAGCCTTATTTATTGCTTTTTTCTTTATTTGTTCTTAACTCTAAATAAAAAAACGCTGTGGTTCTCAATCTTTGGAAAAGAGTAAGAGTAAGGTCATTTAAATCTTAATAAGCCTATTATATACATTAGAGAGGAGATATAATACAAAATAACAGACAGACAGAATTAAATTGTCTACATGGCAACTCAGAACAATGTGACTGATTCTACAGGTTTTACTGCTTTACATACTTTATTAATATATGCAATTATATTTTAATCATTCTAAACATGAATGAGCAAATTTAAACTTTCAAAATTCATACATACCCTACACTCAACATATAACAATATTCTGCCATTCAACAAAGAAATGTGTTTTGTGCCTATATTTGCTTCAAATTCCCTGCTTTAGCGATGATGAGGGACGTGGAGTCTTCCAGTAAAATCAATGGTGACATAATCTTTAAGCCCAAATCTGTGTGGAAAAAATAGGGAGCACCATAAAAACAAATTCAATTCATAATCAGAAATATAATGCTGTATGAAATAAAAAATAAACAAAAATGATACAATAATGCTGAAAAGTATCTGTGGTAAGAAATCTCCACTCACCCGTAAGGTGTTGTCCCAAGAGGCTGAACAAAGTGCTGTGCCGTCAGGGGACACTCTGACTCTGCTGATGCGATTCTCATGTCCAAACAAGATGGAGGCACGCGTTCCTTTCAAAACGTCCCACACGTTGATGGTGTAGTCATTATAGCCAGCAAACAGCAGCCGACCTGGGACAGGATGACAGGGGCAAAGGAAACGTGAGGTATTAGGACACTAATGAGTAACAACAGTCTCTCAGTATGGGAAGTATCATTTTACTGTATCATGTTTTTAATATTTGTGGTTAATTTAACATGTTGATGCTATCCTCACCACTCAGAGAAAAGTCCACAGTGGAAGCCCCAAATATGATGTTGTCCTTCTGATAGACTGCCACCTCACGGTCAGCTCTCAAATCGTAAAAACGGCACTGTGAAATACCAACAATATAATACACAAAGTATTCTTTGTCTTAGGCAGTATCAGTATGTGGTAAAAAAAAAAAAACCCAAGAAACTAAGTAAAAATAGCCATCTGACAAAAATAAAATTCAGAGTGACATCACAAAGTCACCTAATGGATATATCGACCTGTGATAACCACAAACTGATAAGCAGGTTGTAAAATATGACTCACAGTGGCATCGTCAGAAGCAGATGCAAATGCGTCTCCACTGGGATAGTACCTAAAACAACATGACTCATTTATATTTTGATTGACTACAATATAATGTTGTAACTACAATTTTCATTAACCAAGCACATTGGACAATTATCCTTATCTTATTGAGATATTCAATAATACATTAAATAACCCAAAAATAAAATACAAAAATCAATGCTCTATAAAATACAAATCAATGACATCACTATGGCATTAAGATTAACATCATTTAAATACAATAAAATTACTATTACTACTATTTGTAAAGTCATTATTGAGGAAATAAAGTGAGAGATAACATTCAAATGATTTTAGTTATTCTGTTGAATTCAAATTTATTTTTGAAAATATGATGCAACTCAAAATATATTTTTACCACCCCTTCTTTAAAATTTTCATTTATGAAACAGTAAAAATAAATGAAAACTTGACTCACTTTACACAGTTGATGTCCGATACGTGATTCTCAAAAGACTGAATGTTCTGCCCAGATCGCATATCCCACACATTGGCTTTTTTATCACAGCCCTGACAACAGATAGATATTCAGATGCAGCCTTCTAAATCTAAAATCTTGATTCTACCTTCAATAATTATCACTCCTAAACCTAGACAAATAGTATTTCTTCTCACCCCAGAGACAAAAGTATTTCCAGTCTCAGATGGTGCCAGATCCAGAGACAAGACATCAGCTGTGTGACCATGGAAACTCTGCAGCAGCTGCCCACTCTCCACATCCCATAAGGCACATGTGCCGTCACCACTGGAGGTCAGGAGCTAAGAAACAAAAAAATAAATGCTGAAACAAACACACAACACAGACTAAACATAGATGGGACACAAAGCTAGGTACATGGACAGACACTATAATGTCAGCAATCTCCACTAATTAAAGCAGATTATGGACACATGGAGGAGAATCCAGGAATCAGAAATCCCGACTGGCTGGTAGATTAGAGACTTCTGGCACCAATATACACCACATCCTGCTAGAGCTGAGGGGCAGCTCCAGTTTCAACATGAGTGCAATTATGTGTAAGCCACAATTACTGACATGAGCACAGATGGGAACCTCAACAATCTACCAGTACATCTCTGAACCTCTTCATTAATCCTGCTACTGTACACTGCCACCTGCATGGCTCCTGGATCTGATGTTTGCAGGGGGTCTGTGGGTCCAACCGCTGAAACATTTCACAAGAAAGTCTTGCAATTATTATAACTAAAGGACTTCAATAAACAAAGCATGATCCAAAATGTTGTCCTGAATTGTACACAATGTTTTGAGATGTGTGCGTGCTACTGTTGAGTGTTTGAGATGAAGTAGGAGGAGAAAGGGAGGCCTATGTGCGTGTGTAAAATAAAAGTCCAAAATGGCAATATGTGTGTGTGAGTGCATGTGATAAATACCCTGCCCTCAGGTCAGTGCATTCCACTCTTTCCTAGATAAAAGCCACTCAGTGTCTATTAATACATCCAGAATATCAGACCACCACCCCCATCCTTGTCTCTTGTCTGTCTGTCCACTGCTCTGTAATTCAACACACTCTCATCCATGTGTACTATGTCTAGTTTATGACCAAGGAAAGAGAATGAGTGAAGTGAATTATCTGAGTCAACAACCAGGAAAGACTGCATGCTCTTCCATTTTAATCTTAGTGTCAGCAATATTATTACCCAATCATGCCCTGCTTGAACAATTGTGTATTATGGTCTCAACCTGCATGTCAGAAGTGGTGAAGGTACATCCTGAGACGTAGTTGGTGTGCATGGCCACCGACTTCTTCTTGGCAGACAGGTTCTCATTCTTATCCATCGACAGAGGGAACACTGAGCACTTGTTATCCAGACCTCTTTGAAATAAGATACAAAGGTATGCGTTACAAATAGCTTTCAATAGATTTTAAAGTAATAAGTATTTAGCAGCCACCTAAGCTTAAATATTCTATGAAATAATGTATTTATTTGCTTACCCACAAGCCACAGCACAGCCTGAAGGGGCATAAGCACACGCCATAACCCATGTGCAGGGCACGCTTATCCCATTTTCCTGTGACACACAAAAAAACACAAAAAGTAGTAAAAATGTTTGCGGAACTGTTATATTATTGACGTGGAGAGTATTAACGAGATCACATTCACTGTGCTAATGTCTGCTCTATCTAGGGACAAGAGGGTAAATCCAAGCTGTTATTTTACTGCACTCAGCCACACATCTAGACACATTCATTATAGCAGGGGACAGATGGAAAGATAATCTTTCTTGTGGTGTTTCGGTGGCCTATCCCTCAGAGGAGGATGGTGTAGAGGATGACCGGCAGTGCCATTCAACACCAGTACATATGGCGTGAATAACATGGCCGTCTGAGCATTCAAATAAAATGTTTGCATAACTGAGTGCGGGACGAGTGGGTTAACACTGTTCTGTCTAAGACATCATCTACTGTCCACAGCACTGTCGTTGTCTAAGGCTAAAATGTCCAAACTAAAAAGATACATATCCTGACTTTTCTGAAAACACTGGAGTCAAGACCTAATATAATCACAAAAAAGTCCCTTAACATACAGAACTTACCTTGTTAAGAGTGAATCCATCCCAGACAATCACTTTTCCGTCCTGGATTTAAATTAAAAAAAACCAAAACATTAGTACCACCACAGATATACCAAATATTGTAGCTGTGGTATATAAATGTATATGTGTACCTGTGAGGAGCTGACCAGACGGCGTTTGTCTTTGCACCAGTCCATACAGAGCACCTTGTTTCCATGACCTTTGAGCACACGCCTGGTCTTTATAGACAGAGCGCCCAACACCTCCACCTTTTCAGCCACTTGATGCACTACAAAAAAAAAAAAAAAAGAACTAATGCATAATAATTGCAATCTATTTAATATTCACATTGTATTGTCTTAAATTTGTATATTGTTAGAAAGAGTTAACATGTAAAAAGTGTGTGACATACCACAGTTTATCAGTGAAAGTTATAGCTTAGGCAAAGAAACTTATTTTTTTTGCAACACATGTCAAACTCAAAGCCCTCTGCAAACTTTCATCAAGCCCCAAAAATGCATTCATCTCATGCATCATTATGAATCATAACAGATGGGCCTTTGTAGCTAATTTTCGGTGATAAGCTCCAAAATCAAATAGAATGCACAGAAAATGATGAAAATAGCATCATAAAATAATAAATAAAAGACATTAATGAGGCTTACTGAGGACACTACGACACACCTAGCTTAGCACATCAACTAAACACCACACTTTATCCTTCAAATGTATGAATGGAGCTCTTTAACACGAGCAGTCACCTCTTGATCATAAATAGTGGTGTGTTTAGTGTCTGCAGAGCCCACTACTCACGCTCCACGTCGTTGAGTTTGCCCCTCTCCTCCTCCAGTTTCTTCCTCAGACTCTCGCACTCTCGCTTCAGGGACGCGACGCTCTCTCCGCTCTGCAGCCCCTTACAGGCCATCTTCAGCGGACAAAAAACACACACAAACAGCGCTCTGAGTACCGCGAGAAAGAGCAGAGAGGACGGAGGAAAAGCCTGACAGAAGGGATGAAGTGTGTTTGTGTTGTTGTTGGTTAGTATTCGTGTCGCGACACTGATGGAGCACAGTGGTCCCGCTCCTGACGCCCCCTCCCCCCGTGGCCGCGAGCAGCAGACCCGAGCAGCTCTGAGGCTCTGACCCAGACCCGAGAAATAATGCGCCTGGGTCTTAAGGGTTTCTATCTCTATTTTTAAGGACAACTTAACCAAGAATTTAAGTTTACTATCATACTAAACGTACTGGTAGGCTAGATGAGAATAACACATTATTTACCTGAGTAATTTTAAAGGGGTTTAATAGGGTGCTGTATGGGGAGAGCGGGACGGTTGCAGCACTTTTTACATTTCATTTTGTTTGTTAAAGACAATGTGACTTACAGCCACAGAGAGTGGCTTAGTTCCAAATATTTAATATTACTTTTATCAATTCCACTAAGTATCCAGGAAGATAAACTGAACTGAACAACACCAATAAAATATGTTCTTTATAAAGCTCTAAAATTGATATTTTTTATGCTATATTATGGCTTTAGGCTTTAACATTAATTTTGCTATAGGCTATGGGACAGTCCCTACTCATATATAACTTTTTTGTATTCTTTAGGAAGGAATGGTCCAATGTGGCTGCCTTCTTCCAGAAAGGAAGAGCAACTAAATAAATGTGCAGAATGAATATAACTGCCATTTGCCATAGCTCATTTCTTGTTGGAGGAATTAGCAGTGTTGCACTGCCCCACCTCTCCACCATCCAGCTCTTACCTACCCACTGATGGAACATGTAAATAAAAATCATGATAAAGGTTTTACATTGTTTTAGCTCTCTCACACAGTATCAATTTAATACATTTAAATTATATAATTGTTTTACTATGAGGGCCTAAATGTGTCAATACAAAACATATTTGTGAGCAGGTATGGAAGCCCCAGAGTTTGAGAATATAATTATGACACTGTTAAGAATCTGTGCTCTTAAAATACATTTAGTATAAAACAATGGGGGACAGAACAACTGCCTCAGAAATAACAGAGCGTACCATTTCCACACAGAGAGAGCAGTAGTTAATGGGCTCATTCTTAATGTAGATGTTCATCAGGGGGCTGGGTATCCCACAGCTGTCACAGGGGCCAAAAGTGGCCGCCATAAACGTCTGGTCACACATGGCTACAGATGATCTCCGGCAGACAACTGAAACAGGAGAAAAAGATGGTTTAGACTTCTTCTAGACACTTCTAGACGAACATGACACAAACACGACAAGTCTTTATGATTCCTGTGGAGTTTGACCACTCGTCTGCTCCAGTGTGGTGTCCTGGAGATAAGTAGTTAGTAATCTACTGCAGCCTGATCCCTCTCTGAGCTGCATACAGTAGCTATTCTGGGAACTGAACACCTCTAGTGTTTCAACAACATCTCATAAAAAAATAAAAAATAAAAACACATTTGTAAAAGAACATTTATTTTGTCAGGCAATAATGTTTAATACTAGAAGGTAAAGCTTAGGTAAGGAAGGTAAATTTTAATTCTAGCATACGTACAAATATATACAGTACATTGTCTTATTTCTTTACCAAAGGACACTTATTACTCTCAATGTGCGCAATATTTAAAAAAAAAAAAAAAAAAAAAAAAAGACTGTTAAAGGTCTTTTTCTGTCAGTCCAGTCTACGCTTCAACTCCACAACTGCAGGAGTATTTTTATTATATTCTAATACATTACATTAGATGTCTTCATACTAGTAACAATAGTCATTTTGATATTTTAAGGCAGAATACTTCAACTCAAATAAAAATATATATTATATTTCCAATACTTTTGTAAAGACACATACCTCACAAAGAAATTCCTTTCCTCCGTCCAGTAGGTATCAGTCCGTGGACACCTAATGTGAGTTTCCAGTGAAGAGGATTGTGAGCGAGCGACAGAGTGGGAACAGTAAGCTTCTTAGCAGTGTTTAAGCTGTGGTCTGCTTTTACTTCATTGCTTTATGCTGTATGTGGCTGGAGCATTACCTACAAGTCCACTGACTTAAAACAACTGTATTACACTGTGTAAAAATCTATGTGAACTATAATACCAGACGACTTTGATTTATCATGCACTATCAGTATTTATTATAAGTCAGTGTTAGCTGGCTTGACGTGAACTTGCATAATCTTACTCTCACCAGACTTAACCACAACAGAGAGCGCTGAAGTCTTTTATTTTACTTTTACAGATTTGACATTTATTACAAGTTTCTTAATTCTTCTTAACAGTGAACACATTCACTAAGCACAGCTACCAGAAACTACAAATATACACATGGGTCAGAGAGGATCTGTCAGGTGCAAGAGCAGTTTGTTGATGTTGTGATGTTGAATTGTTTTGAAATTGACACAGGTCGTGCTAGTGCTGAAAAGAGTGGGTAACTATATTTACTAATGTAGATGCCGTATCTTACAGCTAAGTCTTTCCTTAATGTTGTGAGTTGGCGCCAAGTTGCTCCAGAAGCTCTACTATGAAACAAACTGGTGAGTGAGTGCTATTTATCAAGAGCCTTTTAGCATTCCCTGTTCTCACAAGCGCCAACATTTCTTGAAACAATACTAGTAGTTGCTGCACACATTTAAATCCAATTGTCTTCTTACCTGTGGCTTCACAAATTACATTAAAACATTCTAAGAACCATCACTGAGAAAACTAGTAAAGGAAGCATCTACACTGACAGAAGATAGCTCGGTGGGCCACAGTTTACAGTAAAGTAAAAGTCCTCTGTGAAATGGTCATTTTGAAGTCCATGTTACTCTATATCTCATCTGTTGAAATATTTAAAAGTGCATTTCTGATACCCCACCAGTGGGACAGTAAGGTATTAAAAGAAAAAAAAATAGCACATGGAACAATAAATGACATTGATGGTAAAAGTACTGCACAATGCCACATTGTGTGCGAGTCATTCAGACTGCAAGCGATTCAGGTAAGGCTTTGTTCACAATGTGCAGCTGAAATAAGGATGCTTGAAAAACAGTTTGAAACATTCATGTAGTTGATTCAGTCATGGCTTCTGTTGATACGTAGACTTCCTAAATTAAACACCAAAAGGTGGACTGATCTGGTCCCTAGAATAGCATACATTACAAACACTTTAGATATTCACATCTCTTTCATCCACTTAAGGAGGTATTCTACCTCAGTACCTCATTCCTCTCAAACATTATGGCATGTTAATAAATTGATTTCCTTTTTCCTCCTTACAGAACACGTTGTCAGGATAAAAAAAAACAAAAAACCTTTTGTTGCTTTAGAACATTAGTTTGGCCTTAAGAATAACTTTTAAAATCTATTTATTAGTGTCTGTTATACAAGCACATAAAACAAAAACAATGAAGGGTAAGACCATCAGGCAAAATAAGGTTAGAGTGAGGAGAACAGGCAAATTTGGTAGACGTGTAAACATAATGGCACGTAAGGAACAAAAAATTAAATAAAAGGGCTAAACAAAGAGACAGGAAGAACATACTATTGTGGACAAATTTTTTTTTAGAAAATAACTCAGTTTAACAACACGGGTAGATTCCCTGAAACCTGTCCAACAACCCTAAACTGCACTGCAGTTTAAGTTTAAAAGAGTGCCATGCAGTAAAATGTTTAATTTTGGATTAGGTCAAGCTCATGCACATTGGTCATTAGCAGTGCATGCTGTACACTCAGTAGGAGTGCTTAATATTCATAACTGAGGACCCAATCAAGGGCCTTAACAGTGGTGATTAATCCAACTATTTAACAAGAAAAAAGTTAGTCAAGTGTATTGTGCAATTGCTGAGTTTTGGAGGAAGAGGAAGGTGATATGAGATATAAGATATATAAGATGATATGCTGTTTTTTGGTAATAGTTGCCCGCGTTGTGCTTTTGTGGCTGCTAAACAAGAAGGCATTTATTGGATAGGTACAGGACAAGAGAGGAACTAACCCTTAAACAGCAGTCAATATGAACATAAAGTTTAAAACACTGTTATAAAGCTGGATTGATTTGCGTCAACCCCGACCTTGGTGAAAGCACTTCTTTCATTTTTTAAGTGATACATGGCTTTGTATAACACATAACTGATACTCAAGAAAATGACAATACTGAAATAAATAAATATACAATGATAAAACATTTTCAGATATGATCAGTCAGCAAAAATGAAGAGTGGGCAGAAGAAGTTTAAACCTCTAATGCTGGGTGGAGTGTATTTATCAGTAGCGACGAACTGAAGAATTCATGTGAGGTGAACAATTTGGTGTGAAACTGTGGCAAGTTCAATTGCATTCAAAACCTGTGCTATACGTCGTTCAGAAAAACCGGGGGAAACATAAACAAGCAATATCTCTAAAGACAGCAACATGAATAAACGATTCATTGACTTTTTAACAGTGAGTGCTGGCACTTGTTAAGACTATACTACATTATACATCTGATCTTCACATAAATAACCTTCAGTGGAACTAAAGTAGGAATGATAGCTGCATCCATCACATCAGAGCCATCTCTTTTACTCTTTAAAATGGATGTGAATGGAGCCAAAAGGAAATAAAATACATGGTATATATTAATGATATTTCTATGTATTTATACATGTATAAATAATATAGTACAGGCTGTAATGGTGGATGGAGAGAACTACTGCTAGTTTGGAGCTTTATCTCTTTCACCTGACTTCATGGTATTGTTCTAAATTAACTTGGCTTACTTAGAAAAGATTACATTGTAGTGTTGCTACGCCCTGGTTCTGCTCTCTTGTGTCTCAATCCAAAAGCAAGATAACGCACAGAGGAAGGCATGACAACAGGTAACCAGGGTCTTCATCAGGACAGACCCATGGAGTAAAGGACTTCTAGAGGCATTAGGCTTTTTATAGATGTAAGCATTTATACAAGCAGAAGGTGGATGCAGGTTGGCTTTCCTTGAGCTGAATAATTGAACAGCGCCAAGTATATGTGCGTATTGATAAAGAGAAGGCTCCTGACAATGGCCCTACTTTACCAACACAACTTTGTATTATTCTGACAAATGTTCAGGCTTCAGAGATATTAAGATAAAAGTAGGCTGGGTTTTGAGGCGGTTTCTTGAAGATGACTGTGTTAGTGTGTGTGTATTGTCAAAAATCCACTGGATTTTAAGTCACTCGAGTCACTTTGTGATTGTTTAATATTTTTTTGAAATTTAGGTCAAATTGTTCTGGTATAAAGAATTGTTTTTAAAATGTGTTTTTATTATATTACAGCTGTTTGTTGTGTAATCAATGCCTGGGACATTTTTCTGTCTCTGTTTTGGGTGACCAGCAAACATCTAAAACTGACACCGCAGAGTGTCAGTTTAGTTTAGACACGTGTGAGGAAGCTCAGGTTGAGAGAGCCTGGAATCTGAATGGTTTCCAAAGCCAGGGATGAAGGGTTGAATGGGAAAGTGACTGGATAAATCATCTTGGTGTCCATCAACAACTGGGGACTATCATTGCGGTCTCGTAAGCGTGTCTGAAATGATAAAATATAGTCATGAAAACTGGATATACACAATAGACAGCAGATAAAATACCGGTAATACCACCATCAGGTGGCAGTAAAGCTTTTCTGATGTTGCATGTGAAGGTGGATGATTTATCAAAGCCTGATTTCTTTGCTTTAATACTCAGAGGCCCACTGCTAAAACTTCTCCAAATTAACTCCTAATTATTACTTTATAAAAAATTTATAGCTTTGTATTTTTGTGTAATTTGTTCTACTTTTTATAACGCTATTCACATTTTTATTGTAAATCAATGCAGACAACTATTGAGAAGCTCTATCTTCAGAAACCCATATCAGTTCTATCTTTTTATAGCCTTAAAATAACTCACGAAGCACAGTAAATTACCTGTATGGTTCGTATGAATGCAACTGAAACTCTTTCTTCAAACTCGTTGACTGGAGTATAAAGGTTTAACACCTTCACAATCTGAAACAAGCAACAGCGACATCTTAGTTACCACAAAAAAATCTTCAGAATGAGCTAGATTTTTGTAATTGTTTGTAAAGACAGACCTGAGCAGTGGTGAGGGCCTGGCACATAGAGCAGATGGCCTCAGCATCTTCGTCAGTCTTCTTCTTCACTTGCAGGAGCTGAGCTGCTTGAATTAGAGGCTCCAGAGTCTCTTTGGCTCCACATCCCATCAGTCCCTTGTCTCTGAGCCACTCCTCCAGCTGGCTTACATTATACCTGAACAGAACAGGCGTATTTTAGTCTTGACAGTGAGGACTTCACAGATGAATATATCTATAGTAAGTACATTAATCGCATCATGTTTTTTCATACCTGATCTGCATGCCTTTGCTCCACGAGCACATGTCCTTGCGCAGCAGCAGGTTGTTGAGGGTGACAGCTCCAATTATGTAGAAAAGCTGCCTCAGAACCTGCTTGATTAGCTCTGGGTCCATGCCATGCTGACACATTGTGGAGTGGAAAGCGCTAAGCTGACGCAGGATAGAGTCCAGAGTGTAGGTGCCCTCATCAGCAATACTGGATGTTCGCTTTCGAAGACCCGTGGGCTTCACCCCTGACACGCCCTGAATGGTCTCATGCTCCAGCATTCCAGACACTACACACAATACACATGCACTTTAATACATCCGTCAGTAATGTAGAAAATATGAGAGCTCAGATGGAAATGCACGCACCGATCATGGGCCAGAGGATGTTATCCATGCATTTGACGAGCTGCTGGTAAATCTGGATGGCCAGGTCACTGATCACTTGTCTGTACTCAGCCAAGTCAAAGTTTGATAGGCAATGTTCATTCTGCCTCGAAGTGTTGTGTTTCATGAAAGACTAACACAGAGATCAAAACAAAAACATTGATTTTTACAATTTTCCTACCACAAAAAATAAATCCAGTTTATGCCTTGTATAGCAGTCTCACCTCATCTCCACTGTACTGTTTCAGACAATGCAAGAAGCGACAGGTATTGGCAAGCCAAAAGGAGACCGTCTCAAAATCATCACCACGTTTCTGCCAGGAAAGATCAAGATCAACCGTTGTAAATAAGAGATGAATATTAGATTATATTAAAAAGCAACAACTACAGATCCCTTTGGGTTGGCAGCTTATGTCCTTAAAGTTCTCATTAATCCACAAATTCATATTTACACTGTACATATTGACCTAACTCTGCACAGACATACATGCATACCTACCTTGAGTATCTTTTTAATACTGTTGATGGTGGAGGTGAGCAGAGTGCGGACCTTCTGGTCATCATTGACATAGTCTGCATGTCTTATACACATGAAAAGGATGTAGGCTGGGAGACCTGGGATCAGATTCACGGCTACGCCCCGAGGTTTCAGCTCTGCAACAGGAGTGTAACAGTAAGGTAAATTCATTTAATTATTGAAAAAAAGCCCCATAACAGTACAATATTGGAATATTTTAATTACCAAGTATTAGGTTCTTGACTAGTTTCATCTCATCCTCCCTCTTGTACTCTAGCATTCCTTGGAAGTCCTTCTCTCTGCGGGGAATGTTGACTGGGTGAATGGGCTCCTCTGCCATCTGTCCGGGAGATGTCTGTCCTTCAGCTTGTCCCGCTGGGAATAACACGAGACACTTCAATTTTATATAATAATAATAACTGATATCCAAAAAAACATCCTTGGTGCCATACAATACAATTTACACAGACGTGCAGACATAAAGAAAAGAACAGGCACAGTGACGTCGGGTTGTATGCTGGAATGCTGGTTTAAAAAGCTAATTCTAAAGTAGTGATTTTTATACTCTAGTACCTTCTTTCTCAAATGGAAGTATGCTACTTGGTAACAACCCAGGGGGTACAGTACTTGAAATTTTTTGGTAAAAAATACATTGAATAAGTCAACAATAGTATACAAAATAAGTACTAATAATAATTCATGCTAAAATATATAGAAAATAAACAATACATAAGATTATCTAAATTTATGCTTTATTTATTTTAATATTCTTCTAAAAGTCTGTGTCCCCCTCCCTCCGTCATCAGAATAGTTTGACCCAACCTGAACTCGCAGCACATAGGCAGGCCCCTATGTCAAATGTCATAACAAGTGAGTGACAGCTAACTATGGACTTGTGGTTGAAGCTTAGCAGCGATGCAGCAGGAAACTCAACCCAGTCAGCGCCAAAGAAGGCCAAGCCAGAGCCTCCAAAATTTGCCAGTATACAGAGGACTAAATTTTGATGGGATTTTTGTCCACCACCTGCAACCTGCAGCAGGCTCTGTTTTTTTGTGGAGAGACGTTAGCTAACGGTGCCATAAAGCCAGCCCACCTCCAGCAGCATCAAAATACAAACCTAACAACAACAACAAAATGGGTGTCACGTTGGTAAGCCCGCAGGTTTATTTAATAATTTAATGATTCAAGAAGTTATTTTTCTTTTCAATAAAAAAGGGCACATTTAGTTAATATTTTTCACACTTTTTTTTAATCAAAAATGCTGAACCTAATGCAAGGGGTACTTGGCTAACAAAATATATATTTTAGGGGGTACTTAACTGAAAAAGGTTTGAGAACGACTGCTCTAGAAGATCAACAGCCAAAGGGTGGTGGCTGGTAATTTAAAAAAATTACCCAAATTGGGAAGAGAGAAGGAAAACAGAAATGACCCTCAAATTCATACCTCCCATTTCTCCTATTCTCTTGGAGTACACCTTAAGTTGCTTTTTGAGTTTGCGAATGGTTCGGTCCTGCTTCTCCAACTGTTCCATGAGATCCTACAACACACCAAGGAAGTGAAGTGAGGGAAAAAGAGATAAAGATATTCATTATAAGGACTAACAACAACAAACAGGCTGCTTTACTCTGTGGTGAAAGAGACACACTATTACTGGCTTTTTTGTTGGAGGAATTAAAAGAAAAGTTTGGCATTTTAAATTAGCTTTTTGGGATATATCCCAGACAAAAGAAGAGAAAAGGCTGATGTGATTATTGGAAGTAAGGATTCTCTAGCTGTTAGGAAAAAGGGTGCAGAGCTGCTTCGCTGTGGATTATAAAACAAGGCTGGAGAAAGTTAGAGCAACAACATTTGTGAAGCGCAGTTTTACTTTGACTTTAGTTAGTTCTGACACACATGCAACCAGAGACACACACATGCACACCCTGACGCTACATACAACCATCCGTCGCAAAATGATGACTCGAGCTTCTCTGGATTCTGTAGGGTCATCAGTCATGAGCTCCTGTCAGGTTTTTAGAAAATGAATTTTGATCAAACTTGATGAGTGATAAACTTTCAGAAAATTGAGTATTTTGTCAACTATTAAGTCTAAATTTAGAGTTTTCAGAATAAAATAACCAGTCATAAAGTGTAATCATTATAACAAATCGTAACAATCGAGTAATAAAACTGATTTTCTCATTCCCGTCATTTGCCAGTGTTATAATGTAAGTGAACATTTTGGCTTTAAAAAATGATGTGTTGGAGGCAGACACTGACAAGCCTAAACTGTGACGCTTAATGACATAGATCAGAGAATGTCCATGAGGTTGTCATAACTGATTTGTGTATAGTTCAAAAGAAATATCTAGATATCTAATCCTAGGATATTTAGATTAAGCACCATATTCATGGATGTTATTAAATGAAACAGCAGTACTTTGAAACACTGGGTGTCACTGTTCTGAGATTCTTGTTTGTAGTGATTTGCTGGGCAGCATACCAAGTTTTCGTTGGTGAGTCGCGTGATCTCGTGCTGCAGACTGGCTTCGATTCGGGCCTCTGGAGGCAACTGCAGGTTCTGAGCCAGAAGCTGCTGCTGACGGTTGTTCTCCTCCTTAACACTCTGCAGCTCACCACGCAATGCCTCTACCTCATTATCGTAACTTCTCCGCTGAGTTTGTAGCTGGTGTTCCAATAATCTGAGGATGGGTGAGGAGATGGGAGCAGGACAGAGGTCCCAGGGAATGAGGGCAAGAATAAAAGCAAAAAATCAGTATCAAATGTGGCTGGCATAAGGTGTTACAGGCACCCAGCAGAGATTATAAAAGAAAGACCGTTCACCCACAGCATGGTGAAAGTAGACAGAGGCATGCTGTGCAAATACTACTAAAACCTCTCTAACACTCCTTACACTGCGGTCAAACATTTAGGACACAGCAAACAGGAGTTTGAGTGACAAACCAAATGAATGCTTTTGTCAACTGAGTATACTGCTCAAAGATCAGAGGTCGAGCTCAGCAACAGCCTGGGCAGAGCTAATAGAGCTTTTCATGCTTCATTTTCACCGTGGGTGTTGTAGCCGGCACAGCAGACTGGATAAGCTAAGGTCAATTCAACACTAAAACTCCTAGGTCATTCAGTGATGTAAGCCTTTAACAACCACTGGTGAGCAACACTTGCACTCTGATATTCAGAAACTACTAAAGGTGAGTAAATGTCTCTTATTTAACTGTGTTAGTCACTACGATATAACAGGACAAAATACAAAAATATTACAAACACTTGCATACGTAGCAATATTTGGTATGGCACAAACAGACAACACCTTTGGAGCTACTTTAATATTAATAACTCAACACTCAAATTCACCATCATTATACTAAATATTGCCTTGTGTCTTGAAGGGCAAAATATTATTAAATATGAGAGAAACAGCTGACAAGAGTTAGGTGAAAGAGACAGGATCTGAATGATGAAACCCAGCAGCAGTGAAAAGGCAAATCATGCTCTTAATCACACTTTTACACCTGATGGTCTCCTTTAAGCCCTGATTAACCAGCCACAGCTCTCCGTCCTCATTCAGCTTATGGAACTCTGGTGCAGCAGATCTGACCAACACACAACACAAGGGGACATGAACACACATGGAAGAAAACAATATGGCACAGATGGAGAGGGAAGGTTTGTTCTGAACAGGCATGTTCTGAAGATGGATAATGTTTGCATGCCAATTTGGCATCACAAGTGAAATTAATGACAAAAGAGTGAAATCAGTCACAAAAAGGAAAAAGAAGGTTAACAATAACAAATAAAGCAAAAGGATGAAACCACAGATAACAACAAACTGAGTGTTTTGTGATATTTCTGTGATATTTCTAACAAAAATTTAAATTTAAAACATTTTTATCAGAAGCTGAGAGAAAACAAAGATGGACAAAGACTTTAGGGAAAAATTACAATCATATAATAAACAAATCTAAAATTATGCTTGTTGGTGGTAAAAGGAAACATGTTTAGATTCAATGCCATTGCTTGTGCTGTGCATCTGTGCTTTAACACAAGAAGTAGGCATTGCCATGCAGAACTCATGCTGAAGTCATTCCATAGAGCTGAGACCAGAGGCCTCCTGCACAAGCCTTAAACCTACAGATATTAGTAAATAAATCACAATAAATATCTTTTGTTAATAAAAACTTTGCTACACTTTGCTTTGTTAAACTTAGGCTAAATATAAAGTATCTAAAACAATGTAACAGACCCTCATATATTTTTGAGACAACCCAAAGCATAAACACTGTTCTTCATGCTAAACAATTTAAAGCCATGCACATTACAATCACCAAAAAATTACTGAAAAGGAAAATACCCTTAATGTAATACTGAGCCATAGCCATAGCGTCGCCATCGCTGAGCCCAGCTGGAGAAGTCAGTCTTAATGTTATCAAACATGCTGTTGGAAAATCTGGCTGTCTACCCAAGCCTGTCATTTTTTCACTTTGTTTTAGCCTTTTAGCCAGACACAACAACCCTCTCAACCCTGTTTGACAACAGTGTGGCCATGCATGTTGACGCATGATGCAATGGCCACTCATTGTTTACCTGAGCCTACTCAGAAGGTCACTGATATCCAGAGACTTAGGCATAAACCTAGGAGATCTGCACAGGACAAAGACGTTCATACACGTATAAAAAAAAGTTTGTGTGGATGGTGACGATACATTTACTTTGTGTTAATAAAGACTGGGATTTTAACACAGTACCTGTTAGTATCTTTGAGACCTACGTAGGCTTGCTTGAGTTCATTAGCATCTTTCAGTTTGGACACATCTTCAACAAAGACCGACGGTTCAGTCATGGTTTCCTATGGAAAGTGAGACAGCAAAGGATCAATTAACAACATTACATTGTTACAGCATTAATACAATGCATCAAATACTACTTCATTGATAAAGGGGTGTGTCTGTTTACTGGTCAGTTTGAGTTGAGTCTAACTTAAACTTAAACTAAACTCGCATTTATAAGCGGCTTCCTGCCTGCATCATTGTAGCTGTTGGTAACATGTGTCTTGTTGCTCTAAAAGTCATCAGGCAGAGGGGGCCTCAGGGCTGGCACAGTGACAGCCTTTCAAATGATGTCTCAGCTGTCTTTACACTGTTTAGGGAATGCCATCTCACAGTGGGGCACTCATTCTTTTAAGAGACAAAAGACACTGGTGTAAGCCATCAGCCCCAGCTGGACTTGAAGTTACACTGTATGTCGACTGAATACAAACTGCTTCATTAGTGAGTTCATATGAACTCTCTGAGACAACTGGCCATTTGTTGTAATTTTTTTTTATCCATTATTTAAGTGCAGCCATGAGCCAAATTGCAAACTTAGTTTTACAAGAATAAACAAGAAGCAAGCGCTCCACAGACTGAAAAATTGTAAACAGGGGCTCTAATGAAGGCAAGGTTTCAAAGAAGCCATCTGGACATAGGTTTATAGGTGAAGACATTTTGATCCTCTCTCAAGGGACTTTGTCCATGGGACTTTCAATTGACCCTGAGGGACAAAACTTCTTCACTTTTAAATATACCTCCAGTTGCCTTCTGTGAAACTTCTTCTGGATGACTGAGAACATCCAAAGACAGGGGCTCTAATGGAAATGTATGGTGAGGTTAGACATCTTGCATTTTGCTGTCTTTCAAGCCTAAACATATTGCAGACGTGGAAAGTCAAAAAGGTTATTTCACGATTTCCACTGAGCACAACCTCAGTGATGTAAGTGAAACAAATGGTCAAGACACAGTGTATGTACAAAGTAACAAAGTACATACTGTATGAAAGCTGTTTAATGCCCGAGAGTTTCATGTTGATGTCATCATCATAAATTCAGATGAAAGCAACTTCTTTGTTACAATTAAATTAGCATGCAGTGCATTTGCAGCTAGGTCTGGGAGCAGATAAATCATTTGCAGGAAGTAAACACAATGTTTTTTTGGAAACCTGAGTGAGTTAAATACATGTAAACGCTGAGAACAGATATAAACACACTGTTTGTTAGGGCATGCATGATGCATCATGATTTTAACTGTACCTTCTCATCCTGTGGGAACGCATGGAGGGAGGAGAGAAGGTGAGGACAGTAAATTAGGTATTTAGGGAATACAATCCAATTTTTAAAGACAACAAAAATAATGGATCGTTTAAATGATAAATGTTGCTGAAACAAGATTCATTATAAATATACATAAAGCTGAATTATGTTGATATATATTTTGTAAAATTCAAGAGATTAATATAATCGACAACATTATCATAAATTAGCAAACAGAGAGGATAACTACAATGAAAACACACAAAATGATCACAGTACAGTAGGATCTACCTAGATACAGTGTTGGGTTTTTGGGAAGAAGTCATTGTGGAAATCATGCACAAAAACCGAACAAAAATGATTGTACCTTGTGATGCATGGCTTCTTTTTGGCTGACCAGCTGGGAACGCAGGATGAGCACCTCCTCCTTACGAACTTCCAGCTCTTCACAGGAAGCATTGAGCTGGTCCAGGAGCACCTTGTATGCAGGAGAGCCCGGGGCCCCAGCATTAGTGGCCTTATCACCTAGAAGGCTCTGCCTCATCTCTGCCAGGTCATGCTTCAACTTCTTGTTCTCCGACTCTAGCTCCTGACGCTGTGAGGTGGAATTGTTTAAAGTTTAAAACCGTTTTTAAAGATAAAATGGTTTCTGAAAAACTGTCAAGGGTTTAATTTCCACAGTGGTTCAAATATAAACAAACTTCAGCTTACTTTAAGGGACTCGTACTCAAGCTCTGCCCCACGAGCCTTTTTAAACTCTGCATCATCCTGAAAAGGGTAAACAAAACAAAAGCTTTTAGTTTATTCATATTAATAAATAAAACTATGCAAAATAAGGTATTATCTAGTCCAAACGAGATAGCAGCATCCTCAGGTCCAAATATAAAATAAGTGTGTAAAAATGAATTACATGTACATGTATACAAGGTCATATATATATATATGGATGTCAGTACCCTGGCTCTAGCCCGCTGGTACTGCTCCTCTTTGTTCTCTAATTCGTTGCGCAGAGACTGCTTTTCTTGTTCCAGTTCTGTGAGACGCTTCTGTAGCTTCAGGGTGAGGGAGGTGTCTATTCCTCTCGTGACGTCCTGCAACATGAAAAGTAAAAATGCAGAAACAGCATTGTGCACTGGATAGTATTTCATGATTTTAGAAGTAAAATCTGCCCTCAGAAGAATTATTGAATGAATGTGTGTTTATTTTTATTGTGTCAGTTTGCTTACTTCTGCGGCTCTGGAGCCGTCTTCCAATTCGGCGTACTCTGAGTTGTAGGTGTACTCGGACTCGTTGCTGCTGTGGGTGGAATCTGTTCTCCTGTGCCCAGGTTTGGAAATGTTCTAAGGGGTTAAGACAACAGATAGGCTATAACCAAGCAAAACCTTGGGTCAAAAGTCTAAATTAGATTTTACAGTTCATTAAAATGGTCATCAAGTATGAGTTTTTCACCGAGGAAAGAGCCA
The DNA here is from genome assembly GCA_036850595.1 of Rhyacichthys aspro. NCBI lineage: Eukaryota > Metazoa > Chordata > Actinopteri > Gobiiformes > Rhyacichthyidae > Rhyacichthys > Rhyacichthys aspro. Next base: position 10,472,471 of record CM072150.1, on the reverse strand, counting down.
TCTCTTCCTTCAGGTCGTCGTATTTCTCCTCGAGGCGAAGGTGTTCTGTCAGGAGATTCTGGTAACGAGAGCGCTCCTCGTTCAGATCTGTCTCGAGCTGCTGAGTCTCCTGTGCTATAGCACGAGTCATTTTCTCTGTAAAGAACACCACATATAGATTCAATAAATACATCATTTCTAAAAAACATTGTTTTTTTCAGTGAAATAAGAAGTGTCACAGTTTGTACAGTAAGGTTTACTTGCCTGTCATCTGTTGAGTCTGTTCCTGAATCAACCTGTTCAAGTCGTCCTTCTCTTTCTTCAGGAAACCATTCTGATCCTTCAGTTCTGACACCAACTAAAACACAACAGAACTCAAAAACTCTTGGAAATAATCTCATTGGGCACAAATCTCCATTTAACCCTAACATTTTTAAATATTATATATCTTTTTTCAACTTTAATTTGTTCATACATTGTAAACAAATTTGGACGGTATACACTAAATGAGACACAGCTTTTGAAAACAATGACTAAAAAAGATAAACTGCAACTAATATAGGCTATTTCCAGACACACAAGGTCCAAACACAGACACATATGTACATAGTGTCTATAACACATGTACACTACAGTTCCCTAGGCTCACCTGAGGCGGGGCTATAGTCATATCTGAGCCCACCATTTGCCCTTTTTCCCCACATTTGCTCTGCCTCCTAAATTGAGGGAAGATAATGTTCCTCTGATGCCAATACATGAAGTGTGTATTTTAAAATAGACTATATCTATGGGGCTGTATGTGATTTTTGGGAGGTTTACTAACAGATGAGAAGTGCTCCAAGTCTTACTTTTTCCATTTCGTCCCTGTACTTTTGTGCCCAGTCCTCAATAGTTTTCTTTTCTTGTTGTGTGGAAGCCAGCTCTTTCTTCAACTTCTCCAGTTGCTCGAGCAGTGATGATAGTTGGTTAGCTTTGTTCCTTGCATCTTCTTCCACACCGCGAAGCCGATTGAGCTCGCCACGCATCCGTTCGCTCTCTGCTGTGTACGAGCTCTCCAAACCAGCCAGTCTCTCATTGACTGAACGATTTTCCTTGTTCTGAAAATTAAGATGTTTAAAAACCCGAGCCAGATCGGTAAATGATAAACATACAAACTTTGTCAAAAATCATATAGATTCACCTGTTCATCGATCTTCCTCTGCAGCTGCATAATCTTGTTCTCCATGCCTTTGTTGAGCTTTTTGAAGTGCTCCACAGAGCGAGCCTCGATCTTCAGTTTCTTTAGTTCGCGCCTGGCTCTCATCCTGCGAATGCAGCACTGCAGATAGACGATGGAATGAAGGCAGCGCTTATACCAACATCGAGCCAGCCAACCACGGACACGCTTCTGGATGATGACCACTTTGTGCTCCCGCAAAAGCTACAAACAGAAACAGATGTAAAAACAATATCTTTGATTAATAATTCTAAACCAGGAAGGAAATAACATTAAAATTATAAAAACTCAAAAGGCAACAATTTTCAACACAACACTTGATAGGTTTTACCGCTAGATATTTCTGGCGGGCCATGTAAGCTCTGAGGATTGTCTGCATGGCCAAGGCAGCAGCCTGCTTCTGCCTGTAGCGCTTCCGTTCCACATACATCCGCTGGTACTTCTGGATGATAGTTGCTGCATGGGTGCGGCGCATAAACTTTGCCAAGCTAATGGAGTAAGCAAGTGAGAAAATATTGAACATTGGTCATTGATTCTCTTTGGCCAGTATGCAGTAGAGGTTAACCTTTCGTTTAATTATAGTATAATGTGACTTGACTTACCAGCGAGCTTGGTATCCTCTAGTGAACCTCTGGATGGTGATAGCTGCCTTACGTTGACGAAGATACTTCTTTCGTGCAAGCCAGCAGCGAATGGTTTTCTGAATACGGATACACGCAGCACGCAATTTGTCTGCCCTGAGCTTCTCCAGATAAGCAACCTGGCCAGCTCTGAAGAATATCTTTGTTTTGCCAAACTGGTATTTATCCTGATCCTAGAGAAATCAAAACCAAACTCAATCTTTCTTACTTGCCTGTTATAAAAAAGTTTTATTTGTTTGAGATTTTAAAAGTGATATATTCTAACCTGTACAAGTTTCTCCAGGACATTCTTACAGGTTAACTTTTTGTCAGGGAGAACATCCTTCTGCTTCATCAGGACTCTGTAACGGCTGAAGAACTCCTGATAGGTCCACCTGAGATAAGCACAAAAATGCTGTTTAGCCACAGCTGACACATTTAGGCAACCAACATGGAGTAAGATGTGTAAAATAATGAACAGCAGTGAGTAGTCATTACCTGGATGGGAAGCCTGCTGCAGAGATTCGAATAGTTTCCAGGACACCACAGGCTCTGAGCTGCTGCACTGCCCGTTTAGGATCAAACCTGACAATAATAACAGTCAAAACCACCAATGAAAGTGCCAGTGTTTGAAGCCCAGGCAAAATTCAGTAAATCAGGTGTCACAATATAAGCATGACCCAATTAAAAGATAAACAGGGCACAATGTGTCTCCTTTGATCAAATTAAAAAGAATAAAAAAACTAACGTGAAGGCCAGCTTGAAGTCATTAGGTTTGATGCAGCGAACATAATGTGGTGTTGTAGCATTCAAAGTTTCCATCAGCATTTGAAGAGAGTTACGAAACTGTAAGAGTAGGACAAAATCATCCAAATCAAGATTATTCCATTGAAAAAAATACATCACTCACACTTTTGGGCATGTTTTTCTTTTTACAAGAAAAGTTAAAAAGCACATTAACCTGGCAGCCAACAGTCTTCTTGTGCTCCTTGCTACTTGTGTCCCGACTCTTGTCAGGTTTGACGCTGAGGCGTGTACGGCCACCAGTCCCAGGGACTTGTCCAGTCGGACTGGTAGCTTTCACTTCGTCCTGGAACAGCTCCACCAACAGGTTGAACTAAGAAAAGGGTCAGGTAATGCACATGAGTACACCTTCTGCAGATAATGATGTTAGCACTAGCTCACACTAAATTACACTTTAGTGCTAGCTAAATAAGGCTGTAATTTTTTTGCATGGCAAGCAGTTGGCATCTCTATTTTAGATGTAGATGGATTTAACAGAATTAAAATGGACTTTTTTGCATTTTACTATCCTTGTATGCATATGATTCAAATAATAACCATGTACAGTTTATGTTGAATTTATTATTCATTATTCTGACAATTTCTCAAAGGACTATTGGCTACACGGGTTTCGGTAAATGTGTAAGTATGTTGTATGATTTATAGATTAAGGTTAGTGAGAATTCATTATGTGAAAATTATTATAAATTAACAGATAACACATGTTATGGTAAGACAAATTATTGCATATTTCATATAAGCTGGCATGTACCATATAACCATGAGGTTATATGAGGAAGATGCTGTGTTATGTGCAGTGTCAGGTCTTCCTCTTGTGCTTTGAGCGTTGCCATGCTGTGCCACCTCCAGCACCAGATGAAATTATCCTTTTCTTTTCCCTGTGTTTTTTTTATTTTTATGTTTTTTATGTCCAATCCCACTTCCTCATCCCAAAAAACCCTTGGTGCTTCAGATGCAGCTATCACACAATCCATCTCTCGGCAGTGCTGTTAGTAATACAAACTCCAGAAAAGACAACGTGAGAGGAGAAAAAGTATATGAAGAAGTACAAGAGGCGAGCATTGCTGAAACACCTGTGTTTACCTTCTGCTGACGCGGAAGGGTCATGATGAGGGCACAACCAAATAACATGGACAACACATGAAGAAACAATGAGGAAGAAATACAATGGCAATAAAGTAACTGTCAAATAAAACCAAAATACATACAAAACACATACAAAGATTAAATTATTATAATTTATTACAATATATATCTAATATTATTTTAATTGTTAGTGTCCCTATCCAAACAATATTAATCTTTGTGTTATATGTGTTGAAAGACAAAGGAACAGTAGATGAGAGGAGAATAAAGTCATTCTCTCAAGGGCCATACCGTTTCTGTGCACTTCATGGGAAATCCTTTACACCAATCATCAAGGAATCATTCAGACTTTGACTTGATTGACTAGGTCAAGTCAAAGTTTATTTTTAACACATTTAAAAACAACCACAGTTGATCAAAGTGCTTTATAAGCATTTAAAGAAAGAGACACACACACAATGGCAGGTTATAGTAACCTGACTGGAGAAAATTGAATTAAAATGTCTCCTTCTTGTCTCTGTGTTAGATAATAAAGCAGGCTGACCCTTACCCTATTTTGCTCTTGTTGAGGTTCATGAGAATATTGTGAGGTTACTTTAATCATGTGGACAAACACACTGTATCAAAGTGTGTGCATCCAAAACAGAGATGAGGATTTAAGGCTTAGGCCTGTCTTTATCCAACAGGATCCCAAACGGATCCTGAACCAAGACACGTGTTTCAAAACACCAACCGGTTTATACGGCTACCTTCAATCTGCTATAAAAAAGTGGTATTATTTATACAATTTATCAAAATGCCCTGACATGGTCAGCAGAGGGTGCTGCCTCTGTAAGTCTTCAGGTGCAGAGAGTAAACATTACTCTTTTCCCAAAGACCTGCTAAAGTTTTTGGATTGATACCATGTGTGGGGTACTTAAATATGCATTGAATTTGTGCTTGTTCAAACTGTGTTTTTTTTACAGTGAAATATACTGTGTACTGTATCATGTGACTTGTGTGTACAGCTCACCTTGCTGGCCTTCAGCACATTAATTTGGTCCTCATTCACTGTGTCCTTGTTTTTCTCCAGGAAACCCTCACACTGATATTCTACCTACAACAAAACAGATTCAAAACATTCTAATCAATAATTAATAAACAATTGTGCAATTAGTTTATGTCTTACTGAAAATTGATTTTCCAAGAAAATCCATCACTGAAATCAAACCTTGCTTTTTCTGTTGTTACCTGCCTTAAATGTCTCTTAAAGCTTATAAACTCACTTATTATGAACGTTATCACATTCTGCCATAAGGTAAGTGAAGCCCACCTTGTCAGCAAAATGCTGGATGATGAAGGCGCGGTTGGACATTCGAGGCTTTTCAAAGAGAGAGCAAGTCTTCAGGTGTGTGTTGTACAGTTTCTGAGCCCATGAGTCATCAGAGCCTTTAGGCATCTGGTATTGAAAGAAAAACAAAAACAATCATGATCAGATATAAAATACCATGATAAACACAAAAATAAAAACTCCTACTGCAACAAATCTTTTAAAAGTAATATCCATCATATTGTAGTAAAAACTATTTAAAAACCATTTTTAGGCGTGACAGATTTATCTGAAATAGTCACAAAGGGAACAGAAATGTCAACAATCCATAATCAACCTTTCAAGTGACAAAGAGCGACGTGGATTTTAATACTGTTGGAAATATGTTAGAAAAAAAATCTTTTTTTGTGAAACTACATATTCCAACAAACAGTTCTGCTAAAGCTCTTAATATGTACAAAAACAAACTGACTTCTTGAATACCTTGCACTCTTCATCCAAAAGGTCCAGGATGCCCATCTTGGCTTCTATGAGATTGATGCAGGGTTGATTGTCATAGAAATCTATCAGAGTCCAGGGAATCTGCTCCTTCATGTATTCTTCCTGCTCCAACTTGAACACATGCTGTGTATGCACAGCAACACAGTTATTTTGAACACATTAATGGACTTCTATTATATTGCAAAGACGTAGATTAAAATCTAGTGTACCAGTGGACAGGCAAAACATACCACTCACCATGTTGAACTGTTGCTGGAGTTTCTCATTAGCATAGTTTATACAAAACTGCTCGAAACTGTTGATCTCAAATGTCTCAAACCTTAAGAGCAGAACCCAAAATTTAATAATTCTAATTATGCTAATAATAATAATAATGTCACATTTTTATTGTATTATATAAAGATAGTAGTCAAGCATAAATACACAAATAATACATTTAAAAGCACTGAATAATTGATGCAAATCTTTCCATCCACAGCCCAGCATATGCAGAGACGTACCCATAGATGTCGAGGACCCCAATGAAAGAGTGCTGTTTGACACTTGCTATCAGGGCCTTGTTCACATGCTCCACAATCCAATTAAATAGTTTGGCATAGATATGTTTGGAAAGGGCATCTCGTGCGTTGGTGGCCTGAAGACGAGGGACGGGTTTGATATATGTTTCTGTTGCTGTCTTCAACTTCCTGTGGCACAGCCACTGGGACATGTCCTGGTAACTGACGCCCACCAGCTCACAGAAGGATGTCAGGTGACTATTGTTTGGCTAAAGCAAAAACAAAAATAAAGCTTATTTGTTACTCGTGTAAAACACAGTGTATTTGTACTTTCCAGACGGTAGCTTTAAATTCCATTGCATCCTTACGGCTATGACACTGCTGTCTGAATCTCTGTCCTTTATCTCCACATTTCCCAGATGAAGAATAGCAGCCAGCACCTGGAAGAGGCCCATCTGATAGGATTCATTAATACCTGCAGAAGACAACACAAAACAATCCCTCAGATGAATGGCGAGGCTAACCACCAGTGATACGAGATGATTATAATGAGTTATTATTAATCAAAGCACCAGACTGTTAAAGCTAGCTGAGAGTGTGTCACCATACCCAGCAGTGTAAAGGCATTTCGAGTGGTACATAGCTCCTTGGTGTCATCCACACCTTCGATGACAGGACTGCGGCCCTGCCTGGTGTACAGAAAGTCATTTGCATGTCCTGAGAAAAGAGATAAAGTGAGTGAATATTTAACATACACTACAGTATATTTGATTGACACAAGCAACAGTTCAACAAAGACATCAGTGTGTTTTGAGGTTAAGGTGAATATATTTAGAAACATATATGTCAAAGATATAAAGCACACAGAGTTATCTCCTTTGTCTTCCTCGTTCCTTCTCAGGCCACAGAGAGAAGCACACGAAATAATTATTTTCTCCACTTAGTTTATTTTCACACACTTTGCACTGAATTAAGATGTGGACCGTTGCCTAGCAACAAGGGGCTCTGATATGACTGTGACAACTAGTCTGTTTAGCAAGCCAGGAAGTCGGCAGGAGAGGAAAAGACAGCAGCTGTGAATCTGGGCGTGTGAATACTGAATATACACAAGAGAAAGAAGGCCAACTGAGTGGCCATGGCAGTGTGAAAAAGATGAGCAGGTGCAGGTCCACAGTGGGAGCGCACTTTGAGGCTCTGTTCAACCACAGACATGAGTTCTGTTGACAGCAGGACATAATCTGAATTATCTTAATGTGTGGCAGCTTTATACTAACATTCTTAAAAAGTTAAAAGATTTCAGCAAATCATACACCGACTGTTTAACAACATTTCAATACAACATTGCATTTTACACAAAGTTACTTTGGGACAATTACATACTTCCAGACTTACCTAATTTAAGAGTCTTGTACTCAGGCAGATGAGATGAAGCACAGAGCTGATAGAAGATGTGATAATTTCTTTCCTCATCAGCCTAAAGCAAATATGCATATTACCCAGTGAGCAAATTGCATTATATTAAGTAAATCTTACAGTTTTACAGTGTTTTGTTAAGTTATTTGTTACATAATGATGGCATTTCAGCATCAGGATTTACAGGAACAGCTGGAAACGTAGTGCCTAGCTCAAGGGCATGTCAACAGATGCTATGGAGAGATGATTTCTACACTTGAGAGATCCAGAGAATCACTGAGGCAAAAATGTGTGGTTCACTTTAAACTCTCGTCAGATGAAAAGAGATGTTCAAAGTGTCAGTGGAGGAATCCTTACAGTAAACTGCAAACCCTCTAGTGTTACTACACTTAGGTAAGACTGCAAGGACATACAGAGGAGCACACCTACCCACACCTACAAAGGGGTGGCATGAGGCATGTGAAAAATGAAGAACGGGAAGTAGTCAAGATATTCCAGCAACATCCTCATTCCTTAAGAGTGACTGCCTATTGGTGCATACTTGTTCTTTATTTAGACTTAGGGATGTAAGCTAACACACCTGATAAATACAGCAGTAAAATAAACAATGACTACCAGCAGATAAAAATTCCACAGGGAGAGGTAAAAATCCCAGTCATTACGTAAGAAAGTAATAAGAAAAAACCCCAGAGAGAAACATCTACCACTGGTGGCAGACAGACTGTGCTTTGTTTTCTGAGTAAAGAAGAAAATTACTGCCACATACTTTGCTGCTTTAAAGGAAACCAGGAACACAGTCACAGTTAAACTATCTGTTAAACGCTGATTTACTGGAGCTGATGATCAGACTGCTGAGTTGGGGGTGTCTGCTTGACTGCACATTCACTGCACATGATACCCTAGAAATGTAATCCTGTACTAAGTTAAAGGTATTTTATAGGCAGCTAAATGATATCATGTCGTGGGCTTCTAGAGTTAGCAACCACATTTAAATGGCAGCTTACTTTCACCAGATACACATATAAGACAGGATGTTCACAAATGGATGCCTGATTGTGCTCTCACCTGAAACACCACTCGTGATTTCTCTAGCAGATATGTTCTCATGTTGGCGCCGATAATGTGGTAGCGGTTGTCAAAGCCGATTTCAATATATTTCCCGAAACGACTGCTGTTGTCATTTCGGGTGGTCTTTGCATTTCCAATCGCCTGATAAGCAGAAGAAAAAATTGGGGAGCATTTATGTAAATATAATATAAAATGACAAACTGGATACTGCTGAGACTATGAACAAAGAGTCTTTAAGTAAGCACATATTCCAGTCTCTCTTTGCTCATGCAACTATCTATGTGTGAAGGCTTAAGGTCTGAAGTGACATCATTGCCACAAAAGAGAGCTTTCTATTCATCCTCCCTGCTGGCCTATGATTGGCCGGAGCGGGATGAATGTAGCGAAGGGAAAGAGAAGCGGGAGGAAGGGAGAGAGGGATGTAAGAGAGTTCATCAGCCCATCCCGCTCCTGTGATTCCACATAAAGAAATACACAAACACACACGCTGAAGGGTAAGCAACACGCCCCTTCCACCAGTCAAATTAAACATGGTAATAAATGAAAGTAAATGGTATTGGAAAAAAAGGAGTCAAAGAGGAGGGAAGAAACAGAGAAAACTCAGTAGACTGCTGTAAACATGTGACCTGTTTTTTGCTTTTAGGACAAATTGTTGACTTCTTTTGTAATTTGTACTGTACAACGGATGTACATGGATTTTAACATTTTGTGAAATGACAAATGAAATGGTGATTCAATAGCACTATTACGGATGCTATAAATAAACACATAGAATAATGTTAGGTGTCAGTAGAGAGTGTTCAGTCCTGACCTCCATGATGGGGTTAGAAGCCAGCACTTTATCCTCTACGTTGGCTTCACTGGCCGAACCACTGACTGTAGCGAAGTATCTCATGGCGTATTTGGCTGATACTGTCTTTCCAGCTCCAGACTCTCCACTCACAATAATCGACTGGTTCCTACCATCCCTGTAGTAAGTAAGCAAATGGGTCAAAAACATGAAACAGTCAAGGGATAACCTGTTGGGGGTTATTGGGTAGAATTTAATGAAAATTGTGAAAATCATGGATCATGGTGGAATATTCACTCTCATAACCCCAAATACAAATAAAATATTAAATGGTTTCAACCACAGCACCTAACTCTCATTAAAAATGGTTACAAACTAAAAACAGATGTGTATATATGTGTATGTGGGAACTAATAATCATGTAGATGGAATTGCATATGCCTTTAGTTTTGACCAGAAAATACACACACAGCTCTGTTTTTTCTAGATATACTACATGGTTAATGCTGAATGAATGTGTAAAGAATTGAAATGATTTGAGAAAAGCTGAGAAAACCTACTCTGCACTGCTCTTAGTGTGTGTTAATAACGTACAAGCCTCAGAGGGAGAGCTCCACTACATGTATTAAGGCAGTGTGTCTGGTTGTAATTAAAAGAGTTGGAATACAGACACTGAGACCAACACAAGGCTATTTCAGGCTTAGCTTTGACCTACAAATGCCAAAGATAGAGGGTAGTCTGAGCCACAAGGAGACTAGAAGTGACTAGTCTACTCAGGTGACACATGCTACACAAACCTGGCCATCTGTTTGTAAGCCTCCTCTGCCACAGCGAAGATATGAGGGTCCATGTCTCCCATGTTCTGACCGCTGTAGGCATTGATGATGTCTGTGCTGTAAATCGGCAGCGTCTCATAAGGGTTGATGGCCACCAAAACAATACCTACATCACACACAGAAGGGCGAAAGTATGAGGGTCATAACCTTATTTCAAATACATTTTTATTGTGTCAAGCTTTGGACAGGAATAGCAAGAATCCATTAGATCCTCAATATAATTTTCATAAAATACAAGAAGCATCGTACAGTTGTTTTTACTTTTCCATGTTTACATTCTCAACAAGTTTGGAGGTGGATTTTTAAAAGGTTTTAGGTAAAAACAGTTACTGCCTACCGCAGTAAGTGTAGATGAGCTTAGAGTCAATGAAGCGGACTTTAAGGTTGTGGAGCACGGCCGGCTCGTGGAGGTAGCTGAGCGCTGTGAGGTCATTCTCGCCCACTAGGATGTCAGGGTTACGCAGGTGGGGCAGGTTCTTGGTCTTGGGGTCCAACTTGTGTTCAATTTTCTAGAGAAAAGCCACAACAGCAACATGCAACAGCAAAATTAATTTGGAGACTGAGTAAGCTGTAAATTATATAACAACAACAATCATTTTTCATTTTTTTTTTTTTGTGCAGTGGTTATTCAAAAATACTCTTCAATAGGGACAAAAGCCATGGTTTTTACTCACCAAGTGATTAGGAAGAGACATACTGGTTTAATTCGATAAAACTTGTTTTCCACAAACACAAGTAAAATCCCACAACAGAATCCACTGTGAATGCATCTCCTTTCTTCTACTCTCTCCACTCAACTCCGACTCTCTGACTTGGTACAGACAGGTCATCTTCTATGTAATCAATATCAGATGTCTACTCCCATCCACAAGCGCATTTCAAACATGATGCAAAAATGTCATGAGACCCTCCATTCATTTTCAATGGGTCTGTCACATCGCTTCTTTTCTAATCATTTTGTCTTGTTCCATCTTGAACTATAGCATGTTTCATGTATGTTTTCAACCTTCTAAATTGATTAGTACATGAGATCACTTTGAAGAACATATTTGTTTGGGTTATAGACTGGCTACACCATGAAATGTGACACCGTAACAATCTTTTACTAAAGACTGATTGACCATGAAAATGTACACCAGAAAACAAGCTGCATACACCTGTCTTTAAAGCATCACTATGTAACTTTACACCTCAAAAAATTGAGCCTGAAAAACACTACAATAGCCTCAAATTGATTTGGACATGAAACGGGTAGAATAAGCCCAATAAACTAACTTTGTGGCTGACAGATATTCCACAATCGCTATGAGTGGCAGGGCCCACTACCATCTCTTGGGAACTTGTCTTCTAGAAGAACACTAATCTGCATTTATAAATTTACATTATTAAATTAAATTAAATATATTAATTATTTATTGATCCAGGCCAACTCAAACATCCTTGACTGATAAAGTGGCTGACTGAAACATTGTCGGCTAACTCTGGTCTTTCTGTGAGGAGTCTGCATGTCCTCCCCGTGTCACCGTGGGTTCTCTCTGGGTACTCCGGCTTCCTCCCACCGCCCAAAGACATGCATGTATAGGCCAACTGGCAACTCTAAAGTATCCCTAGTGAATGAATGTGAGAATGAATGGTTGTCTGTCAATCTTCATCTATAAGTGTCAGCCCTGCGACAAACTGGCCACTGTCCAGGGTGTACCCCGCCTAAGGCCCAAAGCTGCTGGGATAGGCTCCAGCCACCTGCGACCCCAAACGGGACTAAGTGGTAGAAAATGAATGAATGAATGATTTATTCAGAGGTGACAGGTCCTGTGTGAGATTCGAGGAGAATTTGTCTCTGGGTATGCATATTTTAGAGTTACAGTGTTGTTTAATGATCCTCACAGTATTGTTTGCACTGAAATATGTGGTACTGCTACATTAGAGTTTGTTTTCAAGCCTTTGAAAGTTGCACTTATCAGAATTCGTATTGTAGTGGTGTAGAATTTATGGTGTGTAATTGCGGATACACATTTAAAGTGCTCTCTGGAGCGTCTTTGTGGCAAGGTTGTATCTGTGGTAAGTGCTCATGGCAAAACCAATGGCAGCTAATGAGATGCAGTGCTTTGAAGTTTGTCTGATGCTGGTGGAGAGGAACAAATCAAAGAGAGCAATAGAAAGACTGGGACAGGTTTTATCTAATGTTCCTCACCGTTCCATCTTCCAGCATGAGCTGGAGGGACTGGTCACCATTACTGTAGTCCTTAAGCAGCTCAGCAGACTTCCACACCTCCTCCACATCAGGGATCCACACCCGGGCACACTGAGAGACAGAGAAAAAAAAAACAAAAACAAAAAACATTTAGTCAGAGGTGTTTACATTTAATATGTTTTCATAGTGATTCACAGTATCCTTGACTTCTTAGTGCGTCAAAAGAGAAATGAGTGGTGCCTTACTTTTCTAGTCATAAGCACCTGGCTTTTAATGGTTAGTTATAAAAACAAGTAGTAACTTATAAAATAGGAAGTGGCGTGTAATATGTGGTTCTCATTTAAAATTGCCTTGCCCTCTAAGACACAGCATGCACAATTTAACTGCTTTAGACCATTATTGGCTTGTAACTAGAAGCAATCAGCTGATCATAGACAGAAACAACAGCGATGAACACTGACACCAGTCACATGGCGGGAGGAATGCAGCGCAAAGAGTGGATGACTGTCTGCAGACACACATCCAGACGCACTTCGAGACCATACATCTGAGAAAACTAGAGTTTGCTGAAAGTCACTGGAGACATAAAATGTGACCTTAAAACCCCTGCCAGGAGAGAATTCACCATGCTATTTGTTTAAAGACAAGATGTGATTAAGTTAGACCTGAAAATACTTAAAAGAGAATATGTTATTGCCGCCTTTGTTACATAGCCCTCTAAAAAAACCCTACAGAATTAGACACACTAAATACTTCCTCCTAATCTCAAAATGATAATGCTGGGACAAATGAACACAGGAATACTTTCATGGCAGCTTTTTGATGAGATCTGAGACACATGATGCAAAGTGCAGGAAATCAGGCAGCAATTTCATGGCGTCTTTTAGCCTTGTTGCATAAACGGCAATGAAAATTTCACAGAAGCAGGAAAAAAGACCCCATTGTGAGAAGGGTCAGTGGAAAGGAGCTGGTTGATGGTCAGCTGCTTCACTACTGATCATCTGAATCATGACATCATGGTCACACTAACCATATGCCTCCTTTCCCTGCCCGCCTGTCTGTCTGGGAATTAGGTACGTCAGCTCTTGATATAAAGTGTAGTGAAGAGAAACTTAAAGAAGTATCAAGTTTGAGGTGGTCCCATCACAGCTTTTGCTTTATCCATGATCCATGACTAAATGTTCCTAAAATCAATTATTTCAAACTTTCCACCCACAAGGCCTCTGGGTTGTTCTGAATATTTCAGCCTTTCTTAATCTTACACTCATCTGTCCTGCAGTAACAGCTCAGTGTTGAGTGTGATTAGGAAGTGTACAGTTGGGCTTCTCGATGAACGGCAGAGGGAAAGACCAAAAAAAAAAAAAAACAAACACCAAAAGTTCAAGGATAGAATGAAAACATAAAACTAAGATTTGTGATAAGCAAAGCACACACAGTACATATATAAAATGTGTTTTACAGGTATTACATTTTTGAGTATACAAGCTCTTCTAAACAACTATTAATGGCTAGAGAAAGTGGATTTCAAGGAGAAGGCACAGAACTATAAGCAGTGAAATGTTAAATATAAAGTTTTATGCAACAGACTAAATATAAAGAAATATATGTTACTGCGCTTTACGATAATTCAGCACTGAAAAAATTATATACAAATGTTGAAATGACTAGCTGGGGGGCTTTCACTGTTGCCTCACAGCAAGAACGTCCCAGGTTCAATCCCAGGCTAAGGCAAGGTTTGAGTGTTTGGCCAGTTTTCTCCAGTTTCTGCACCACCCAGCCTGGTCCCAGCCTGTTGCCCCTAGTAATAGTTACAATCCTAGTACTATTATTGATGAATTATCTATCCATGTTTACAAATACAGAAGTCTACTGATTGTATTCATTGTATGACTGCTGAATATATAGATGTATTGTAGAAATGTATTGTTATTACAATATAAACAATTGAAGAACTGCTTGTATCACATTAACATTATTTCAATTCAAAACAATTGACCAATCAGAGCTTTAAATTACATTGTGGCATGACTAAATTAGTACAAACGCAGTTTAATTACATAATCCAATCCAACTTTTACTAGAGCAAAGTGGTATTAAAGATCACAAGTCAGTAATAAACAGTAGGTATATATAACAGTAATATAAACTGTATCATAAAACTAATCTTCTACACATAGACAGTTTTGGTGTAAATGTCAGCATTTTTCAATTGACCTAAGGTTCCTGGTTTCCTTTGCATCATTTGCCATTTTCCCTCTGCCTCCAGCTAAAGATGGTCCCATAGCAAGCCTCCTAGCAACGGGAAGAGAGAGAATGACACACTGATAGAGAATGGAAGAAGAGGAGGAGAGAGGAGGGAGGACAGACACTAAAAATAGCCACATCGAGGTTTGAACAGCATCACACCTTACAGAGGGTACGCCACATTGCCAAGCACACTTCCTGATCCCGATAATTATCCTCACACATACAGTGGGCATGTTTAACACAACACAGGTGTCAAACATTATTCGTTTGATTAGGTTTATGCTAAAATATGCTGTTTCTCCTTCCTGTTTCCACAACATGCATACGCCATCTTTAACTGTGGCTTAGACTGCATTATGACAGAGGAAATAAATTACATTTATAGTCCAGCAATGTCTCCTGGGTTCAGGAACAGAGGAGAGCTGAAGGGCAACTCAACCTCACACACACAATAACATACACAGATACCTTTCAAGGACAAAAATCTCTGGAAAGACACACAAGCTAAAAAAGAGCAGCATCTAAGAACTACATTGTGATGAGTCAGAGCTCAGAGTCTGGCTCAAAGACAGAGATGGACAGTGGGGTTGGTGAGTTATTGAACTAGAAAGAGAGAAGTGCGCTGACAAAAGCAAAGCAGTGATGTCAGGGTGACATCAACTATCACATGACTCCAGTACCTCTGCATTGAGCTCTCCAAAAGCATCCCCTACCGCCCTGGTTTAAAACGGCCCTGCTGTTTGCACACAGACAGCCAAGAGGAATACATCATTTTAAAGGTCCAGTTTCATTTTCCTGGCCTCTGACTGCTGGGTGTGGTTCTATTGATCCTAGTGTCAGCTGGATTGCTTGTATAGCACATAAATAAAACAGCACCTCCATCACAGAGGTACAGTGTAACAGATAGTTGTCTCTGTTTATAGAATTGTGATATATTCAGTGAGATCCCACTTACATAAATAAATACTTGGACTGAGGAACACAAGTTGGGTCAAGAAAAATTGGTCAAGAGGTACAAGGTCTGTTTGACGTTAATCCTAGTTTATCTGAGATAAAGGATCAAGTCCTGATTAGGCTAACCTACGGTTTAACACGGGCTAATCTTACTCAAGCCAACTACACAGCGATTTGATTACATTCACATATGGCTACCATAAGGCTACACACAAGGTGACCATAAGTACAACTGTAGTTGATATGACTACAAGCAGACGGTAGGGGTTACTTTGAGCCAGTAGAATGGCGAAAAAAAATAAAAAAATGAGGCATGTTACATTAAAAATAATGAACCACTCTCAAAGACAATATGATCATTATATTGTTTTTGCTGTTTTACTGAAGTTCTGTTATATTAGAATGTCCATCCAGCTTGCGAAGGACACAGGAGGTGAACTGGGGTTTAGAGGTCACTGACCAGGACATTGTGGTTTGATAGATGCATGTCATCATGGTTGTATGTGTGTAATGTGTGTGTAAGAGAGAGCTGTGCAGCTGGGTATCTGAGTGTTTACAAATGTACACTAAGTCAACAGCAGATTAAAAAGCCATCACCTTGCTAATACTGAGCCGAGAGCTTTCACTCCTGGACTTGAGCCCCCTGGCCTCTCCTAACTTTTGCAAACCCTCAGATGACTTTCAAATACTAAGCTGGTCCTGTACTGCAGACAGCCTTGTGTGTGTTTCTTTATGCATTTATGAAACCAGATACACAGGTGATCAGACAGGCATGTTTATTAAAGGACTTACAAGGGGATTCAAATCATAAATGTAAATGAGCAACTGTAATTGTGATAACTGTGCGATTACTGTAGCAAACTGGATGGTACACTATACATTTTAAAACAATAACATTGAGACTCCGATCTGAAGTAACACACGTTTCCAGATTGGTATGTGAAAAGTGGTTTGCCCACAAATTCTCAGTAAAGCTATCAATGGAGTCCCAGACTGCTGAACCCTCGTCACATGATGCCACTCATGTGAGGATCTGCTGTTTTTCTGCTCAGCTGGGCAGACGCAGCATGAGAGTCCACAGGTCTACAGATTAGTCTGGAAAGGACCCCTTTTCTCCAACGTTACTACAGCCCATGTGGTTCCAACACAAGACGATGAGAACGAGTGGCGTGCCAAGGCCCAGTATAAGATCAGAGTCATGACGCTGAGCAGTATCTAATCACATTAGTTTGGTCTGTGCTAACTCTTGGGCAGCAGTTGCTAACTCTCAAAGCAACATTATTTGGATGGATATATTTGCAGTTACAACTTCACAAAACATACTTCACATGTAAACTCTACTTTATAAAATTAAATTAAAAGTTTAAATTAAAAAAGTGATCTCGTGATGGCATACTTTCAAGAATAAGAAGATAAGCTAATTAATTCCGTAGACAACAAATAGCTAACATCAAACATATTCCGTAGTCGTTTTTAATGGATTTCTTTTGCAGTGATTTACTTTTGACTCCATTAATATGAATTTTGATGCAGCAACCTAATTTGGCAACACTTCCTGATTTCAGTGACATAACCCAAAGTTCTGAAGACAGTTCTAGAAGAAGGGTGTGTTGGGACTTGGGCTCTATGTTCTTCTTTATATAGGAAATTAAATTCATCCTCAGTTTTAAATGGATTGGCCAGAAGGTCTCAATAGGGTTTGTATTTCAAAGATATAAGATAAACCATTATGATGTGGCAGAGTGGGATGCGAAGTTAAATAATCTAAAAGACTTACTTGGACAAACATATACTCCAAATCCCGATTCATCTTGGTCCTTTGAGCGAGACTCTAGCTCATGCTGTAAGTCTGTAGGTTCTGACAACTCCAACCCTAGTCCACAAGGCCAACCTCTGATCAAGCACTGAATCAGGGGCTTGTTGGTAGAAGAAACTTTCTCATTGTGTCTGCAGACACAAACAACGTTCAAGGATGTTCCCTAATGCTCCTCATTCAGTGGCCGATTACTGGCTGTCCCCACCGTCTGTCAAATATTTAGCATCCTTTCTCGATCACATGAGTAATGAGGCAAGCAAACTCCCAGAATGAAACAACAAGACTTTCACATAAACCACTGACCTAACCCAACACAGTGTGCAGAACTGCAAATGGGCAACTCATTTTATTTTGCACAGCACAGTGTATTATATTCCAATTCTCAAACATGCAGCAAATACATGAGTAAGTCTGCGCTGGCCAGCTCTGCAGTTACTACATGCCAAAGTGTCTAGAACATGACTACACAATTACTTTAACCAAGTTACACACCAGTAATCAAATGCACATGCTCACAGTTGGATGTTGGGAAGAAAAAAATAAGCCAGGCATTACAGAATGTAAGATTACCACCTGACACAAATGAGATAACACCTAAGACACAAATCATGGTTGTTCTGTGCCATTCTGTGACATAAAATACAACTTACTATTTGTGTCACGTAACAATGTGAGTACACGGGCTACCTCACAGCTGGCTTGATGTTTATTTAAATATTTTGAAATACATCTCATTAAATAAACACAGCTTAACAACCAAATAAGATAACAGTAAAGACACTCAGAAGATCAGGTTTGGAGTGTTGGAGTGATCTTTTAATGACCTAATTGCAATATAGTAATATAAAAATATAATAAATTATACACCACAGTCCCCACTAGTCGCCGTTCACATTTTGCACTAATAATAAAAGAACTATGTGCATTGTTTGAACAGAAAGATAAAAATCTCCACATATGTACTTTTAATGTTTGCCCTTTTTTCCCCAGACTAAATAAAATGAACCTTCACCTCTGACTCACCTCCTTTACAGCAGCAGCTAGGTCAGAGAGAACGAGAGTGTGTGTTTGTGCATCTTAACTGAGCTGGTAGAGTCCACTCAATGAGCTTCTATACAGCTTCTGACTCATACTCACAAAGGCTAGACTGTTTTCCACTCCTGTGCAGGAAAGGTAAGTCACAGAGAGGGGTTTGACTTCAGGAGTAATCAACTAACACAACAAACCAAAAACGCAACATTTCTAAAAATCCTTCACCTTTACCTTTCCTGCTGTGAAGCCGATAAGATATTTATGGAACGAGACTGGCAGAAAATAGACATGTATCCGGTTACAATTTGAATGATCGCTTGTTTTATTTTTACAGTGACGGGGCAACCATCATATCACCACCATTATAACAGTGATTGTCAGAGATTGTCACAGTTGTTGTGCATTACTTGCTTATTAATGCTGTTTATTTGTTTTTCTTCTTTTGACAAATATAATACTATTTGTACACTAAATCTAAATAGCATTGATGGGACCTTTTGACCACCTTTAAAAGGGCAAGGCTCAATGTCACTTTACTCAGTCTAGTATGAATCAGTGCCTGCTTTAGAAATCACTCCGAACACTTGCAGTACTGATTTAGGGATGCTGTAATTGTTCACTTGCTTTCCCTTCACTAAAACTGTTTTTCAAGATGAACACACCAGCTGCCATTTGGGGGGATGGGTGACTCATCTCCTTTGCTTCATATACTTACACCAAAAAAAACCCACAATATTCAAGTCAAATCTCCCAGTTACCAGCCTCTGTAGCTGTAACAGTAGATCATAAGACCTTGTCTTAGTCTCAGCAGGAGTGTCATATTTTCATCAGTGTGCGTCAGCTACAGCCACACTCAGGCCCTTCGCTAGTGTGCACATCCTGGATGCTAAAGAAAGGATGCTAAACTAGGATGCGGCGCTTAAAGCAGCATCTCAGCGAAAACCTTGCGGTCTTGAGAGAGTGCCAAGCGACGCATCAAACACAACCACATAAAATACACGTCTAAAACATGCAGAATGTTAAAACTTGCTTTCACATGCAAGGGTAAATATTGGGTGTGAGGGGGAAAAGGCGAAAATCCAGAGTCTCCGTGATGGCTGGCACCGCCTTTTGCATCATCCTCCCAGCCCCTTGCCTCCAGTGAGAGGCTAAAGCATTATGTCTACGATTAAGAGCTAAAAAAAACACGGTGAAATACACAACTTCACGTCAAAATCTTTAATCTAGCGTTAAGTCTGTAAAGGAAACCTGGGGGTACATAAAGAGAGGCTATGTTGCAACGTTAGCTCTACCGTTGCCAACTGAACAGATGCACCTATATTTAAATGCACAAACACATCAAGTTGGACGAGGTTTCAAAACAAATTCCCTTCATTTAATGGCTCAGTAGGTATGTTTTGAGAAATGGGCATCTTTTAAAGGAAAATCTCAAGATGTCACCTAATTTTCTGAAGGATTTTTAAGGTTATATGGGCGCCACTCACACCTGCAGCCTAGCTTAAATACTCGGTCATTAGCATGGAAAAATACGACATGGAAACGGGCGACTTTGTACAGAAAAGTGCACTTGTTTTACCTTTGTGTACAGCTCCGACGCTGCCATGGCGGTCACTCGCTATGTCCTCCCTCCAATCTGGGTAAAATGTGCAGGACTGCGCACCACACGAGCCTCGGTGAGTGTTTTCATGTAGCTTTTGGCGGGGGCAGATAAATCCTTTTGTTGCTGCGGGGACTCAAAGGGAAGATGCCGCAGGTCGTGTCGCCATGAAAACATATGAACCTTCAGGCTGAGGTTTCGGTGTCTCACTTTGCATTCTGGGAACGATGAATGAAATGATTCAGTTTTTTCTCCAACGCGTGGGAATCTGCGCCCCCTCGTGGTCGGATAGAGAAATACAGCAACAACCTTGTTTTACTTTGGTCAATTGATATACTGGCTGTCTATACCATTAAATAGATGATTGCAAACTGCAAACTTAGGATACTGCCATAGCTCTACAATACTACATTTACTTGATAATTGAATTGCGAAATTGAGCTATAAATATACTTGAATAGGTCTAGAGAGAAATATTTTCGGTGAAATAATGAAAATATATAGTCATTCTGAAGGGTCCCCTGCATGAAAAAGGAAGAATAACCCTTGACAGTGCTACCTGCTCCATTTTATAGCTCCGACAGGGCATGTTATCTTTTTAAAAAGCACATTTTATATACTAGACACATATTAGACCTAACAGTAACATGTGTTAGTCGTAGTGCAGTTGCAGAAGACTTTTTCTTACTGGGTCCAAATTAATTTAGTGGTTTAGTTATCAGTTTATTTTACATATTAGGTATTTTAAAACTGTAAAAAATGTGCTGACACAGAGAAAATCTGCTCCCTGAATCCCTGTTGTACATTTCACAAATTATTCAAGGAGCTCCAATTTGAATTATTTTAACGTACAAAATGTAAGATAATAAGCATGTGGGCTTCTGATTTTTAGTTTTTCTTATTGTAATAATTAATGAAATACCAAATACCACTTTTTTCAACTTTGGACATAAACCATCAGTGGATGTATATAGTAAAACAGATGAAACAAATAACCTTGTTTACTGCTTAACAAGTGATGTGTATGGACAAAAAAATGCACAAGCATGCAAGCAACTTCTGAGTTTTTGATTTTTCTTTTTTATAAAAAGGGTGTTTAGTGGTACCTGATGTAAACACACACAGAGGCACTTCAGTATTTGTGCAAAACTATTTTATTTAAAAAACAAAATGGCACCAAGAGACAGCAGGGCAGCCATACACATGCGCAGCTCAGACAGATGTAGTGCTAGCTTACATGTCCCACATCGCAGGTAAACTTCATTCATACAGAAAGCCCAAGGAAAAGTATCCAGGGACAAAGAGACTAAACTACTTTTGATTATATAGTGTTTTAACAAGCTTGCAAATGATTTATAACAATTTGTTCCCTGTGTTATGAGCTGTTTGTATTACAGTTCAGCATCTGATGACTATTAAGCTTTTGAGACCTCGACATTTTGGGAAAGATGCATTTAGGACAACTCACAACAAGAAATTTGCACCTATGTAAACAACAGTGTCTTCTTCTGTTGCACTGCACACCACAAACACTGTGTGCCCTGTTACTGTGTGCCATACACCTTTATTATTATAGTTTTAAAATAGATTTTTTTTTTTCTAGTTTAGAATTGACCTAAATACATTTAAATGTTTAAATGTGGCCCAGCACCTCTAGGCTGTATCTGAGCTTGTCTGCTCTTATGCTTGTCTCCAGTGCATCTTATAGAGAGCTCAAATAGGTTTGCCTTTGGTAGCCCAGTTGAACACATGCATTTCATATGGCCTTTACCTTTATTATGATGAACTCATAAGAATTATTAGAACTGAGCCTCTGGATTATAATATTTGTATGTTCAAGCATATTGACAGCATAATTAAAAGTAATGAAATGTAGCGAATAAAACAAATCCAATGTGAAACATTCAAAAAGGCTGAAGTCTGACCCTGTGCCAAAACAGAAGAATATAGATATATACAGTATATTTTCAAAACGAGGGATGGTAATCACCACTTACAAGCCCTCTCATTTTTACATAGTGCAGCTTCTTCTGCTTGCCTCTTTTTTCAGCAAACAGACATCAAGCTACCTGCCATCCAACAGTCACACAGAGGCTTCACAGTCCACTCCATCATACTTTGATGATCTGTCTTTCAGTGTATTTTACAAAGAACTACACAGAAAATAAGAGGAACATGTTAAAGCAAGGGAACACCGACAGAAGGTGTAGCAGGGGACAAAATCAAGAAAGGAAGTAGTAGAGCGATGGACAAATGGGAAGAAAGCAAATACAAACATATTTTGCAATTTTCAAAGTCAGGACAGGTCCTAGGTGTGACTTGTGATGGGTTGGGTCAGGCTGGTGGGACAGAGGAAAGATGATTGTTGAAAATGTGAGGGGTGGGAAAGGTCATGTTACAGGGTTAGGGCTTGGTGGTGTTGCTGCAGCATTTGTGCAAGCATCAGCCAGCCAGTTTACTGGCCACCAAGGAAGGTTTCCTCTGGGGCAGATCCTGGGGGGTGGGAATGTGGTCCCCTGTGATCTCTGTCTTCTCTGGAGCAGCCGTTGGCAGTTGCTTGTTCTTTATCTTTGCTTTAGCCATATTGTAGTCACCTGAGTCAAAGTATTTTTGCTGTAGAGAGAAGTCAGACAGAGATTGAAGACTCCCTTGTGAGGAGTTGAATACATCAGTATATTACAGAGGAAAGATAATATGCACTAAGCAGAGTTTACATTCCCACTATGTTTCTTGTGTGTTTTAATATTATTTTTGCATTCTAGTTATATACCTTGAAATTTCCTGCCTAAAGTAAATTTGTTTTCCAAACAACATTAAATACTTACTCCTTTTTGAAGACGTTTGCGAAGCAGATCTGAGCCTCCAGGTTTATTTCCTAAATTTGGATATCTGGCCTTCAATTTAGCCTCCTCTGCCTTTTCAAGACTGATCATTTTGTCCTGAACATCCTGGATCCAAGAATGAACAAAAAGACCTTGTAAGAAAGTCAGTGCGGTACTGCGACAATAATTCAAATCAAAACATCCGTTCAGGAGAAAGTATTATATAAGATACTGGACAGAGTTTGTAATGGAAAGCAATATATAAATTACCTTTTTGTGTTTTTAGTGAACACAGTCAAGCAGCTAATCGAAGCTACTAACTAGTAACCGCTAGGCATAAATGTGTGGGCTGAGGAGTAGCTAGCGCTTTAACAATATCTTTGTCATGTGATACAACCAAACAAATTGTTAAACCGTGTGTAAACAACAGTTCCATGTAGGACAAGAGAATTCAAGTATTTATCTCTCCGATTTTTATCTTGCATTCGTGTCAGCAGCAGTGAATGTCATGACAGCTAGCTTTTAGCAGCTAGCCTGTCGAGCAGCAGGCTGCTACTACTGCGCTGACATTCAAACAAACCATGTCAAAAATAGGCACAAAAACGCCCGTACGAATAACAACCTAAACAAAAGCCCAATAAATGTGTAATATTATCACAGCGTTATACAAACGCTACTCAATAAGCGAACCGCTGTTATAATTTCGGCCTGGTTGACATGTCAACAATAAAATGCGCCAGGCAAGGCTAAGCTATAACGCAGCTATAACAAAGTCAGCAGCGCTATTACCTCTGTTAGTGCTAAAATGCCAAACTATAACACAACTACCTTGTCGTCAACTGGAGTCTCCTCAGTCGTTTGCGTTTCCTCGTTATCTCCGGACATTTCTAAATTAATCAGGACCTAGAGGCTCTGTAGTGATCCACAAATCCTCCGCTGTGCTCGGCTTCAGTCGCACGAGTCCTGTACAAGAGCTGCTACGTCACATGCGGAGACACCATGCGCGCTCCCGCCCAGGCACTCCTGCAGTGCACCCGCACATAGACTGGACAGGATTTACATTGCATAACATGGAGATCAGCTGTGAGACCCACGTGATGAACACAAATCCAGATTTCAGGTATTTAACACTCAGATGGTGTGAGGGGGAAAGGCTGCTTTCACAAAATTCATTTTTTGTTGAAACAGTAGCAAAGGATGTTTTCTCTTTCTCTCTCTTTCCTATAGTTATTTTACAATAAGTCTATAATTCATATGTAATGTATACAACTGACTAATCTTTGAAAGGGTCAGTCTAAAAAGTATTTTCTGTGGGCCATACTTGGGTGCCATGTTACTGTTGTTAGTATAGTGCCTGTAGCTACTGCTCTATCTACAACACAATTGTAACTTAATTTTTTTTAATACTGACAGTGTTTACTATTCTTTTGTAATTATTTACAATTTTTATAACAAAATACAGGAAATATGTAATGTGTAACAACCCCGCCAGGCATCAACTAGAACTTTGTTCAGCTTTGCAAAATTACAAAGTAAAGCTGACATTTTAGCAAAGTCCTAAACAGTGTTGTGAATAATCTTCATTGTTGGGATTAACCAGTTGCAACTGTATTTGTCAGGTAAAGCTATATTTTCTGTTCAATGCTTTCTTCCAAGTATGACTGCTACACTGTGTAGAGGTGTCATCCAGGTCATAATCCAATAAAAGGTAAGGTTAAGAAAGAAGCCAGCTTCAAAACCATGTCCAGACGCCTTCTTCTAAACCTTTGTGTTGATTTAACAAAAGTAATAAAGACACAAGTCACAGGTGATTTCAGATTGCTTTAGAAGATATATAGATATATTTTTTTCAGATTTCAATATTAATGTCAAAAATACATACTATGATATACAGTTTACACTACATCATCTTAGCATGACAGACGTCACAAGTAGTAACTGAAATATTAATTTAAATATTAAATAAACTGATGGTAAGTAAACTGAAGGTGAATGTGTAAACACTAAACTAATTATTTTTTCTATTGCAACACTTCCAATAAAGTGGTTCTGTAACAGTACAAAAGTATTAGAATATTACTATTTTCAGTTTCTTTTCCAGTTATAATGTGAAAAAACACAGTGCACTTCTGATATTTTGCTGTGAAGAGTTCTGCTGAATTGAGCTTGATTGCTTGTTCAACTTCTTGAGCAGTCCATGGTATGGTCTGTAGTTGATAGGATGTCATCGCAACAATGTCTGCCTCCGAGTTCCTTTATCATATTCACTCTTGCTACTCTGAGCTCAGGACACATGGCCTGAATGTCACATCCGGTTCCATACATTTAACCGTCACCATTGTTTACTATTATCAAATTGACTGTAAACCATATTAATTATACACTGATTGAGAAAGAGTATTATATCAAGTAGAGGTCCTATTAACATGTTCATCTTCTGTAACAGAAAGCCAAAACAGTGCAGGTCACTTACATGTTAAATTGCCTTCAAACGTTGCATATATCTAATGTTCTTCTACAAAGGGAGTAAGGTAGGGGCACAGACAACAGCAGGAAAAAGAATTGCTTATCAAATCTTGTAAGGCCATTATGTCCATGAGCTCAGGGTTGTACAAAGAATACTATAACCTCAAGCTCTCCTTTTGATGTTAGGCACCTAAAAGAGCTTCTGACAAATATTCATGCTCATTGTCTCCAGTTGGTTGAATGGAGCCTGGTCTAACGTGCTGGCATCAAGGCGTGAATGAAGCTTCAGAAACAGCCTGCAAATCAAAGGCTTCAGGCTTCAACAGCGAGAAGAGAATGGTGGATCGATTGGGGATTCTGTAAAGGACTGGAGCTCATAGGCAGCACCGCTATCAACCTCCATGGACTTCCTGGAAAACAGCAGACGGATGTCCCTATGGAGGTAGATCTTTCCAGACTTAGAGCTCTGGAACCTGAGCGTAAGTAAGAGATGAACAGAAAGCTGTGTAAGCAGGGCAAAAGCACCGTTGCAAATTGTACAGCACTTTGTCAGAAACAGGATTAGATGCAAATTAAGGACGTGGATGATTACCTCAGGTGAATGAGGTAACGAAGGGTGCGTCCCTGGCTCAGGCTAAGGGGTTTCCTGCTGGTCTGATTGTTTGTATCCCGACGGACTGGAACAGAGAAGGTTCTCTGGCGAAGAAAGGTCTGATGTCCAGCTGGCATGGCTCGTAGATCATACATCACAACAAACATTTTTACAACTGTTTTGTTGGGGTTGAATAAGGTCTGAAAAAGAAAGGCACATTGAAAGCTGGGTTGTAAAATGCTCAGCACTTCAAATATAGAAGCTTGCACACAAAATACATAAACATGTTTAACATTATGGGAAATATTAGGTTCTTGTGTAACCACTAGGGGACTCCCTTTCCTTTTGTTGTTAAGGCATAATCTCTTTGTTCTCAGCCTTATGGTGACAAAGATACAAATATCTTTTAAAGGAATTCTCACCACTTGAATGGTTCCTGATGGGGGTACTCTGTACCCTCTTTTTCCCAGGGACTCCAGGTTTATCACACCCTGTGAAAAATCAAACATGTGTTACCAACGTAAGAGTTATACATTTAAATAAAAACACATTAGAAATGGCTTGTGTATGCAGACAATAAATATAAAGGAAGAGTGGATTTACTAAAAAAAAGGATTACCATATATGGCGAAGGGGCGTTGTCATCAGAGACACTGTAAAATGACACATCCACAGGTAAGGTGAGGTGACTGGGGCAGAAGGACCCACTGGCACCAACCTCTGCTGTGAAACCCTCCACTGTGCCTAAAGGCTCCAGACGGTAGTTTAATACACACTCCTAAAGCGGATGGAAGTATAAAGGAAGGTATTTATTGAATCTATTTTACAGTGAGTATGAGTGTAAAACAATTGTACACAAATTTGTGCTATACCTCGAAATTTCCCAGCAGACTGAGGCTGGCAGGCGGAGCGCTGGCACTGAAAAGCTGCTCCGATTCTTCACTGATGCCCTCTCTCTTTAGACAGACCCTAGGACCCACATTAGATGAATGTTTAGATCATGATGACACTGTTGTTTAGAGCATAAATTATAAGAGCATGCTGAGCAGGTGCTGTCATCTTATGATGTAATTCTGATCTTATTTGCAAGCAAACAAAAATATATGCAGTCTTGCAATCCACCAAACAAATTTGATAAAATAGTTTAGATGTATAAATAAATATTGTAAAATATTGTGGTTTATTATTATGTCATAATTGTTTTATAAATACTGACATAAATATGGGTAATGGACAAAATCAACATTCCACTCTGAAAGCAAAACTGCATCTGTTTTATCAAAAGAGGCACTGAACTACCACCCACAACGTCTGTGTGTGGGCATAGAGTCCTCTTTATATGAAGACAGTTGAGTCTTGTCTGCCATTTTGAGCTCCGTGTGTGACTATAGACTGTCTACAGTACAGCAGAGCTTCAGCAGGTGGCAGCGTGAGGAGTCAGCAGACTGGAGCTGACCTAACTGCACCACTCAGACTCAAGAAACAGAAAATACATTACTAATGCTCAGTAATAAAATTAGAAAGCTAAAAGAACATTTTAGCCCCTTGAGATTTGAGTGCTTGATAAATTAGTAATCAGTAGGAAATGCTATAAAAGATAATAATGTTAGTTTTCAAAAATGTTACAAATTAGACATTATAAATGTGGTGATTTATACCTTTTTCCAGAGGCCCATGGTAAACCTTTATAGCTCGTTAGCGATGTGTCCAGGTCAAAGTAACCTGTTTGATTTTTTCTTTGAGGAACCTGCCATAAACACATAACAAAGTGTTACTGCCATCATATAGTGTCAACACACACACACATATGTAAATGTTTAAGGAATGGAAATACAGATGTAAATCTACTATATGTAAAGGTGATTTCTGTGACATTAAAGAGTATGTGTGTCTGTAAGCCAATGCCTTACAGTGGTAAGTGTGACAAAGATGAACTATGTGTGTATTACCTGACTATGTTATATGTACATTAATTTAAGCAGTAATATGACAAGTCTTTATACGACTCCCTAGATAGTTTGGTATAGGTAGGTAATGCTGAAAATGATAACAAATAGAAGCGACTATGACGTTAAAGTCACAATCACAAACTAACACTGATTAACTATCGCAGCTATGTTACTGGAGTACATGAGTGAGTGTTTGTATAGAGCATGTGACTTTGAAAATAACAAAGGCTGAGATTTGCTGGATGTCTTACAGGGCTGGAGAGCAGAGGCAGTCCAGTACACGGGTGGAAAGCCTTGGTCGCTGTAGCATCTAATGAGTGGCGATTCTGCTTCTTCCAGCTGTTGCAAGGTCGCAGAGGGGAGGGGCTCTGGGCACGCTTGAGGACAGAGATGGAGAGAGATTAAGACAAATTGAAAACAACAGAGATCTGAATTTACCACATTATGTTTTCAAACCATTTGTATTTTGTTTACCTCTGCAAGGCCCAAGAGAAATCCAAATATAGAAAGATGTTATTATTAATTAACTTTACAAATTATCTTTCTCTGATTCACTTGTTACCCTGAAGGATTTTTAAAATTCACTTAAGGTTTTCTGTCCAGTTAAGCAGATACACTGATTATTACAGTCCCTTAAATTTATGATTCATTGGTTCTGTGTCTCTTACCAACACAGTGGGTGGGGGAGTCATTTCTGGGCTGGACAGGCTGGAGCTGGCAGACTTGAGAGGTGCTTGGTTTTCATCCTGTGGGACAGATGCCTGTGTAGGGCCGTAGGTTTGCATCTGGTAGTGGGGCTGAGGCGTGTTGTGGTTGTGGCTTGTGTTACAGTTCATTGCTGGGCTGGCATCATTGCAAGTCCAACTACACATTTGATCATTCCGGGAGCGGTTTTCAAAACCCGAGGAGACAGAGGGGTTTTCGTGGCTGATGTGTGTCTGGACTCTGAGCTTTTCCTGCCGGGGAGTTCGTAAACGCTGACTGGCCTCCGTATGGGACTGGCCTTTAAATGAATGTTCTTCAAGTGTACAGTGAGCACCGTTTTGGGCCCAGGGAGAATGGCAATCTGTTCCCAGATTGACTCGGGGCTTGTCTGTGCAAACAGGCGCATGTGTGGCCGCTGTGTGCGTGCCTTTGTGAGGTTCATGGCTGGGTACGTGGCCGTTACTGTAGCCATTGGTGGCAGTGTGTGAGGCTTGTGGTTCATGTGTGGTGTGCGAGTAAGTACGGACCGTGTGTGTAACTGTTGTTGTATGTGTTTGGTGCAGAGGGCTGCCACTTCTGCTGTGAATAGGGGACAGCAATGGGACAGACAGCCTCTCCTGAATGAGTCTCGTAATGTCCTGAACTGCCTGGGCAATGAGGGAACTGTCCCTCTCTCTGTCCTTCTCTCTTTCTCCATTTCTGTCCTCCTCTCTGTCTCTCATCTCAGTCATTTTGAGCTTTCTGCAGGCTGCAGGTTTTGGGGATGTGCTCTCCCGTTTGCTGAATGAAGGTTCAGTCACAGGTGTGTTGAAGGGGGTGGGCCAAACACGACCTACAGACTCATAGGCTGGGACCTCAGGCTCTTTGGTCTTAGTGGCAGTTATATCTTCATGGTTACTGCCCCACATGGCTTTGGGAGGGTTGTCAGAAGCAAAAAGTCCAGAAGGAAGTGGTGGCGCTGTGGGGTCGCAGAAGTTAAGCCGCTGTGCAATGCGAGCAATAACCTCCTGTCTTTCCTGAAGCAAGGAACCAATCAGGGGGTTTGTTTCATTTGTAACAGGTCTAGGGGAAGGACAACGAGGTGGCTCTGCCAAGGACAGATTCTTAAAAGCTCTCAGTGGTTCAGTTATAGACCCTTTGGACCTATCGCTGTTGTTAGTACCAGGGCTATAGTCCTCTACTTGTGTGGGAGAATCAGATGATCCATTGAGCGTAGAGAACAGCCACTTTCCTGCCTTACTGGCTGAAAGCTGAGAGGGTGAGTGGGATCGGGAGGGAGTGGGGGAATGTGTAGACCTATGGAAGAGTGGGGAGCTCTGACGCTGCGGGATGTTGACCTGGGGAAGTTCTCCATTCTGATAGACATGGTTGTGGGTTTCTGCGGGCTCCTGGCATTTCTTACCATAGGGAGGCGGCACAGCAGTGTGAGGAAGGCTATTAATGGGGATGTTGTTAATTGGAAGATTAGGAACAGGAAATCCGTTAAGGAGAAGGCCAGACATTGAGTTTGAGTTCTTGCTGAACATGGTTGTGTTGTGGAGAACATTTTCCTTGCTGGGGTCCTGGTTCTTTTTTAGAGTGGACAGTCCACTATGGCTATTCAGGTTTGGGTTCAGGCTGGAGGTCTTGCTGTAAAGTGGAGGCAGGCCGGTGTGGATGCTGCAGGCCAGGGTGGGGTAGGTTGGCTGCCGGGGAAGGGACTGCACACGAACCTGCAGGGCCACACTCTGGGATACATTTGGGACAGGGAAAATGTGCTCTGAGGGCGGCTGGGAGAACTTCCAAACCAACTCCTCATCAGCTGCACTGATCCTGTTTGAAGAATGGATATTAATGAAATGCCACGGCTAATACCATTTTAACATTTTAAATGTGCTTGCTGTAATCACACAAAATTATAAAACTGTTTTCTGAACATACACAGCAGATTTATGTAATTGACTTGTCTCTGTTTGAAAATTAAATAAAGTGTCCCATAGCTTTTCTAATCTCAGTGAAAAGCCTTTAGCCCACCAGTGTCTCAGCCTTCAGTGAGTGTAAGGTCTGACCTGTACAGGATGTTTCTGGGGACGATGCCATGTGAGGCACTGAGCCAGGCGCTGAGCTGAGAGAAGAAGACATAGGATCGAACAGCCAGCAGCAGGGTCTTCTCTTCAATGAAACGGTCACCGCTTCTATTAAAAACACAGTAAAAAGAAAAGGAAATGTGCCAGTGCGTCAGGTGATTAAAACATAGAGAACAAAGAGAAAAACTGAAAGCTGTGTTCAGGTGGTAAAAATGAAATGCCCCGTGTTTTTACACCAATAGTAGGAAAAGTGGGCCATATTTCTGGACTAATTAACCCTCTGAGTGCTAAACTATTATGTAGGTTTGTATGCTGTAATCTTATTTTTAGCCTAATGTGCCAATTAATCCTTCACTACCTAAGTCACATTGAGATGAAGTGGCCTTGTTGCTATCACGTATATTTTATAAGTTGTATAATACACTGAAAGACAAAGTGAAATAAGCAAGAAAAGAAATAACCAGGGCCAAAACTACCTATTTAGCAATGACTGAGGCCAAGAAAATATTGCATTGAGTCTTCTTTCTGATATACACAGATTCAATGGTTTTGAAATAGAATTAAGTTCTGCAACAGTTCAAAAATGTTTTACATTTTATCAAAGAGCCCTTTCATAAAGTAATAGGAAAACCAACCCACACTATCCCATTAGACGAGACAATAGGATGTGATGAGGTGGCCTTGGCAACATGAGGTAAAAGGCTTAGCTCAGGGCATAATTTGAAAGGTCTCAGACATGCAAGCTCGTACAAACTGCTGACAGACAGATGCAAAGCAAACTGAATTTCACATGTCAGATATTTTTTGCATTGATTGAACTTAAATTAGAAAAGAAGAAGAAGAAAACACTTTATGTCCAAGCAGAATGCAGGACTTTATGATACATCATATGGAGATATGGTCCTACAAGTCATTTAAATGGACACCAACATGTCGTTCCGAGGTTAATGTGTATGCATGTTCGACTAAATGTCTATCTTACTGTCTTGGAACAGGCTGCAGGGTCCACCTCTCCAGCAGTAAAGCATCTTGCTTAATGACCGGGTCGCTCATAAGGTCACTTGGCGGACACTCGTCACCATAGCAACAGTCTGGCAGGAGCATGACCTCTATCATGATGGGGATGCTGTTCCTCCACAGCAGGATCACCTCAGAACGGGTTCGCCTTGCCTGTCGACACTGAATACACCAAAACAGACAAGGGTGCGGGTCAGTGTTTATTAGCAAAAAGTGAAGGTCAACAACAAGACCTTAATGTTTTGCAGCAAAGCAGATGGAACACTGACGACCTCACTTGACCTTCAGTCTGAAAGCAAGGTTCATCCCATACTATAATATCAATACCAATATCAAACACTTAATACCAATTTCCAAGCTTTTTCAGGGGCTTATGACCGTGCTATATTGCATATTTATGCAATATACATATTGATTGCATATCAACTGCATTTCAACAGTTCTTGGACCCCTGTATTAAAATTGCATTTTTGAGGATATTCAGAACCTTGTAGCTTGATTGAAGAACAAATGCTACAAAGTATTATTTTCTTTAACTTATAAATATTGGTTGGTTGATAAGGTAAAACAAACCAGTGGTGATTCATAAATGACATTAGGGCCCAGGTAAGACACAGATATTTTTTTTCTCCTTTTGGCCTCTGTGACAATTTGGCAAAACTCTTTTGTGGACAGTGAAAATATCTGTTACTTACTCACGTTTTTATTATTGATGGCTCAAACAAATGTAAACAATAATGTGCCAATGTTCCATCTGGGCTACTATTAAACATTATTTGTTGAATGCATGTATAGACATTATCTAGTACCTGTGGCAGTTTGTCGCTGCATTCATGCTTGTGCAGAGGTGGCATCGCCGACTGGGCTGGTGGACAGTGCAGCCCCTCAGTTCTGCCCTTTACTGAATATTCGGGTGTCCGTCCCTCTGTGATGAGCAATGTCAGGAACACCAGGAACTCCTCAGCGTCGTACTCAAAGAACTCCTCAGTTGCATCTGGACAAAGCAGAAAGGGCCTGTTAATTTTTTACCACGACCATTACACAAAGGATTAAGGATCCTTTATTACCCAACAATTGATGTAAAAATACACATACATTTTGAATACATTTCAATATGCCTTGGTTTTTGGTCAATGTGCATTTAAATTCCTCTAAAAGACTTGTTTAGAGAAAGGGTAACACAATTTTTCCAGTTTGGCCACTTGACTTGATTCATAAGTCTTGTTGTGTCAGCAAAGAGAAGACATTATGGACACTTCAGTGACACATGGGTTTGTGCTAGCACAACAGACTAAAAAAAGAAAAAAACTACATGGGCGTAGTGTTTAGGAGCTTACAGGATGGAACATAGCTGGCCTTTTAACGCAAGAAAATATTGCTCTGTTTTTATACGGAGTCACACAAGGTCCTCAGTTTATATTATGTATAAATAACCACCAATCAAAGCGTCACACTAGTGAATTGTGGTCTAATTGAAATTTAGATCCTTCCTCAGTGAGATATTTATAGCAGGTTAGGGCTCTATTCCTTGTTACTCCTCAAGAGAAAACTCCCAGAATCCCGCAGGAAGTCAGCTGACACAACATCAGTGAAAATCACAGCTTTAGTTCACTCAAATAAAATGCACTGTTCATGTCTAAGAAAGCAATATTATGACCACACAATATATATTTTAATTAAAATTTTACCTCAATCCAATTATAAAAGCTGGATTTTTTTTCTCATACCACTGTGCCACTTAATCCTTGATATTATAATGAACTTGAGACTATAATCAGCAAGATGATGATTACTGACATCAACAAAAGCAGACTTTTTCCACATGTAACCAAACTTCAACATTACTTTAAAATGGCTTATAAAAGGCTGTTTGAATCTGGTATATGCTTTTCTGTTTCTGAAGACACCCAGTGCTCATACAGACATGACTATGAAAACATACATATATAGACACACACTGTCCCCCTCCCACTAGAGCACGACTGGCTGGAACAGAGCCCCTCTCAGCTGGCTCTGCGGAGCACTGCTGCTGCTGTGTGTGTACGTATCACAGGCAGCCAGCCAGTCACACACATTCTTTCCAGGGAACTCCTCCTACAAGCCTCCGAGCCGCCGCTGCACGTGGAGAGAGGCGCAGTCCAACACAAAACATGAGGGGTGAGAGGGGTTCAGGAGAGGGGGGCATGTTAGCCAGCTGTAGGCTGAATACGAGCAGTGTAAAAGAGATGGAGAGGGAGAGCACAAACTCCTTTTATCAAGAGGCTGGAATCGGAAAGGCTCCAAACAAAAGAGACCATAAGAAAAATGCAGAGAGAGGACAAAGGAGAGAAAGCCTCTGGAGGGAGGTAATTATTTATCACGATACAAGGTCACACGGTCCATCACCTTTAGACAGTAATTGATTCGAACATGCTGAATATCATGAACTGACACTGAAATCCTAGGCTGTCATCCTAGTCCGTGTTGGGAAATACTGCCATCCTGAGATTTGGGCTAAAGGTGACGCTCCATGAAAGTGGCGAGGGGCAAAACAGAACAGAAGCATGAGGAGGGGTCTGCTCTGAGCACACTGACACATACATCCAACACATACAAAGCTCTGTGGTTGCAGTGAGTGTCAGATTGCAGTTTAAGGAAAGAAAAACCCTGAAACCCATGGCACACATGTAAAAACACAGAGGACTGAGAAAACGACAAATATAGATACAAAAAGAAAACACAAACTAAAGCTTTCTACAAAAAAAACAACACACACGAGCAGGCACACATGGCTCCTCACTCACACACATGTGCAGCGCAGAACAAAAGGCTAGTGATAGAGGGTTTGATTAAGGGGCCCAGGCTGTGCATGTATAGTTGAGGTGTCATTCTTCAGGGCGTCGTGCCTCAATAGAACATGAAGCACACACACATAATACATACACAAGCATACAAATGCCACAACAAAAAAGCAGAGGCTATAAGTAAAAAGTCCAACATTCACTAGGCATAGACATAGAATTTTGTCAATTGTAATTAATAAATAGAAATGGTTTAATAATCATTAGGTCTTGCAATATAATGTCCCCTCTTAAATGTTTCCATTCTTTCCCACTGGACTGTGACTAATTCATTCCTGCTTCGCCATCTCTAAAAATAATTAAATCGTGCCAAATGAATACTGGCTGCTCAATGTGAGGTTGTGTAGTAAATCCCATATTTTCTGTCTGTTTTTTCACCAAGTGGTGATTTTTTGGGGAAAAAAGCATTGTAACAGACAAATCTAATCTTGAATAAGAAGCTCTGCAGACAAATCCTGTACTTTAGCCTTCTGAACTGAAATAGCAAACAAAGATACGTCTCTTTCCAATATGTGTGACCTCTCCCCTGTCCCCAGATAATGTGTGATGTAAATTATGTAACAGCTCAGATTTAGATTTGGGCGTCTTATTATTAGACCCGTGACCGTTACCACTGAGGGCTGCTGGATTGGTGCCTGGTCAGGTTAGACCTGCATACACACACATGACACACACTAACCTCTCAGCTGTCTCCATGTCCCGGGGCCAAAAGATCAGTCAAGAGTCATGTGGGATGGAAAAAAGGCCTCTAGCTCAGGAGCAAAGTGGTCAGCCTTGATAGTGGACAGGTTATTTATGTAAACACAATGGAACACATGCTGACAGACCTGATTCAGTATGATGCATAGAAACTCGAGTCTCGTCAGACAAGACCTTCAACAAGTCTTGTTCCACCACAATAATTATACATTTACTTGAAGTAAGCAGGCAAAGGTGGCAGGGTAAAGAAAACAGAAAACAGGCCTCACAAAAAGTTCCCATCACACGATATATTAAGTACTGAGCATTTAATTCAAGTAAATTGTGTTATGGGGCCTTTTATGTGTTATCTTAGCTGCAATGCGAATGGCAGAGGAAG
The DNA here is from genome assembly GCA_036850595.1 of Rhyacichthys aspro. Lineage (NCBI taxonomy): Eukaryota > Metazoa > Chordata > Actinopteri > Gobiiformes > Rhyacichthyidae > Rhyacichthys > Rhyacichthys aspro. Next base: position 10,436,980 of record CM072150.1, on the reverse strand, counting down.
AGCAAATAAAGAACTGTGTCTGACAGCAAAAGGCAGAGGTCCTAGCCCCACGAGAGATGCAGGAGGATAAAATCAACAAGATTTTAAACATTCCATTTGTTGTATTGCTTATATCACTGTTGGAATTACCCAGACAGCTGTAAAAGATAAACAGAGGGGAAGAAACACTCATTTAGATAAACTGGCATTAATCTGCACCCAGTGTCCACAAAAACACTGCATGCGTGGCCCTCATTCAATAAGAAAAACTGACCCGCTCTCTCCAGTCCTCACAGACATACTCACACATCCGAGCAGCTAATTTAAATGCTTTGTAAGTACCCATATGGCGACAACCACTCCCATTCCCTGCTGCTCAGACAGACAAGGGACCGAAGCGCTGCCTGCACTCTATGTGTGTCGTTTGTTTATGATCATGTTTCATGCAAATTAGACACACGGCACGACTCACTGCTGCTAATTTTTTGCTGGTCTTTCTGCTGCAGTGCTGCTGTCGGGGAGACAAAGGGCAGTGTTGGAGGAGCAACGAGAGGCAGCAGGGATACAATAATGATGATCTCACCAAGAGCAGGGCTTGTTGGTACCAGAGACTGAGTGTTTCATGCACACAGTATGAAATGATATACTGCAGGCCAGCAGCATCTGAAGGAGGTGAGAAGTACATCAGAGGGAAATAGACTGGAGGTGTACACAGACCGAGGCAGTGGTGTCCAAATCAATGTTTGAGTTTTGTCTTTAAAAGAGGCACTATTTAGTTCAAACATTGTTTTATATAGGCCAGTTCTTTTTGGATCTGTGACTATTAGATTACACTCACTACAAAAGCAACCTTTAAGATCATTGTGGGTGACTGGGTGGCTCATGACAAACATGGAATGATAAAAATACTAAATACACATCTAGGAAGAGTCAAGTCAGAGTAAAGCAATAAACTCTTTTGGAATGTGGCCAATGAACAACTTCTTACTGATTACAATGCCGACCGATTTGGAGATAAATAAATATAAAAACTCCACAATGAAATGCTTGAACAGTGCTGTACACCTACCCATGTACAAACTATTAATTTTCCAGTTCTGTACATGTTTTTTAAGTGTGCACGTTTTTTATTAACTAAAACTAACATTGCTCTCAATTTTACTCGAAGCAATAACATCTACTGCTTGGTTTTCCTCTTCAAGAGCCAGCATATTCAACAGCCCCAGTGGGACCAAATCATCCGTCTGAGTAGAAACAAATCTTTAAAAATATATGAGCTATAAAAAGGTGGTAGACTTAATACATACATGCCTTTGGTCTCTTTTAAATTGTACGTCTTGAGTCAATTTTGCATTTACTGTGGTTAAGAATTTTGAATTTCTAGGGGCCTGCAGACTTACGATAACACGCCAAGCTGCAGTCTGTAAGAAGCCTCAGTGATGCAGTGTGCTGAGCTTGCTGAGGTGTATCGGCTTAACACAATGATATCTACCTCATTCTGAACGGGACCAAACTTAGCCAGGTTAACCCCATCAGGTGCAGAGACGCATGTCCTCAAAGACACTTTCATGATGTTTTCAGTATTTCGAAACAGACATCAAATTGAAATGGAAATCAGTGGGGAAAATGTTATTGGTAAAAAAAACAAAACACACAGAGCTCCTTAGAACTGCCATTTTAAATCATGCAACATCATGATTACACTGCTTCGCATCAATGAGAAGCACATACAGACACATGATAACAATGCTTTGATAAGAAGATTGATTAGAATTCCTAAAAATGTTAATAGTACAAAGTAGTTAGATTTTTTTTTTTTTCAAAGTGTGATCCTTACTTCATCACTGACCTAACACAGATAAAAATTTCCTCCCTGTAGCCGATATACAAAGGTGCATTGGAAGATTACACTGACAGTTCTGCCTGGCTAAATCTTCTTACTGCAGCCCCCGGTTGAGATAAATATAGACACAACTTGGTAGCTATCATTTTGTTTCTGTTTTCTATCATCCCCTCTCACTCTGTGATTTCTAAACGTAGATCTACAGCACACATCACGAATTATTTGAAGAATTCTGGGATGTGTCTGCAAACTGCATATGTTTGAAAGGCTATGGTAAATTTCTGGATTCGTGCACTTTGTAAAGATAAAAGTTATTTTTAAAACTGGGACAGAAGCTTCACTGCTGACACAGCCAGAACAGAGGTCCTTTATGCAAACTCAGGATTATGTAAAGCTTTGATTTCAGTGACTTGGAGCAGTAAATCACTGTCTCTATTACATCTTCCCTTGTAAGCTGTACTGAGGATAAACAATATAAAAATAAAAGCAAAACACTTGGTTGATAAAAGTTTGTTCATTTCCAGTCATTTAATTTAACTATGAACACAAGCTTTAGTGTAATCAAATTCACTGATAACAAAGTAGGTGGCTAGTCTGAAGTGTCAGCAGCCCTGGCAACTGCATTTCGCTGCCAGGGGAATAGTTTGTACTGCCATTTTTCTGTTCCACAGCCAAATCTGCAGTCACACTATATTTGGAGGCCAGATGGTCAGCAACAAACCTGAATCTCCTTTCACCATTCAAGCAAAGGATCACTTTAATATAAAAAAGTAATAAGACAATCTAAATTATATTGAACATGATGATGAAAATTAGTCTTATTACCAGGTTCATTTGTTTCTGCTTATTAGTGCCATACCTCTCATTGTTGGCCAGTATCTTTAAATAGGCCTAAGACTCACACATGACTAATACAACCTGTTGCCTTGCCTGAGTGATGCACAGTCATTTTTTTAGAAACCATCTATTGTCTCTGGCTTGTCATTGTTCCTCCCACTTTTCATGGAGAGAAATGAATAAGCCACACAAAAAGCAGTTCTGTGACGTTTACTTGTGTAGGCACTTAACTTCCCGAATGAAAACAGATGCCTGCTTTACACAAGAGAGCACTATGCACATGTGTGGAAAATTGACTGATGGCTAGTGGACCTGTATTGACTGTTTTGCTGATGGCCTTTTATTTATTAATGATAATGAACTGACTAGACTAAAGTCAGACTTGCGACTCAAAGGCTGTAAATTAGGTCACAGTAGTAAAATGTGCTGCATATCATGGAACATTTTTCAAGTCAGATTGCCCCTGTTGAGCCTCAGAATAGAGTTCGGGTCTGTATCATTGCTTTTCAGACTTCCTGCCTGGTTAGCTCACTGCTTCCTTGTGGGTAGTGATGAGGTTACAGCCTGGAAGTCAGTCTTTGTTTATTACATTGTTTGCACAGACCTGTCTGACTTGAGTATGTTTTGTAGTTCGTCACTATGTTACAGGGCCAAATCAAGTTTCCCCTCTGCCAACTCATAAACAATATGACTTTTAAACCTCTAAACTAGGGATACTGGCACATAGAGGTCTGAATATAATCCAATAGCAAACAATACGTCAGGTTTTTCTTTTAAAAGAGACACTTGTTATTTAACTGCAGGTATAGTGACCTAGGACGACTAGTTAGAAGAGACGAGCGATTACAGCTGAGGTCTTTGACGGGAACAGACAAGGACAATGTCTTAATACATTCCCCTCGCAGTGACTGAGGACAGTTTATCTCTATGAATGAGCTGTACTCACCATATACAATAAAAAGCATGTACTGTATTCAATGAGACAGTGCCTTAAGCTGGGTTTATGTGATCATGTTCTCACTGCGTCATGGCGTCTAGGTGTTCAACCCACTTGAGTATCTTCGCATGTCACTGATCCATTGTTTTTCCTTTAGTAAGTTCAAGAAGATTGCAGTTAGACCTCTTTTGTAATAATAGGTCAGCTGTGTTTCCATAGGATTTAATAACATTGAATCATGCGTCACTGCCAGCTCACCTATCCTGTTTTTCACTGCCATGTTTTACAATGAAGTTGTGGGGAGGCCTTCAATGAACTCTCCAAATTCAGGGGAATTTGGAGAGTTCAACATGACTTGATAAGTCCAACATGACTTGATAAGTCATGTTGGAGACTTATTCATGTTGACAGAGTGATCTAAGACATTTTTTTCAGGCATCACCAGTGTCAATCAACTTCAGTTTCTGCAGTTAACTTCACTTTTTGTCTAGGGTAGACAACAATAGAGCTTACATGCTTACAGCTTAACTTTATGTGCCCTTGCTTGTGATCAGTGAACTTATAGACAGCCTACTTGAGCAATTCTTGTTTCTGATTAGATAAAAGTGACTGGGTTACCATAATTTCCTTCTGTGTTTTTTTAAGCAAAAAGACTGAGGCACCACATTAGTGACTCAACACTGATTCTTTAAGTCCTTAAAGTAAGCATGTCTTAAGTATTTTCCTTGTTTATGCCTCACTATCCTCGCTCCATTAAATCTGGTGGTGTTTTTAAAGTTTGACTGCTGGAAAACTTCTGCGGGCCTCCTTCTACTTGATTTAGGAGTAGGCTGCCGAAGATTCTGTGATGTGTGAGTCCCTCTCTCCCACTCTGAACACAAAGGGGCAGATTCAGAGCACACATAGCAACAGGCAGTGATTGGCTGAGGGCTGTTAGTACAGTTCCAGCTGAGAAGAAGTCGTCTTCTGTTTTGTGAACTCAGCTGCTGTTGCTCTCCCACTGCCAACAAACAAACTAGACGCAGACCTACTCACCACCTTGCCTTGCCCTCCCTCCCTCTCACACACCCCTTATTGTTGGCCATAAACAGAGGCTTTGTTTAGCAGCTGAGCAACTTGGTTACGGTTCTCAAATTAAATGGCAAACAAGCTTTGACCCACTGGAAAAATACAACATTGGGGATTTTTTCCCTTTAACATTGACTCTACCAAGATCACTGCAATCCAACCTTCACACTATATAAAACCTGTAAACAACTGAAGTCTGTTTTTATATAATGGTAATGTTTTTTTTTCCAACCACCTTACTTAGCCAAATGAGTTGCCTTTTTAGCACACCTAATAAAACAAGCTAAATTCAAATTGAAATACAAATCCCTGTGAGCATTTAGGAGGACTCTTATTTTCCCTGACAAAACAAAATGCTTTGAGGCTCTTCACAGTGGCCTTGTTGACCCAAGCTGCCCTGCTCTCTTGCATATTTGGTATCATGGGGCCTCTAAACACCTTTATTCAAGCAAATGCAGCCTATTGTGAAATCATTGTCCAGTTAATACCAGTTATGTAACAGGGGTCACCACAGCAGTCCTGGGCGAGGTGGAAAAACTGGGAATAACTAAGCTCCAGCCGGTCCTGACGTAGCATAACATGCAGTAAACTTTAAAACCGCCTTTACAACGAGCAAATGTACTGCATCTGATAACGGTGCATGACTGGAGAAGTTCAAATTTAGCGAACTAACCACTAGGGCAGTAGGACAAACTAGCATCTCATGGTAACCGGAGCTACCCTGTCAAACATGAATGCGCTGCCCTTTGACTGGGCCTGTGCTGCCCGAGCCAACTTCTAGAAATGAGTGTCCAAATTGAGCAACCTGAGAGGAGCAGTTCGAAGGCCAAGTGAAAAGTGTGTCAGCTGTGTCAAAGAGGACTGCGGGGGTTGGTCGCTGGAGTTAACCGCCTCCGACAAAGTGGCAACACAGTCAACAACAGCTTGTTTGTAGATTTAGATTTTCCAAGTACCTTACATAGTCTTTACTAACGACGCTATCTTTAATCTCTCCTGAAGTTAAAAAAAAAAGCCACTCAAGAAAAAGAAAGCCACAACATTATGAATGTGGGTGGAAAACACATTAACCCAGTTTATCAGATCAGACTGACGGTCATCTGGTTCGGTGAGAGGATGCGCCCATATGGGAGGTGATAGTTGTGCAAAAGAAACGAGACGATGGAGAAAAGGAAAGAGGATCATTATGAGTCTCAAATGAACTTCACCTCACTGTCAATAAACAAAGTGCTGCCACAACGAGCCCCTGCGGTGTCCTCTGTTAACACATTTGCGCTGTGTGAAGTAATCGCCTTTCAATTAAATATTATTAACAGACGGGAAATATAAAACTGTTTCATATCATTCTTGAAGCCTTTTTTAACTGATGGTTTGTGCCAAATATTGGATGGCTTATTGTTCCAGCAATTTTGCAAAATAAAAACAACATGGTGAAAAATATCTGACCGGGATTTCCTACTTTATGTTTGTCATCATTAACTAATAAGTGCTAAAGGTTTGCATTGTAATTGTGGGCATGAAGCTTGCTATTGTTGGGATACAGCACTGTCTGTTAAGTAGAGCCTCTGAAACTGGAGTGGTGCTGTTACTATACTAGAAGTCTCTGTAGGTGTGTGAACCTGATTGAAGTGCTGGCTTACATAACGCCCTCAGCAACAAAAGACTGTGGTGTCTGATAACTGAACTCAAAACCCTCAATCTGGACAGTCAGCTGTATTTCCAGATGGTCAAATAGATAGGGTATGGTACTATATAACAACTATTTTCTGTCTATTTAAAACATCTTCACCTTTGACATTCAAGTAGACTGAAACACTAGGCATTACCTTGGGGGGAAAAAGTCAATAAAGAGCAGCTGTTAGTTGTATAACTAGCATAACTAACTTTGAGCTGCAAAAAGGGTGTTCTTCACTGCTAAGACGATGGTAAACTTTGTGTCGCTATAAGTTAACACTGCTGAGGAAAACAAAAAGCTGTCTTTGTGGTCACTAATTACATAAACATCATACCATACATAATGGAGGCATGACAATGACATATTCCAAATGTTTGTGCTAAACCTTCAGGCCTGTTTTGTGTTTACTGTTTGTTGATCCATGGGATGTTAAAAAGAACAACAATGGGTTTATGTGTTAGCGTTTAACTGCTAGGGGTCAAAGTAAAAACACTAAAAAAACATAGGTCTGATTATAAGAAATCAAAAACTAACCTCTGTGCGAGACCAAATGAACATTTTCGGATTAATGGTTTTATGTGGTTTGTATATAGACCACTGTGATACCAAAAATAAATTTATTCCAAAAAAAAAAAATCCACACCTTGACACCCCTTCCACAAAAAAATGTCCAGGTCCAGATGGCGCTCCCTTTTCCTGCAGTGCTGACTGCTGGTTGGCTGGGAAGAGCCACAGGGGCACCAGGATGTGACGATTTCAGCCATTCTGCTACTTTCACCTCCAGCCAATCCCAGTCTGGACGGTGTATTTTAGAATGTCCAGTGTTAACACAAAGCTTTCATACAGAGTGGCTGTATAAAAGCTAAATATGTACTCCTGCTTTACGCCCATGTGCTGGAGTGTGACTAAGTAACACCACACGCAGCGCGGTATAGGGTTACTGTGCACTAACCTCTTATCTGCATGTGAGCTAAATAAAATGTTCTAGCCTTATGTAAGAGCATTACTGGACTGGGAGGACTGGCTACTTACAATCCAACCTGCCACAGCAGCACTGATCTAGGCTGATTACACTGCAGACGGGGACAGTAACTCAGACCTGAAAGTCTACATGTTAGCTAGAAATGCCACCATAAATGTCTGCTGTACAAGGCAGTCCGCGGTACTGTTGTACTAAGAAAGTAATTGGGGCAAGATTAAATAAAGCCTTTCTGAAAAGCTTTAGGTTAAGAAATCATGTTTTTTACAGACTCCAAAGTTACCAAAGTATTGTATGGAAATGAATGACTTCATCAGCAAAGGAAAAACAAATGAAAACCAACAGTGGGCAGAATACAGCTGTAGTGCACACCTGTTGTTGCTTCTTCTCACTATGGAATAAATCACTGGCAGTGAAAAATCAGAGACTGCACATGACGAGACAGGTGCTGAGCAGGACAACACTGTCACTGTGCCTTATCTGCTTCTCGCATCAGTGAAAGTGAACACTGTGATCCACTCCTCACACGGGACATTTGAGGGCAGCTGTAATCTGGCACAAGGCTGGCTTTAGTGGAAGATGGGTGGGGGTAGACTTGAGTACAGCTCCTACATCAAGAACTAATGGCTGCAAACAGGAGGAACCACCAAAAACACTACAAAACAGCTGAGTCTCCAGTATGACTAGCTCAGGTCATCTCTGTGTATTGTTAGATTGAAAAGGGCAGATAAGGGGAGTGCAGTGTGGGTTAAAACAGCAACAACTCAGCCACTCATTTTGTATGGAAATGTCCTGTTATGTTTCTTTACGAATTTGGAGGTGGAATGGACCACACTTTACATAAAACTGCCAACTTTCATGAAGATAACACACAATGTATGTTCTTATAAAAACCCAAGCTTAACCACACTTCATTGGAAACAATTTGTAATCTGATAGGTCAAGCTATACTGCCGTAAACAGGCACCCAGTTTTCCATAATGGCACTTTACAGACTCTGTAAAAGCTGTCAGTTGAGCCACATGGCCCAACGGCATGGTGCTTATTAGGCCCGACTGCAATCTGTTGCCTCAAAACACACACTTGGTAACAAACACCTTCTTGACTCGCTTGATTAGCTTAACTTACTGAAAAAACAAGGGGCTCGGATGACTCTGGTTTGGCCCCAGAGAGTAGCAAGTGTCTGTCCTTGAAATCAATAACAATGTGTTGGTAACAATGTGTTTTACAAAAAGTTACAGGGTATTAAAAAGTTTAGCTTTTGCTCTTTTTTCCTTGATGTCCATTTAACAAACAGATTTTTGTGGTAGAATAATAAGTGTGGGTGTAACATGTTCTGCACTGCAAGAGTATTTTTATAAGCACCAGCTAATAACCAAGTTATTAAGTGACATCTGTCAGGGCAGCATGAGTTCCCACCGTCCTATAAAGTTTATGGCAGGTACAACCAGACAAGCCTTCAGCCAGACTATTTAAGCCAACTTGGTGTGGTCACAGCTTAGAGGGTAGCCACATAAAGAACATGCCTTGACTTGTCTGAATCTGAATGTTTTGACTCAAGTCCCTCTAGGAACCTGTTAATTGAAGATCAGAAGAGTAAACAGTACCATTGTGTGCTAACCTTGACCTTGCTGTAGTCCAGCTACTAAGTAAACAGCTCTTCTCTCCACTGCAGTACATTTTCATAAAGGCAATGAAGCAAAAGAATGACAGATTCTCAGCCGCATCATAAGCAGTCACCACAGAGAAAGTACAGTATGTTCCAAATTACAATAAGAGCACATTGACTGCCAGTAAAAAATAGTGAGCTATTGCTATGGAGTGATTCTACTGGCACAAGCTTAATTGGAACAAAAGCTAGTGAGCCAATCGGACATGGTGAGAATCCATGAAGGGTGAAGAACACACACACTAGAGTAATATGCCCCAGGGCAATACTACAGTGATAATTTGGCTCATGCATAGCAGAATATTGAGACAGTAATTAACAAAATACCTTTTAGGAAAAGTGGGCTACTTAAGGTACTGGACAAAGGGACAAAGGCTCACAAGGTCACTTAGTTTGACGATCTCAACTTTATACCTTTACTGTCATCTCAGTGCATTTGCTTTGTTTTGCTGTTTACAATTAACAAAGCAAGCCTGCTGTGTCGGAGTATTGAGATATAATTATACTCTGTCCTCTGGCCTGTCGTGTCACATAGGTGTCCAGGTCATTGCTTCCTTATAAAGGCACTGGGCTGGGGTTAAAGTCTAGGCCCATATTGGGGGCATGTTTACTCTTTGTGCTTTGGAGTCACATTGCCATCATATTGTGCTCTAAAAAACATCCTACTCTGGCCATTCGGCAATCCCGCTCCAGTTTGATAATCTATGCAAACACAAAGGTTAGTCTGTTAATCTCATCATGACAAAGAACAGTGGCACTTCTTTGATTTCCAGTATCTGTTGTGTAGCAACAGCAAATCAAGTCACCAGTTACCCTGTACCGTGAATACCACACACAATCAATAACCAAATGATTTATTTGGCTTATACAACAAGGCAGGCAATACAGTGGCCTAGTGGTATTTGTATAGTTTAGGGCAGGGTCCAGATTTAGCTTCTGCAGCTAAGTACAATAATCAAATTAGCATAACTACAATAAAACAAACAAGGATATCCCCTCTGTCCCCGTTTGCCTCTTGCTGCAGATACAGTCAGCGACATGTAAACAGGTTGCAGAGCATACGGCAAGAGCCTTATTTCAACAACTGGGTGGGTGTCAGCAACATTTGCAGTACGTTGGTGCAAGAGACTACCAAAACAAACACTTCAAGAAGAATGAAGTGAATCTACAAAGAACAGCTGACAGAGCTCACAATCCAAAACTTCAGCAGCAAATACGCGCTCTGTGTACATGTCCTCATTTACTTGGATCATTGTTAATTCACATAACCAGTGACCAGCTGTTACATAAGTCACTGGCCTGATTCCTTATTTGGGGAAATGGGTAGCGTTCCACTGGGGTTGTAATTTTACAGCTTGATCATAAGCAGACCATTAGGTCAGCTAACATTTCTGACTGAATTGTTTGTGTTGCACGTACCTCTTTCGGGCTTCATGTTGTCCAGTGTCATCAGGTTGCTTTCAGTGTCTGCCTGGCTCTTCTTTCAGTGTTTCTCTTCACACACCGCTTAGACAGCACAAGAGCAACGTCTGGACCCAAAACCCACAGTGTCTACGACCTGTCGAATTAACTACGCAATGATATCAGCTGTGTTTTGGTGCCAGCTGCCCCTTATCCAACAACAAAGCATTGCTTTGTTAGCATGCTACTGTCCGCGTCCATCGAGTCGCACTGTATTGTTCACAGACTAATACGAAGACAACTGATAGCAAAAGCCAGCGACCTACCAGTAAGAAGTCGATATGTTTGCTAGCAAGTAATGTTTCTGACAAGAGGTAATTCAAGCTGTCTACTCTCACAGTCTGTCTCAAATTCCTGCACCTGAACCATAGCTTCGCGATGCATTTCTCCCTGTTCCACTAATGTTAGGCTCGTCACAGCGACAGTGCCAGAAAGGGGGTTGCTAACTCAGCAGTGTTAGCTCAAAAGTAATGCGTTAGCCAACTAAACTGACCCTTTCCTTGAAGTAATGTTAAGCGTCTGATGACAACGACCTCGCTAACATCCCAGCCCCCAACGCAGCGCAGGTAGCCACGGCTCAGCGACCAACATCAATACCGATGACTGGCGTGGTATTTTCGCTAAGGCGAGAACATATTCGCCGTTATCACTCCCATTCACTCGGATACTACCCACTTTCTGTTCAAATACAATACTCGAGCTTTCGCCATCTATTTAATACAGGAAATGCCCGCTGTACAGACTTCCTTTGTGGTCTTCATTAAAACTTTTTATACCAACAACAAATGGCACGACTCTGCGCGAATGGTAGCGAAGCAACGCGCAACTGCTTTGTGGCTGTCGCTGTTACATCCCTGAAAGACCGCTGACCAGTAAAGCTAAGTCGATACTAAAATGTTTGAAGTGAAATGCGGATGAAAGAAGCTGCGGGTCCTCCTTGTCGTGATGCTTACAGTCTGTCTGCCCTCCTCACTTCCCTCAGTCCCTGCTGCTTGTCAAAACAGATCAGCGCAGCTCCAGTCACGTGTCCCAACAACAGGCCTCACGTCACTTCCCTCTGGTCCAGCCTCACATGAACCCGCGGCCATAGCAACCTGCGACTTTAAATATACTAACAAAACTTCATTAAAGGACAACTTTCTGTCAGAAAAAGTCCAGTGGTCAGTTAAAACAACCCCGTTACATTGGTTTAGTTAAAGTGTGAGAGGCAGAGGGGCAATCACAGAAGGACCAGTCTCTGTGATCTGATTGGCCAGTAACTCAATGCGCGTTCATGTGCGCACGTGAGGTTACGTACGTGAACATTTTGTTCTCGCTGTTGGCTCATATTAAGACAAAGATCGTGTGTGTTTAAGTTAATACCGTTATATATTCTCAGACACATTTGAAGTAGTCTGTAGTGGGCTGAGTGTGAAATATCAGACAAGCCTACTTTATGCGCAGAGCCTGTAAATAATTTTTCCTTCTTTCACAATTATTTAGCTGAATTATGTGTGTGTGTTTTAGTCTTTTTATTGTATTCAAGTTGGGCTTGATGCTCTTTTTGGGCCTCCATACTTAATGGGCTCCTTACTCTAGCAATATTACTCTGAAGGCCTAAAGTAAAAAAAAAAAAAGTCAGTCCTACATTTGGGCCTACATTGGCTAAATAAACGTGTGGAGAAGAATACAGCAACATGCTCACTAAATAAAGCTTATAAAAACAAAAAGGGTGGGTTCAAGTAAGGCCTTAAATATTATAGTCAAACTTAAGTCATTACATCAAAAAGGTCTTTGCTCTATTTAACTTGTTTGAGCCGTCATAAGATTCAGTTTGCCATCACTGTGGTTTTTGAGACAGACAAAATATCAGGGTTCATAAATATATGAGAGGCTTAGTAGCAATCACAAAAAAATAAAAAAAACTTAGCAAAGTCAATACCCTATGTTTATATACTGCACCTGTCTATCACAGATACGGCAAATATATTTTAACATTTTAATAACATAGTAAAACAGCAGACATGTTAGAAATGCCTCTTTCTCAGATGAAGAAGCAGTGAACAATAGCTTACGTACAAATGAAGAAATGCAGCGAGGGAGAGAGGTCTTTGTTCTAATCTCTGACCTGGTGAAACCTTTGAACAAATGCAAAGGCCAGAATGAGGCCATACAGGCTTGAATCTGCCACACAAATCTGTTTGACAGACAGCTGCACTCGTACACTGTGACTTACCCATCCAAACAGTATCCAGTATCTTTTGCTTTTTTTAATAAATTGTGGCTTCACTATTACCATCACCATCTTAGCTGATTAATCTTACAGCTGTCAGAAAAAAGTTTATCCAGTGGAAAATAGGAGTTATACAGAGGTCAGAAAAAGGGGACAATTACTGTTGTCTGATTTACCCCCTGAGTTGCCCTACGCAGCTATCTCATAGAGTACCAGGCATGTGACTGGTCACACTCATGCTAATTTATTCACACAACTTTGATGTATTTAACTTAGTAAAACACAAGATTACCCTGATTATAATGATACCTCACTAAACAGTGTCAGTATTCACAACACATAATCTTATTGTGAGAAAATCCATGTCACAGCTCCATCTACTGGTCAGATACAAACAATGCACTGTGCGAAATAACGTGGAAGCTACTGGGAATGTACAGTCTCCCTGTCCTACTGTCTGTCTGACGAGTGTCCATCTCCAGTAACATAAAACAAAAAAGGACAATAATGGGTTAAGGCCAAGAGAGGGGCCATAACTTATGAAAGTGCAAGACAAATGTTGAACAGCAAGAGTGCACCTGGTCAGGGCTAGTATGAAGTTCCCACTGGGTCTCTCCTGGGTAACTCTAAAAACACTCATGTATAGAAAAAGTAATCCTTCATGTATCTGACACAATGCAGCACTCTTCTTTACTCTGACCCATTTAAAAGACAACAAGGTTAAAAAAGACATACACAAACTGATCTGCAATTGATTTTGTATCATATTAGGATAAACCACAGACAGATTCATTTAGTCCACCTTGCACACAATCACTGGAAAGATTTAAATCAGTAGAATATGAGTAAAGCAGTTCACATTAGGATGATACTGCTCTACATTAATGTGTGTCTGCTCAGGTTTCTAAGCTGAAAGTAAAACAAATCGCCCAGAAGCAAGCAAAGGCAAGCTTTGATTAGGCAGCCTTTTTATCTGTACTCCCTTCATTTATAAGTTATGACTTTGATCTTTTTGAATAATTGAACAATGGCTTACTTCACAGCACCTCATTACATTAATGTTGACCTTTTCAGCAACATCAGCTTTTCAGATCCTAGATTTCCAGGAATATTATAGAATCTTAAAAAAAAATAACTTCATAACTGGCTCATATGTTTTCTGTGATCAGCAGAGCTGGTCCTGAATCAGTTTATGCCTGAAGTGGACATATTTAAACATTTTTTAGAGCAGTTATAAGGTCAGGGACCATTATGCTGTAGGGTGTTTGGTGGAGATACATTAGATTGTGCATGAATGAACATTTACTGTACTTGTTTACTGCACTCACTGCAAACTAATTCTCCAAATCTGACAGCGTCTGCATTGCAAATGAACACACAGAGTCTCTGAACCTACTTGTCATGCAGGTTTCCAAACATGACAGACTCATATGCCTTTGTTTGTCTTGTCGTCTGCTTCCTTATCTGATTTGATGCTTTATTGATTCAATTTGCCTGTCTGAGCAAAACGAAAAGACAGACAAAAAGAAGAAGAAAAAAAAAAGAATGTGCACACACATACGTAAAAATACACAAGAATAATAGGAGGCAGGCTTTGAAAGCTGGAAATACCAACAGTTTATTTTCTACTTTTTGTGACTACAGAAATGTTGAAACATTTGAACACTGAAAAAAGCTGGATGACATCATCACTCGCTTCTCAATTTTCTTTCTTTTTTTCATTTGCTTAGCAATCACAGATGATATTGCACGGCACTGAGAAAGCAGTAGCAAAGTCTGGGAAAGAGCAATGACAAACCAGGTCATGAGACATGGAGTTATACATCTGAGAGTAACACTGACTGTATTAACTCTCTGACACGCATACACACACACTTTCACACACATACACTTGCACGCCTAACTGAAGAAGCATTGTGAGTTGAAAGGGTACAAAGAAAGAGGTCAAGGTCGACGAGCACAAGGCTGACAAGAGCAATGGGATTTATTTTTTTTAATGCAAGTGCAAGATGAACTACCATTGTAATCTATTCCTAAATGTCTATGACAACAAATATGCTTGTTTATCAAAACCCTTCAAGCATTTTTGTAAATGAACCACCGGAGGACACCCCTCTTTGGGTGAGAAACAAAATTCTCCAGCGTTAGATCCAGATGATTGTCTTAGGCGCCGCAGTATTGTTTTGAGACATGTAGGCAAGCTACCCATCACATGGGAACTCCTTTAAAACAGCAAAACAGCTCTGTATGTGATAATGGGGAACAAATAAGTCCATGATGCAATGTCTGTTCTATCTTGAATAAACACCTATATAACATGAATGTTTTTGTAGGTCCTGGTACAAGACTGTGACTGTGGAACATGGGCATTTAGAGATGACACTGAGTGTACTGTGCTGTCTGAGTGTGACAGGGCAGTTTGAACACCAAAAGGATTGAAATCTACAGATGTGCACTTTTCACTCACAGACATGCACACAAACACATTAAAGGGACTGTGTGTATGTATTAATTGTATTCCTTTAAAGTATTCTAAATATATATAATCAGATTAAAATGATAGTTGATGGAATATTAACAGAAGATTCACAAAGTGCCAGCAGGGCCCAACTGTTATATCCCTTTGTGCCACTAGATGGAGGCAAGAGTAAACGAGTCAGTCACCCTCAGAGGGCATTGTCATTTGTGTGAAAAGACACAACTTTCTGTGCAACTGTAAATAGTACAGTAATTGTAATTGATGCTGGTTGGACACTTTGGGGATATACCGTTGCACACAATAGTGCCCTCTGGTGTTAATAAATAATCAATACCACTCATAATCCCTTTGACATTGTCCAATACAAGAGACAAATAAACGTAAGAAATACATGCACATAATCGCTCACACTCTCACAAGGACCTACATTACTCAACAATAATTTTGCAGACACACTGATCCCTTGATAGAGTTGTTAGCAGTTTTATTAGACTTTGCCCATAGTCATTACACGAGTACGTACCAAAAGAACAGATACTAGATGGAGCAAGGCGGCGGTGCCAAGGCATTAAAAACAGACCCAGCTCCATGGCACAGCCCCCGGCAGACCGGCTGCCCAGCCTAAGCTCCACCCCACTCCGTGCATGAGACAGCAAAGTGAGTGGGACTTGCAGCCCTCATTTTGAACTTTTCCGATTGTACATTGACCAGGAGATTCCCCACATGGTAGAGTAAGCTTGTCTACATAGCCCTACGCCTTCTACATTCTATACCCGTGCGAATGGCAAATCAAAACTCAACAAGTCTACCTCACAAATGCCAGTGCTTTTCAACATTATACATATTTTTTTCCAATTTTTGGTTTGTTTTAAAAATCTTTGGATGTGCAGTAATACCCATAAAATAACAGATTTTTAAAAAGTCAAAAGAATAGAAAACACACACACATACACACTGCTTTTTGCCAACTGTTCAACAAAGTAGCTCCTGTATGACTTTGTTGGCACTGGCAAATCAACTGTCAGGTCTCTGGCAGTGTTAAAAACACACATTAAAATGCCGGCTAGGATTTAGCTGAAGAATACAAACTACCCCTTTGTCATATCTAAGCGTGGGAAATAAGGCTGTAACGTAAAATTGTCTTTTTTGTTTTTCTTTTTTCAAAAACCTACTATATACAAATCTAGAGTTTCTACAAATGCATAAATTAAAGTGGTGGTTAACCAATACAAAAATGCAATTAAATAAAATCACAACACAGAAGTAGAGAATAGGGAAAATACAATATCACAGCAGTAGGTTTTACCCTGTAAAAGCAATAGTCTACGTAATAATATTGGCAAAACCCAATGTCTGATAAAAAATACGCTTCTCCCTCCATCCCTTTAAGTTTCATACATCAACCCTGAAACTTGCCCACCGTGACTCAAAACAGAGCACTTCTGCCAAAAACAAAAACTTAAAAATAGATAATCATACAGCTTTTTGAAATAACAAGAATAGTTATCACACGAGTGGAGTTCTGCCTTACTCACAGATAGACGTCTCAATGCAGAACTCAAAGGATTTATTACTATGAGGTATTCAGAGACATTGGTAAAGACATGCACGGCCAGAGTGCTGGGCCTTTCTACACACAGCAGAGAGACAAGGGTGGATCAAGGGAAAGAGGAAGGAAAAGCAAGGGAGAGAACGGGAGGAAACAAAGACCTTTGGTTTAATCTGTAGAAGTGGACAACAGAAACTCCTTTGGTATGTTTTTTCATTGCATGGTTGCGCTGGCGAAAGCACCACGGTGTGATTAAAAAAAACTTTTCCTTGTTTCTTCAATAGTGGCCCTTCTACAGGCTGAGGTATTCACAGAGTCAAAGGTGAGAGGTCAACAGCGGTTTAACACTTTGGTTCAAACAAGGCACTCGTCCTGGGAGTTTTAGAAAGATTGCAACACATCTGCTTCTACTTTCAGGAACATGTCTGCCTATAGTTGATTCTGCCCATGGATATGAAGCTTGTCGGCCTATTGTCATGTAAAGATGTTTGACCTATTCATCGGATCAATAACATCCACCTATAGATACACACTCAGAGGCAGGGCCAAGTGGAAATAAAGCTGTAAAGTAGTGGTGGAAACATTTTCAAAGGGAACATCACTTTGATGATCTCATTTGGTATGGATAGATAGAAAACCTTGACCAGTTATCTATATCCCACTTGAACCTGTTGTGTGTGTATCTATGGCTAAATCAGCAAATCTGCCTATAGCTACATCAGCATGACTATCTATGGAGCTGTAATTGGAGCACAGATGAAGCAAGAGCACGCATAGTAGTGTGTCTGTGTGTGTGTTGGGGGCCAGGGGAGAAAGGGGAGAGGAGGACAGGGTAAGAGGGGGAGAACATACAACAACAACATTTTTTAACACCACTCGTGGAGGCCGTGCAATGAGAAAAAATCTTTGGTTATCTTTGGTATCATCAAAGTGATAGAAATTACGTATGGAACTTTGAGTGAGGTAGCATCTTTGGTTCACACTATAAAACATCAGCAGGTCTTGACACATTTTTGTTTTCTTTTTTGGTTTCAGAGACAATGATGAGAATGATGATGAAGAAGAGGCAGCTCATTTTCTCGCTCTCCCTCTCTGGCCTCTCCTTCCTTCAGCGCTTGTATGTATGATGGATGTAGAGCTGCTAACCCTGGCCATGAGCAGGATGACGGCAAAGGGGCCAGCTAATATATCTAATGCTACGCTGCGCCCTGTTTGTGTGTGTAGTGCTTTCCTCCTAGTGCTGAAATGCATAGCTTTACCGGCTGAGTGCGGGAATGTCGGGATAGAAGCAACGGGAGGGGCTTTGGGGATGCTTTCGTATTCAACTGATGAACTGACATTGCTGTGTAAGTGCCAGAAAGTGATTTTATCATTGACATCATTCCCTCCATCCAACATGTTTGATGAGGAGATAAAATCAAATACATATAAAGCACAGGGGCACAGTGATGCTCTGAATGCTTATTAAATGATGTTTCTCTATTTCTCAAAAAAAAAAAACATTTTTATTGTGGCAATATGTTTTTTTAATCTTTGGATTATGATTACTATGTGATAGATTAACCCACGGCTGGCGATTAGAGAAAGCAGTAAAGCTTGAACTGACTGATTAAAGATGTGCATCTTCACAAAAAGCATTCACAGTAACATTCAATAGACTGATTGTGAAGATACAACTGGATTCATTGATTCAAGAAGGCATTTATAAGGCAATGATTCTTAGAATAATGTCATATACTAATATGTCTATTTGAAATAGATGTTGAATATATGAGTGGAAACATGTCCGACATAACAGTCTGTTTTAGGAGGTAAGTGAGGAAACAAGCAAAAATACTCTTAGAGAAGATTATCAACTACAAAATATACTCTTTGGTCAGATAACATTCTGGTGTGAGTTGATTAATTGTATGCTCCGTGACAGTCTTTGAGAGTGTAGAAGGCTTTGGTTTGTCTCTTTATATGATTCAACGCTTCAGCATGTTGGAAGAAAGCACTACTATGTGGTTCATGTTTGTTTTTTGGGTTAGCAGTCTACTGTCTGTCTGAAATGTGTTGATAGAATGACAGACAGCTGGGCAGACAGACAGATAGACAGACAGTCCACTGACCAAAATAGTTTGCACAACAACAATCCTTTAGCTCCTGTAGGATTTGTTTTCATTGAAGTTGATTGGCCAATCCCACTGGAGCTCCACATTCTGGCTGTTTTCTCTTAGGGCGTGGACAGCTGCAGATCAAACTGCCAATAGGTTGACTAAACCTCATTTAGGGACCCATCATTAAAACCAACCAATCAGATTAAAGATAAGGAAGGTGAATGTTAGATGGATACTTGTTGGGGGTGGGGTGGGGGGTGTAGTAAAGCTAAAGACCAGTGACAATAAGTGTGTGTTGGAGGGGTAAAACTATAGTCTTTTTGCAGTATGTATACACATAAATGTGTTGCTGAAACAAACATTTCAAA